>JAROYC020000007.1:208093-274383 GCA_029619255.2 Dynastes hyllus
AAATATTTTCTAGTCCCACCTAGTTCCAGTAGTTATAGTAATGTCGTCCTAGATAGAAAACCGGAATATAGTTTCCCACATGTGTTATTACTATTTACCATGTGTACTAATTCAACTATAGTTTTTTTTTAAATATATAATAAATAATAATAAAAAAAGGGATAAATAAACTTAAATATTAAATAAAAATTTAATTATACTATAACATTAAAAATAAAACTTTTTCATTAGTTTATTCACTTGCCCCTAATTTTAATTTTTTCTTAAAAGTGTATTTGTATTAAATAAATATTTTCTTAGGGTTAGAAAATCAAGAAAATCCAAGACAGAAAAATGTTTCTTCCGAGTAAATGATTTAGTTTTAAGTTAAGTTATTCACATTAAAGGTAGGAATGAAAGAAATGGTCCAGATCTCACAAAGTTCTATTGAGAAATTAGGCGACCGGTTTCGTGTACAAAAACACATGAGGATATCCAATAAAAGAAAAATTACAATAATGGAAAAAAATTAAAAAGATTGTTTTTATATGTTTCAGTATAATTAAATTATTTCTTTAATAATGTAATTAAATAGGGATTATTTTATGTAGTTTACTAATTAATGAATTCATATTTAAGTTTATTTATTCCTTTATTATTATTATTATTTATTATTTATTATTATTTATTATACACTAAAAAAACTATAGTTAAATTAGTACACGTGGTAAATAGTAATAAAAAGAAAAAAAAATATTACATTAACCGGTATCTCTTGAAAATGTTTATGAAACGTTGTAAGGTTATATCATTGTATGGATAAGTGGCATCTGTATTCCGGTTTCTACTATTTAGGACGGCATGACTATAACTACTGCAACTAGATGGCGCCAAGAAATATTTCATTTGCTGGTTTTTGAAGATTAGTGGCATAAATTGAGAGATATAAGAGCCAGGAGCAAGTAGCTTTAATGTTTTTTTTTTACTTATATTGTATTTATCGGTAGTAATCCTATCACATCAATACCAGGAGCTATTTATTAGCATTATCTTGGTTATTGTTTCTAGGCACTTTTTGCATATGTACTTCTACATTAAGTTCACCTTTGTTTGAACATTATTCTGTTACAAGCATGAGAATAATTGGCTACATTATGTACGGATAGGTCGTACTGTTTTAAATAAGGTAAGTGCAATTCATAATGTGCAATATTTTGTTTTTTTCACTACAATACGTCACTCATTGCCATATTACGTGTTCGTAAAATCTATTAAAATCTGAACTATAAAAAATAATTTGTGTTAGGTTTATTGTAGTAAAATCAACGTATATGTTTGTTGCGAGAACCATAAATGGGGTGGATATTACCATAATATGTTCGCTACAAATATATTGTATGCCTTACCACTACATTTCTCTCAGTGTACGATGAAATACTGCAATATCCCAATATAATATTGTACGTGGCTAGTATCATTAAAAAAACCTCATATTACAAAAGAATGAAGAATGAATAGTATATTCGAAAAGCAGTAACAATGTATTGTATCGGAATATTACCGTAGTTTTAGCTTTTTTACATAGCTAGAAAGAGGTTGAAAACTTCCGCAAAATCCTGTCCGATCATAAATTACGCTTATATTACAAATAAAGTCAATAATCGTAATGGACCAGAGGTAGTAAACGAGCATCGCGCTGGCGAAACGATATGGAAGCGAGAGCGCTGTTGGAGTGGGGGTTGGGAGTTGTTATTGGTACCGATGTTGGCTCCCGGGAAAAAGTTTTCGTTTGATGTTTACGAGAGTCAATATCTTGGAGATATAGCCCTAAACGCTAGCGGCGCCCGAAGTTCTTCAAGGTTTTAATTAAATTAAATATCGAGAAAGCTATATGTGTATATACAGGACGGCGCACCACATTGGCGTCGGTTTATATACGAAAAACGGCAAAATATTTAAAAAAATATTATTCCCAAGTGAAAGATGTCATTTTCAAACTTAATTCTTCTAATTGTCAAGCGGTTCGCGAGAGTCAGCAACTCTTTTCCGATTCGGACGTTCAAAAAGAAATAGATGACATTTCCATAAACTATTCTGTAGTGACAGACACTATTTCGCAGTTAGAAAATACTCACTTATCTATGCAAGACTCGTTAAATAACATCAACAATTTAGCAGCCGCTCTAGAAAGCTAGACGGATCCTATAGGACTAGATGTCGCGCAAATATTTCGTGCAGTTTTACATTAAAAATACGGATTTAGAAAATGTTCGGTCTATATCTGGAATTCAAGAGATACAGGAGTGTTTGAATTTGGCAAATCTTACTTCATTAGATGCTGAACGATCATTTGCAAAGTATACGAGAACGTTTTCAGACCATCGTCGAGGTCTGACCGAATCAACAATGGAAGCATTGCTTATGTTGCAGTACTACGCGGCGTCGCACGTTACCGCAGTGGTCATCGATACGTCAATAAAAGGTAACAATCTATTATTTTTTTATTAAAACTGTGTCTATTTTTGCGCGGTACGCCCCGGACGGTTCCACTAGTTTCTCGAACATTATAAATAGTACACGCGCACCGTTCAACCGATAATAACCGAACGTCCACTCGATTCCTTGTATGTACACAGCTCCTTTCACGGCTCCTCTGCGGGTGCAACCGTTTGTCACGCTTTATTTAAAATACATAAAAGGCGCGTTCCCCATTATAAACGCAACTTGTTCCATGTTTTCACCGCTTTCTTTAAGTGCCTACCATTTCACCATTATATTATTATAGCCTTTATACGTTCTTTCGCTTCGCTGCTTCTTTATTGAGTTTATGTTTCGCAAAACATCTCGTAAATAAGTACGTATTTACATATCTCTATATATACATACGAACGTAAGGCCATTATTGAAAATTGGTACCGCGTAGGAGTTTCTACTACATCGTAAAACGGGCGCTAGTTCGTACGAAACAGCTTTTTAAAATTTTATGATTTATTCGTGAATGCAGGAGCAATAGAATCGGTACTTATGTCTACCTGGACATGATATATTATCGCAGTAAGCGTATTATATAAATTTTTGTCTAGTAGATTTTGAGATAAATCGCGTGATGTAATAGCATGTAGCAAAAATGTCCATAATCTTCGTAGATTGTAGAGAGCTTGTAATGACTAATGTTACTGCTTTTCGATTGTGTTTTATTAATTAAACGTTCATATGTATATGAAGCTATTAGAAAGACAGAAGGAGATTCATTAGTAAAGCTAGGTAATGTTTCTGCGAGGCATAGGCGTGCGCTTCCTTCAGTAAGTAAAATACAAAAAAATAAGTAATAAATCGAATAATAATAACTAGAGTTTGTTAAAAAGGGGGTACCGGATGGCAGTAGCGCAGCGGTAGCGGCGTGGGTAGGGATAATTTTCAACTCGTAGTCGATCTCGACAGTACCGCGAGAGAGTTAAAAGCACGCCAAATAAGTACGCGGAGATGGGACGCCCAAAGGGTGTAACGTTCCCTTCGAATGTGAATAAATATCTCAGGCATTTCCCTGGATTAGAAAATAGAAATCCGCATATTTATTAGCCAACATGCACAGCGGATTGCTAAGTCGCGATAGGTTTGAATGTAGAGAGCATTGTAAAAGTAAACGTCGCGTATTGGAATTTAAGAAACAGTATTCCATATTGGCAATTTTTATATGAATTTTATTTTTTTATGTTAAGTGTGTGTAACATCCCACAACATCTAGTATCTAATGAACACTTTCGTCTTTTTTGGGCTAAGTACGTCCCCTCATGGAAGCTGCCAATATTTATCCAATTACGATACAATTTGCCACGTGTGCAGGGTACAGTAAAAGCATGTATAAAAGACGAGTTGAGAACAGAAAATCTGCTCATGGATGAAACAACTGCTGCTCAGAAACACAAAGCGTCATTCATGTCAAAGCTCGTCTTTTAAAACGTGATGGTCCATCAGCTTCATTGTTGTTATCCAGTAAAAAGGATTCAGAAAACCAATGCAGAAACCGTTGTCATGATAATGAAAGATCTGTTGAGAGAATTTTGTATCACTGGAACCCAAGTCACAATGTTCATTATTGACGGAGCCGCAACAATGCTGAGAGTTGGTAGGACGTTGAAAATATGCTTTCCCGATCTCTTTCTTCTCATATAATAAGGCCATACACGCATGTCAAATTGCAGCAGAAACCATTCGAAAGAAGTATCCGATGGTGGATAAGTTAATAGCATCTACCAAAAAAGTGTTCATCAAATCTCCCAAACACATCCGTATTCAAACAATTGTGTCCGCAATTACCACCACCACCAGCCTGTAATAACGCGATGGGGAACATGAAGTTCAGGCAGTATCTTACTATCAGAAAATTTTTTCACAAGTGAAAAATGTCATCTTGAAACTTGATTCAAATGGATTCTGCAGTGTGAGATAAGGTCAGCAGCTTTTTCCCAATTCGGACGTTCAACAACAAATAGATGAAATTTCCATGAACTATTCTGAAGTTGCACAAGCAATTGAGCAATTAGAAAACAGTCACTTATCTGCACGAGACGCATTAAATTGCATAGACAATTTACAAGCCGCTCTAGAAAACTTGACGAACACTATACGAGTCGATGTTGCTCAAAAATTTGGTGAAATTTTTAACGAAAATCCCGATTTAAAAAAAGGTTCGGTCTATAAATGAAAATCAAGAGTGCCCAGATGGGGAAAAAGAAATATTGATATTGCAAATCTTATTCATTGGATGTCGAACGATCTTTTTGAAGAATACGACAACACCGTCGACGGCTAAATTTTCGACAATGGAAGCGTTGCTGATGTTGCAATTCTACGCAGCTTACCAGGGCGGTTGCCAATTGCTACGGTGGACATCAAGACGACAGGAAAAGATAACAATATTATTTTTCACTAACATTGTATATTACGTACCAATTTCTATGCGGTGCGCCACTGCCGGTACCACCTTTTTAATAAACTCTAATTCATTAGTAAATAGTACAATATTATAACGGGATTGTTTACAGGATAATTTTATTTATTTATTTATTTACGACTACGATATGTGTGTAGTGATAGTGTACCCAATAGTAATTACTAGAGTAACCTAAACTTGCGGACTCGCATAGGCGTCGGTATTACGGGTTAAAATAAGAATACGAAAAAATTTATAAATAAACTTAACCGGTAGAGAAGCAGGCATGTAGTGTCGACCTTTTAATATAAATCATGTTAAACCGCGCTGAGAGAGATTTCGTTTTTTGTACCGGTTGAGCTGTTGCAGAGATTAGTCGAACGGTCAAGGTTTGGTTTAGTGTCGCTTTTGAAAATATAGCTGGTGTTTTTTGTGGGGTTTTAGTATTATACCAAGTACATAATTAGTGTATCGTTTCATATAGAACTAATATTTACATACCTAAGAAAACAATGCCTCGTAATAGATTTGCTACTAATGTACATAAGTATGTGTCACTTTTTCCCATTTAAAATATGACGGTTGTGCAGTTTTTTTCTTAATATGCAATGTTCGTTTGGCTGCATTGGGCAGAACTGATTGCCAGAGGCATGTCAATGGTATTAAGCATATGAGAAATGCAAGAACTGAAATACCTTATACACTATTCCTCATACATTTATTAATTATGTTTACCTCTTGTAATCTTCCGTTGTCGTTGGTGCGAAAAACAGCTTTTAAAACGTTTTGGCGACAATAGGGTTCCCAAAAAGTACCCATTACCCTCACAAACACAATTACAGAATCATTTGCCGCGAATGAAAGAGATGCTAGAAAATGTTTTAAACGTGATTTGTTTTCCCAAAAAAAAGGATTACCTTTGGATGAGACGACCGATATAAAGAAAAACACTATTGTGAATGTAATAGCTCGCGTTTTATCTAGCGAGAACACAGCATCTCGATATTGGTTAGCTTGCAAACATGTTCAACAATGTACCACGGAAAATATTCAAAAAGTGATAATGAACGCTTTGAAAAAATTTAAAATTGCCCAAGATCAAATTGTGATGATTGCGACAGATAGTGGGAAGGGTGTTGGTTTTTGGGCGATCCTTAAAAAATATATTTCCTAACTTAATACAATAACCTTTCGGGGATGCTTTGCATTTAGTTGGTGAAGTTGTTCGACAACATTACGGAAACGTTGATCGGATTTATTGGAAGTACTAAAGCAGTGTTTCGTAAATCTCCTAAACGTTTAAAAGAATTTCGTAAATTTTGGGCCCGGTATTCCAGAACCCCCTGAACCAATTTTAACGCGATGGAGATTTAACAGCAGCTTCTTACTATTTGATCCATTTTCAACAAATTCAACGTTATAATGCGATTTAATCGGAATGAACCCAAAGCAATTAGAGAAAGTCAAAGAGAATTTCGAATTTCAACTTTTAGAAGATTTAACAACAATATGTACCAATTTACAGTATTACTAGATGCCATCAGAAAACAACAATGTACTGAATTGTCATTTCAGGGAAAATTAGACATAGTGGGGAGTGTAAAAAATAAATTACACACATTAAATGATACGCCTGGATTATGCGCTAGTCAAAAGTTGGGAGATGTTTTAAGGAAAAAAACCCGATTTTAATACTTTAGAGGCCGTTTATAATAAGTGATAGAATAGTGAATTTTTAAGTGATTTTGAAAAACAGTTTTCATGCAAATGTAACTTCCTTAGATGTGGAGAGATCGTTTTCTATGTATAAGAATTTTTTTTCTTGTCGACGCACAGGGTTTAAAGAAGTAACTGTGGAAACATATGCAATGATGCAATTTTAAAGTAGTTCACATCCTGATGCCTCTAATTTGTTGAATAATTAGCAAGTAAGTTTATTTATGAATCTTTCGTATTCTTATATTAACCCGTAATACCGACGCCTATGCGAGTCCGCAAGTTTTGGTTACTCTAGTAATCACTTACAATATGATAAAAACTCATCGTCATTGCCATAATCAAAATCATGCTGCGTGCGTCTCAAGAGCTCGTCAAAATTTATAATTACATGGTATAATTTAAGAACATGTCGTTCACATTATAGTAGTGTGTATTAGGTACTATACGTATGGTCTTTACGACTATACGAAATTACGAAACTTATAAACGAAACGGAAAGAACTGAATTAAAAATAATTGTGATTGGAGAGGTGAAATGCGTGATGTTCAAAACGCTGTTATTTTATACGATACTTGATTTGACATTTTCGTTATTTTGACAATCGTAACCACTTATACTAGCTGCTTTCCATATAGAATAAGGTTATAGAATTATGAACTGGCAGAATTGAAAATATCGATAACATAATCTAAACATATGATCTAAAGAGGCAATGTGTAGTGTAGTGATAGAGTTGGCCACGCGCGCCAACGGGCATGCTTTTTTAAGAAAATGAAACTATTGATTTATGAAAATATTGTTTTGTGTTATAACGCCCATTTACTTATAAGAATTGCTTTCTTCAAATTTTCTACAAGATTTTCTTGAATTAAGTTAACAAATGTCAAACAAAGAAATACAATTATTTCATTACAAGTATATACTTCTCTTGAGTGGAAGAAAAAACGCTAAGGAAATATTTCTTTTGATTTAAAACGGTTATTGTATTGCACAGAAATTGTCTTCTCTGCGTGTAGGTAAGCAGCTAATATTTTAGGTGCTTCATGTTGAACATATTTTTCCAAATTGTTAGATTCCAGTATCGAATAAAATAACCTGAACGTATGGCGAAAAATCGTAAGCTGATTGGATTACGTGACGAATGCCAACCGAAAACAAACTTACCGCTTACAGGCAGGCGGCGGTTTGATCCCGTGCGCCTCGAGTTCCTTCTCCAATTGCTTGCAGCGCATCTGCGATATGTCCAGTTCGCGTTTGACCTTCCACAGGTGCGTGTCGCATATCGGATCCCGGCAGCGGTGGTTCTTCAGGATGTCCTGCGCCTCGTAGACGGCGCCCCTGAACGTCAGCGATTTGCCCATCGAGAGGCTGACGAGCGCGCAACAGCCGCCCCTGTCGGTCTTCGCGAGATGCTTCCGCACGTACTTGAAGTACAGGTGTTCGAGGAAGAGTAGCAGGGCGGCGAGCAATATGCCCGCCATCAGAAGCAGGAAAGCGGACAGGAATTGTTCGAGCGCCAACGGATCCGAACTCTTCACTTCCTGTGAAGTTATGTTCGAAAATGAGCTTTATTTGAGTATATTTTTGATATTCATTATAGATTAGTGCTGGAAAGAACCGCCTCGTTAACTGGTTTGCTCAAGAAACCGATTTTAAAACCGGTTTGGAAATCGGTTATAAGAATCGATTTGAAAAATTGTTTTGAAAACTAATTAGCAAAACCATGGCGGCCTTGGAAACACTACTGACAGTAAATAATGTTTTTTAATAATTTTAAGTCGTTTTTAAAGTACTAAAGTACATGAATGAAAGTAAAAATGCTCTGTAAAGCTTAGGAAGAGGAGCTACAGAACAAAGTGGTACGGCCAGATAAAAAACAAACGTCATTCAGTGGTAGGACCTAAAAGCTGTGCTATTGGCTTTGGTGAGTTTGCAAGAAAAGTCTACAGATAAATCAGGGCACCTGAAAAAAGACAAAAACGGAACGGAACGAAAACCGAAGAAATTCACGACTCCGGGTACGAAAAACAGAACAGAACGAAAACCAGAAAAATTCACGGCCCCGGGTACGTGAAAAAAACGAAAAACGGAACGGAATTAAAACCGGCGAACTGATAAAAAGTTTAGCGAGAAGACCAACCATGATAGAAAGAAAAGATAGAATGGAATGATTTCATGCGGCTAACCTGTTTGCCCGGTTTACACGTCCCTGTCATCCAGTAGCGTCGTAGTCGTTCCAAATCTCCGTTCTCTCGGAAATCCAGCATTTTCTTGTTGAACATCTTAAGGTATTTGGAGTTCCTAGGAAAGGCGAGGCCGTAGCCGGTCATCGCGTACCACGAGCCGACGGTGAGCAAGCGGCAGTCCTCGTCCTGCGACGTCAGATAGTCCAGGACGGTGCCGTCGTAGATGAAGGCGTCCATGTCGCTGCTGAGCACCGCCTCGACGCCGTCCAGAACCGTCGACTTGTTGAAGGTCTTCATGTAGCTATGCATCTCCTTGAAGTACTTCGAGATCGTCGAGTCGGTGTGTGACCATGGAATCGTGCCGAATCGGAACATCGGCTTGTGCGAGTAAGGTCTGGAGAGACGAGGATCGTCCACGCCTAAAAAGAAAAAAGATTATTTTTAATTTCAACAATTGAAAGTAATGGATACGAATTTTATATTACGAAACATCATTTTATCAAAGAAAAGTTCTTCAAAAACTCATTGCAGTTCAACAAGGTCCTATTCAAACGTCAGAACGATTAGTACATACAGTAGAAGCTCGGCATGAATACAATTTTTAAATGCTCAGTCTTATCCGGAACTTATACGTTACGGGCGCTCGTTTATCCAAAAAGAATTAGACAATTTTGCCAGTTGCAACATGCTTGTTGCATTCTACGATCCTTGCGTAAATTAGTCAGTCACTGCTTGCTGATGGGATCGTTTAGACGGATTACTATGGACGCTAAGACGATGAACCGCAAAAGAAAAGTAGTTTCATTAGAAGCAAAATTAAACGTGCTAAAGTACTTGGACCGCGGTGAACTGTTAGAAACTGTTGCTAAGGACTTTGGAAAAGTGATGTAGTTGTTAGTCCAGTCAGCTCTAGTCACAATCGAAACCATGGAAGAAGATGACAACGCTAGTGATGAGACTGCTGAACCACACATAATGCCACATGGGTAGCAGATTCTTAGAATAAAGTAGAGTCTATGATCTAAAATTCTCCGTCAAAAATAATTGGTCAGGAAGATATTCCAAACGAAGTAAATGTGAATGATGATCATGTCAGCATGTTTGCGATGCTCCAGCCACAATCAACACCATGGAATAAGATGACAACGCCAGTGATGAGACTGCCGAACCACACAAAATGTCACACGATGAACGCAGGCAAGTTTTGGAATATGTAGAACAGCAACCGAACGCGACACCTCCTGATGTCAGAAGATGGAAAAACTACGCCGTTAAGAACAGAAGTCCAAAACAGCCAACACTCGAATCTTTTCTGGTGAAGCTGTAATGCCCATACGTATATATCATATGAAAGTATAAGATATATACACACATGTAACTGTACATTTACTCAAATAATAAATATGCAATATTCGTCTGTTCTTATTTCTACTTTCAGTTATCCGAAAGAGGCATGGTTCACATTATTCCGGATAATCGAACTTCTACTGTACAAGAAATTCACAGGTTCATAAAACTCTGGCACCCGTAACTCTCAAAAAGCTATAAAAGAATGGTTAATTAATATGATGGGAGGGTGAAAGTTCCCCAACTGATTAGAATAGGTTCCTCCTTCAAAATAAAATGGACGTGTCTTAGTGATTTTTGATAATTTTAGCAATTAAAGAGTTACTGAAGGTGGGAAGTTTTCAATTGAAAGCCATGTATATGCATTTGTCAACCAAATATTCTTTCATTCTTCTTTTGAAAATCTTAGAGTCTCTTCTCTAGAAAATGCAGATTGGAGACTGTTGAATACAGACAAGCAGCAGTAACTTGGCGATTTTTGGAAACCCGCAGACTTACGTAAAGGAACACTAACGTTACTTCTGCTTCTTGTAGGGTACTCGTGAAAGTCGCTGTTTTTGTTGAATTTGTGTTGGTTATTGAACACAAACACAATACATTTATACATGAAAAAGAAAAGAAATCTTCTGGTAATTATGCAAATAATAAAAAGCGACGCCATCTGATGTGGTTTTTGAGGTTTGGAAAAAGGAAATAGTCACAGGGGGCGAGGTCGGAACTGTAAGGTGGACGTTCTAATTTCTCGAAGCCGCATTTATTGACTACTGCACTAGTGTGAACAAGGTCTTATAATAAAATCATGTATTGAAAAAGGACGTTGTGGTTTTTTATTTTGCGTTTTGGGACGGGTATGTAGGTATACAAAACAGATAAGAAAATATCGTTTTGATATTAATTAAATTAAATATAGTTGCAACAAAAAATTAAACAAATTTATACATCAGGGTTCAACGGCAATTAATTTCCTAATTTTCTTCAAAGCACTTTCCTTAAGCCAGCTGATCTTAAGCGGCGTATCCTGCTGACGCACCTCGATGAAACCGCGTAGTTTCCCGTCGCAAACAATCGGTGAATCGACGAAGACACCGTTAAACGATCTTTTCCCATGCTTCGGCGTGGCGCAATCCAATCTCGGATCGTGCGGACAAGGCGCGACTCTTATCTCTTGTCTGGAATCCGATCGGTGGGGCCGCATAAGACGGTACAACTCCTCTGTGGCGCGTTTAAACGCGCCTCTCGCCGCGTCCGACGACGCGTTTCGCTGCAGCTCGAAGAAGTCGTCCAATTTCGACTCGCGTTGCAGCGTGTGAAAGGTCGAACATGATTTAAGCATTGAATTCTCTCTTCCGGCGATGTCGATGGTTCTTGCGTCCGGAAAAGGACGCGCTATCTTGATCAGGACGATTTCGTTGCGTCGCTTCGAGCCGATCGTTACCGTTCGTTCGAATTGGGGGTAAGAGATGTGATTTGTTTCGCAATTCGGTTTGCCGCCGTTGAAATATGTCAGCCCGGGTGCGGCTAATAACATGGCCGGTTTCATCAGCAGCCAACGCGGGCTTATGTAGACCGCGGAGGTGCTGTACGCTGCGGGAAAATCGTCGCCGAAACAAACTCGCACTAAATAAGGTGGATTGTTGCGTTTGTCTTCTGTTGTTGAATGTATTGCTAAAGCTAGCACTACAACAAGCGTATTTGAGACGGACATATTTCGATTTGAAATAGTGAATTGATCGCGTCTGGTTCTACATTTGGCGATTAGCGAATCAAACAATAGAATAATTAAACCGATTAGTGGCGAAATTAAATTTACGCCGATGTGTTCACATATAACAATATTAATAGCGTAATATTGTTAATAGGAGTTAGTAGACTATAAAAGCGGGTATTATTGTAACGTAAATGTTGTTCTAGATCGATTACGAATTACTACCAACACACCATTTACTGATTAATTTTAAAGTACGGGTTTAACAACGTATGCAACATGAAGGGAATTTTATCGATCAATTCTAGTTGCTAGCAAATCTATTAATAAAAAACATACAAAAGTAAACTAAATGTAGAAGTACACATGAAAAAAGTGCCTAGAAACGATAACCAAGATAATGTTAATAAATAGCTCCTGGTATTGATGCAATCGCATCCGGAAGAAAAACCATGAGCCAAACTGTTGTTTTAAGGTCGGGCTAAAAACTCCCTTTGACCCTCTTTTTTTCCCTGATCGGTGGCATTCAATAACCCCGCGATGACTCGGTCCCTTCATTTAAAAATCCGACTTCTAAAGATCTTGTTTCGGGTTCTATCCCATGTCAATTACGTGCCAGGGTTTCTTGATTATTTTCCTCGGAGCTTGGCCCGGGTCTCGTCCGCTTGTAAATTGCATCATGGAGTTTGTGTAACCGTCAGCTCTGGTCCAGGTGGCCCGAGAAATCGAGGCGATCAGCTCCTTGACACTCGACAGATCCAAGTCTCTCCTAAGTGTCTGGGCGCTCACACAAGGTGGGCGCGTTCAACATCTAACGAAAACCATCACATGAAATTTCCATTTTTTTGAAGGCTCATTTTAAACAAACTACTAAGCCGATTTCTGCGCTGTCATTGCTTGAACAATAACAAATGTCAAATTTTAGGAAAATAGTAATAATAACCAAAAAATTAATGCTAATATAGCTCATGGTATTATTGCTAATAGTAACGTCAAACCTCAATAGCGCCATCTAGTGGTCGTTTGTAAAAACCTAAGATGCTCTCGTATACGCACTTGACAAAAAGATGAAGGAGAAAATGAAGACGAAAAGGACAAAGGAGAGGAAGAAGAAGGTGAAAAATGAGATGAAGATTCTTCTTTTGAAGATGAAAACGGCGAAGAAAAGGAAGAATATGAAAAAGAAAATGAAGAAAAGGATGAGGAAGAAAACAGTGAAAAGGATGACGAAGATGAAGAAGAAGGTGAAGTAGCAGTAAAAGAAGATGATGAAGAAGATAATGAAGGATTGAAACGGAAAAGTTAAAGAAGAAGGTGAACTGGTAGATGAAGAAGGAGGTGAAGTGGCAGAAAAGAGAGAAGATGAAGAACAAAATGAAGAAGAAGGTAAAGTAGCAGACGAAGATGAAGAAGAAAGTGAAGCAATAGATGTAGAAGAAGGTAAAGTAGCCGATGAAGAAGAAAATGAATATGAAAAAGGTGAAGAAGAAGGTGACGTAGCAAATGAAAAAGGAAAGGTGTAAAACGACATGTAGTTTGATGTCGGGATGACAAGCAATATTAATCAAAAGAAATTGAAATTTGGTGTATATATCACGGGAGGTTTGTTGCGTAAGATTCTCTGTTAAAATTTAGAAAATATAATTTAATTTATATTTATTAGCTATTAAAAGCAAACAAAAGTTAAAGTTAACTAATTTGTACATGCTTTCATAGGAAAGCTGAAGTAGACATACATTTGAGGATAGAGTGTGGCACACTAAAGTGTGCCGATACTTTAGTGTTGTTTGCCACGCTATTCTACAGCCCTTGCTATCATATTAGATTGACTTATTGTATCCTTTTAGTTTAAGAAATCTTGTAAACGGAGGTATTAAAACAAAGAAATCTTGTAAAAGGAGGTATTAAAATAATCCATACCATATTTACTATCGTTTCTAAACGTTTTCTTTAGGGTGGCGTTAACGTAAGAGATGTATGAAAGAAACTAGGAAACATGTAAGCTAAATGGATAGTAGGATGTTTTATTAATTTACTACAAATAAATTTTGAAAAACAATGTTATTAATAAATGCGAAAATTTCAATTACAAAAGTATACAAAAATAGTATTAGCAACTGTTAGGTATTTATGATAATTAGTAAAACGAAAGAACAAATACAAGACGAGCCAAACCCGTGGAAAGTAGTAGAAGATAGGAGTTAGCGTCTCAAGACACTTTACCACGCTATTAAAAAAAGATGCTCTATCACTCGCGGATGAGTTATTACACGGTGATAAAGGTGAAAAATGAAGAGCGTAGAGACATATAGATACGTAATTCGGATCGTAGGCGCCCGCGGTCGGCCGCCATGAAAAATATTTGGTAGCCCGAATTAGGTTGATGAACGGGCAAGAACAAAGCGCTTCGTCCGGAGGGAGAAGATAAGGTTATTCTGCGGCTTGGCTTCTTTTTTATTACGATGAAGTCTATATTAATGACGCAGGAACGTTGTCTCTTACTTTTTTTAAAGGGAAAGAAATGGGAAGGTGAAACAAAATGAAATTTTAAAAATGTGCATTTGCAATTTTTGCCAAGACTGCATTGAGTGAACTAATAATAACTTCCTCATGTTGTAACTTTCTGCCTCGTTCCAAATGGGATTTATGGCTTGCCAAAGAAGTCATCTCTGTTTTGAGGCAGAATATCACGTTTTTTATTCTATTGGATTGAGATTGGAACTCACGGTTACTCAAGGAATTGGATCTAATCTCAAGTAATTTGAGTGGTATGCGCTGACGAGGGGCAGTGTGTCTATGAGGCCGCAAGGTCGTGCTCCCTTTTTTTTTTGCAAAAATTAAATCTCTATTCAAGAAGATGTTTGTATTTCAAGACTATAAAAATGTATAACATAGGAAAATAATTTTCTAATTCTCCTCCACAATGGAAATTTATTTGGTTCAATCCCGATAGGCAATTCAGTTCGTTTGAGTGAAGAATATGAAGACATAAAGAGAGTCATTGATTTGTTGCAATACCACATGCACCAATGGATCATTTGTGTTGACCTTAAAATGGTTAGCTTCCTTCTTGGCCAGCAACGCGGATATATCAAGTATTCCTGCTTTTTGTGTATGTGGGACAGCAGAGCTCGTGAGAAGCATCGGGTGCAGTCGAATTGGCTGCCACGATCTGAAACCTGGTGATCCAAATATTGTACATCAGCCACTTGTCGTCAGAAAGAACATTATATTTCCACCTCTGCGTATAAAATTGGGTCTCATGAAGCAATTCGTTAAAGCTTTGCCAATTGAATCTCATTTCGGCATTTCCTAGCCTGTCATTTAAAAAGATAAAGGCCGGTGTTTTTGATGGTCCACAGATTCGGCAGCTTGTTAAAGATGAACATTTCATCGGAACAATGTCAGAAATTGAAAAGAATGCTTGGTTTGCTTTCAAAAACATTGTTAAAGACTATCTTGGAAATACACGAGCACAGAATTACGCCAAAATTGTCCAGCAACTTTTTAAGAGCTTCAAACTGCTAGGTTGCAACATGAGCACCAAATTGCATTTTTTACATAGCCATCTTGCTAACTTCCCGGAAAATCTTGGCGCAGTCAGTGATGAGCAGGGTGAGCGATTTTACCAGGATTTGAAGGTCATGGAGGCACGGTATCAAGGTAGATGGGATGTACATATGATGGCTGACTATTGTTGGAGCATCGAGCGAGAATGTCCACAGATTAAACATTCCAGAAAAAGCTATAAGCGAAAATTTTTGCCTTAATATGTAATTACCGTTCGATAAAAAAATAACTATTTGCATGAACACAATTTAACTTGCAGTAATTATTATAGCCTTTGTATGAATAAAATTATTCTTTATAAACAGTATATTTGGTAAGTCTTTACTTTATTTTCCTTTATATGCACAATTTGTATGACTTTTGAGGGTATCCTGTAGCTTAAAAAGTAGACGTGATTGACAAAAGGGGTTATTTTGACAACAAGGGCCCAAAGTAGTTGAGAAAAAGTAAATTTGCTGTTCCCCAGTGTAATTCATCAATATCTTCAAACGATAGATCATCGAATCCTTCTCCCCCAATGGTATGTGCCGATGTTATGATGTTGGAAAATTCGGTCGTATTTGGGAGGACGGGATCTTTGTTTTTAATTCATTCTGGTCAAACAGCTTTCCAACATGCATTCAAAGTTGATGTTCTTAATTCAGCTAGCGCTAATTCAATTTGATTGGTACAATCCATAATTGAAAACCAAAATGCTTTACTATAGACGTTTTACCTTGTCCAGTTGCAAGGCGATCTAAAATTTGAATTTTAACATCTAAAGAGATCGCTTTCCTTTTCGCTTTTGTTATAGGTGAATTATGTGACATTATGTAAGGGCTATCGAAAAATATTTCAGTTATAATTAATGCTGGCCACGAGCGGTACCGCGCATCGGCGTAGAATCAGTTCGGACCGAGAGGAACGGTAGTATTACTTCGTCTGCGGAGCAGTACGGACATTTTCGCTGCCGGTCATTTGCGCCATTTGTTTATCTGTCCTAAAAAAATTATGATTTCGTCAGCAAAACGACCGCGGTCGGACAAACTTCGAAAATTTATTGCAGAAATTCCAGACTTAATATATGAAAGTGCTAAGATTAAATGTGTAATCTGTAAAATCCCGTTAATGTGTTGGTCCAGACAACATTGTCTACGACACGTAAATAGTGAAAAGCATGTCTCAAAAGAAATTGCGCACGAGACAATGAAAAATTTATATTTAATTTATGCGTTACATTTAACGCATGTAATATACCGTTTAATTTACTAGACAAGGAACCATTTATCTGCTTTTGGAATAACTATTCGGAGTACAAATTACCAAGTCGAACATCCTTACGAAGAAATGTGCCGTCTGCGCGCGCACATATTGAACAAAAAATAAAATCGGAGCTGAAAGATCAAAAATTGTGGTTATGTGTCGAGGAAACAACAGATCGGAAGAAACATTCTGTTCTTAATGTAATGGCACGCAAATTGGAACCTCATGAATCGGCACCCTCAATTCTATTAGTCTCCACACGAATACAACAGTGTACTGCCGAAGTAATTTCAAAGTTAGTGTTAAATACATTGGACAAGTTTGAACTTTGAACAAACCAACTCTTGATGTTAGTGAGTGATGGTGCTGCAAACATGCTTTCTGTAGGCCGGTCTCTTAAAAAGCATTCTGCTAATTTGTTACACATTACGTGTAAAATTCATGCTCTCAATCTTGTGGCGGATAGTGTCAGAAAATGTTATCCTGAGGTAGACGCTTTAATAGCGCATACCAAAGCAGTATTTGTCAAATCACCGAAACGTATTCGCGAATTTCACAGACTGTGCCCCCGTATACCAGAGCCACCAGAACCTATTCTAACTCGTTGGGGAACATGGTTGCAGGCCGCGTTTTATTATCATAAATATTTTAACAATATTAAGAACGTGGTTTTACAATTCGATACAAAGGAAGCTGCCGCTATCCAGAAAAACCAGTCGAAATTTCAAGATAGTCAGGTTAAAATGGATTTAAAAATCATTCACGACAATTACTTCGGGCTAGCAGATGCAATAGAAAAATTACAAAATCCTGCGGTGCCGTTAGAAGAATCTCTACAAATAGTGCAACATGTTCACGCACAGCTATCCGAGATGGAAGACGCAAAAAATGTTTCTGTTCTAGAAAAATTTGAAAGTGTTTTTGAGAAAAATTCTGATTTTGGCACATTAAGACACATTTGTGAAGGTGCGTCAATAGAATCGTTAAGTTATTTGAAAGATTATTTTACTTACGCAAATATTACGTCACTGGATGTAGAACGTTCGTTCTCTGCATATAAACGCATTTTTCCTCATGCCGTACTAGTTTTGCCGAAACAACAGTTGAAACATATCTAATGTTGCAGATATTTAACAGACATTATTCACTTTGTGATTTCACGGAGGACTCTTAAAATGGTAAGTGTTTGAGCACGTGTTATTTAATTTTTATTTAAAAGATGAGCGAAATTATTTGCGGCAGCAAACATCTCTATTAGCAGAATAACTCTAGTGGAACGCGGGGCCTGGTCGACTCTACGCTACTGCGCGGTACCGCTCGTGGCCAGCTTTAGTTATAATTAATAAAGCAAAGGTTTTAAACTATAACTTACAATTTATTGACTTTTATGCAAATTTATTTTAATTTTTATTAAATTTTACATCACAGAGGTACATTTCACGTTGAACACCAAACTCAAAATGGAGACAAAGCAAACAAAACTCCATATCGGGAATTCCCACAAATGGAAATCGCATTACATTCCTCGTCTCCAATGTCGCAGTTATAAAAATAAAAGTAAAACGAAATTTTCTTCTTAGAATTTGGGCCGATCGTGTTAAATTAAAATCAGTCGTGTGAAAAGAGAATTAATTTTTTTTTCTAATTCGTGTTAAGTCAAAATCGTGTAAAAGAAGTTCGTGTAAAAATAGAATTGGGCGTATACATAATTGTCTTGAATGGAGGCGGACAACTTACTATGCGTGGCACAAACAAAGTTTCAAGAGTTTCAGTGTTCTTCATGTGTTGTAGATCTAAATGTAGAAGTCAGTAAGGCATAAATTTTAAATAAGAGCAACATTTCAAACTTCGCGCATGACAAGAGATTATGTTCCATAGAAAAGGCATTATCCGCAGAAAATAGCAAACACTACGTTCGAGTATTAACGTAATACACTAACGTAGTGTATTAACGTACGATACATTTTTAAAACGTTCCGACGCCGAACAACGTTTATTTCGCGCAAAACTAAACACGCCACCTCGCCGCTAAACTAACTGGAAGTTCCCGGTCGCTCGCCTAATAGCCTCTTTACTTCACGAATGTCGTCCTTTCATAATAATACCGAGCGCAGCTGTGGCGCGAGCGGCAACAGCGGCGAAAGTGAGACGCGCTCGCTCGGCGAAACCGTATAGCTTAATTTCAAGTGGCTGGGTGGATTGTACCAGGTAGGTATTAAACATTAACAGGCGAAGATGCTCCTTTTGCAATCTCGGCGGAGACGACTAGGCAAGGTAATGATAATAAACTTAGTTTCAATTAGGCACGGGTATAACATGGGTATACTGTTTAATTACTTCATGAACAAGTTAAGCCTGTAAAATGTCCATGGAATCTTTAAGTAAATATGTGCGTGGGAGATGTGAAATCGTTTGTTGACGTTTCAGAAACGTAATGGTGTAAAATTAGAAAATGGGGAGTAATTTTATTTTTTTAATTTTCAAAATTTACAAACACTAATTCAAAATAAAAATAAAGATGAATAAATGGTCAAGGTGCTCAAGAATTTTTGGAAGTGTTGGTAGAGAGGGGAACAAAGAAGACAATATTAAAATTAACGAGATTGAAGATGCAGTGAGTAGCTCAAAGAATGGGAACGCAGCCGAGATAGACAATATTAAAAGCGAACTTTTTAAATACAAGGGAAAGGCGGTATTGCAGCTTTACATGACATTTTAGAGACGGCATTGAAACATAAAGAAGTACCTAATGATCGGAGAACATTCGTTATAGTACCGATATAGAGAGAAAAACAAAGTTCTGACGCAAACATATACATGTAATGCACCTAGCGCCAATAAACCGCATTTGTCGTTGCGCTGATATGTTATATAAAGACATTTTTCTGGGTCAACTTGTTTAGTGTATATTATGCAACGTATGTATGTATGTATTCATTGTTATAGATTTATGTGTATCTCTAAGAAGTTTAACTTATTTCATTTTGTACTTTTGCTACACTTTAGATAATTTGTATGCATATGTGTCTATTTTGGTGTTTTACTGTTGGGCACAAATAAATATTATTATTATTATTATTAAGCTTTGCACATCGCTCCTCCTCAGATGCCCATATCAGCCTAAGGACTTTTTGTATTTTTGATATAATTAGCTCCCATTTTAGAGCTTTCCTAATCTTTTCTTCAACTGAATGAGTTTTTAGGTGTATTATTTGAAAGTTAAAAGGAGTTAATGCTTAATACGATTATATAATTTCTTGTTGATGTAACAAACTTTCTCCAATATACCGTCTCCGAGGCAAAAGCATATATCAAACGCGGTCGCCGATATTAGCGGAAACTATTAGCCAGCCGGGAATCTCCCGAAGCTGCGCTGAAAGTTGGCAAGCAGCCAAAGCGGCAACGACGCCGGCCACATTGAACTTCTTTGCCATCTAGCCATCCCATTACCCAAGGCGTCTCGCAATTTGCGGTCGACATCAAAGCGAAGGTAAGACGGCCGCGTATCCGAACTCAAATACGATATATTATCGTTCTAGTTCGCTTGAGGCAACCTAGACGTACTTGCCGTTAATGTACTCGTATGTACCAAAGTTACTAGGAGCACTGGAGTCGTATCGTGTAATGGAAGTAACATTAACACCAAGTTTTACTATTAAACTAAGTAATGATAGCAAAAAAAAGATCCCCACGAATAAAAGTATAAAAAAAGGCATTATAAGAAACTTGTCACCTTTCACGGAATATCCAAAGATAGTAATAAATTTTTGTTCAAAGGTATTAGCAAGATTTTTCTACTATAATAGTGAGGGTTGGGAGAGAAGATGTGGATAGAGTTAAATTGGATTTGGTGGCCAGCTTCCAGCACGAATATGGAATCTGGTAGGCATCATGGTCTTCCAGATGATTGCGATCTTTGATGGGAAAGTAGTCTGAGAGTTTGAAATTGTGTTTGAAGATGGTTTTTATGTTGTTCTTGAACAGAATCTTGCTGATACGATCGGTGACACCTTCAATATAGGGTAGATACGTTTGCTTACGGAAATTAGGGTTAGGTGAGAAGAGTTGCTGTGGAGAAGGGTTGGTGTAGTGGTTAACGGTAGTTTGAATATCTTTCCTAGAATAATTATTGCGGATCATACTTTGGGCAAATTGGGTTCAGATATGGAAGTGGCCCTTTGGATAAGAGAATTTATAACACCGTGTTTTTGGGCTGGATGCATCTAGGAAAAGAAGGCAACCGTCAGAGCATGGAAACATGTTGGGAATTCAGAAACGATAAGAAATTGTTTAAAGATTCGTGTCCATGAGGCCAGGTAACAAAGGTATCATCAACGTACCTGTACCAACACTTTGGCTTAAGATTGTAAGATAATAGTGCGTGTTGTTCGAACGCTTCCATAAAGATGTTGGCGACAGCAGGAGACTGAGGAGATCCTACAGCTGCGCCTGAGATTTGCTCGTAGTATTTTCCATGAAACTGGAAATAGGTAAGAGAAAAACAAGCTTGAGGAAAGTGAGACAGATCATCCGGTTGGTCATTGGAGATGAGGAACTTTTTAATAATGAGTATTGCATCCGGTATGGGAACTTTGGTGAATAAGGATTCGACATCAAAGCCGACAAGTAGATCACCAGGATCTACTGTCAACTCTTTCAGTTGTTTGACGAAATGTTGGCAATTTCGGATGGAAGAGTCGCTGTGTCCAGCGTAAGGTTTTAGAAGGCTAGAAAGGTACTTCGATAATTTGTAGGTAGGGCTATTGATAGTGCTGACAATAGTTCGTAAAGGGATATCGAGCTTGTGAATTTTAGAAATTTGGTACAAGTATGTTTTTCTTCGATTGAATGTAGGAAAAGTTTCACCAAGAGCAATCTGTCACTTCGTTTACAATTCTTTAATCTTCTTTCTTATATCTCAACATTTAAATTGAATTGAATAAATTGAATAAAGCATAATGCTTTACGAATATAAATGTTTTATCATATAAATCTTGTTTACCAAGACGAAATGGAATAAAATTCCTTTAGATTTGATTCAAATCCTTAATAATACTTTTAAATTATTATTCGCATTACGTTCTAGTTGTTACTGAAACGACACGTATGTTATACAAATTAGCCTTTAAGCAGCGTATAGCCACAAAGAGAGCAGATATGCTATACGTCTTAATTAGAGCAGAGATAGGTACCTGTACGACCTATCTCAGGTACCGATAAAACATTGTCAGTCGTATACCATGCCATGGATGTACATACATACGTGTGTTCCTTTGAGGAGGATAATTAAACCGAAGCGTACTATCTACATATGTATTATCTATTCGCATACAATACAGAATCTAGAAATATAGAACCTGGAAGTGTATTTCTGATAGGATTGCATGGTCTATTTGTGGATATGTGCATAATATGTTAGTCGTTATTGTTGCATCGGTTGCACGCACGTGTAAACCAGGAAGAATGCCATTGATGTGGTGTATGATTTCGGTAACGTATTGTTTGTTTGCACATACGTACGTAAACCTCAGCAGCCCATGTAGTTAATGATCTATCGAAAATGCGAAATTAAACATTCTTCTAGTTCGAAATCGGGGAACAGCACGAGGTACTTGTTTTGCCCGTTGGGAGCGTTTTTAATTAAATCATAGCGGTTTAAGCCTCTCTCTTGATGGTAATACACTACAACAGGGGTTCCCAAACTTAATCAGTCCGCGGCGCATTTACAGATACCTCACAATATCAAGCTCACATTTCTTGAAATTGAATCGCAAGAATCATCAAGCTAAAATATGAAAATACAAAAAAAATATGAAATAAAACGTGAAAACTTTCAAGGACAAGTAAGTTAATGTGACGGGAAAGCTTGCTGATCGCCACACATTTCTTCAAAACGCGGAATAAGGTTCGACATTGCCACTCTCATTTCTCGCTTCACATCAATTTTGGATGGATATTCATTTTTCATCGATATCCGAAATTCCACTAAATCGGAAGAAGCAAATTTTGTTTTCGGGCTATTGTCGCAAGAGAATTCAATTAGACTACCTTCTTCCTGCGAAGTGAATTCTGGTCGAGCTTGAGCACGGAAAGGATCTTGGATTCACGCAAGTTTCTTGATATTGTCTTCCTCAAAGTATTTTGAAAACCAGTTAGTGAGCTTTGAGAGATGTTCCTTGAAAAGGGATAGCAAATCTTGTGAAACAACGACTTTATTACGGGCCACGTATTTGTGCAATTCAGGGAAATAATGTTGACCGCCATCCTCATTGACTTTTCTTATCCACAACTGCAGCTTTTTTTTAAACACCGTAACCTTCTCCAAAAGTTTCAAAATCTGCATGTTATTACCTTGAAGGCATTCAGCTTGTCAAATATACCGTACAAGCAGCAAAAAGTCGGATTCCGCAAAATATCTGGAGTTTTCATGACCTTCTTCTTGTAGAAAAGTGTGAATTTCTTGACCTAGCTCGAATGCACGGGATAAGACGTTGCCACGTGAAATCATCAAGTTCATACCAACTTCCGTGCCTTTCATTTTCTCTATTAATTTATCATTGAGATCCAGAGCTATAGGATAGATGCTTCGACTAATTGTGTTGTTGGACTAAGATATCTTTGAAATTATTTTTCCCGTCGATTCTCCCAGCATAATATTAACCATGTCAAGAGCAGCCGGTAAAATAAGCCTTTCTGCGATGGTGTGAGGTTTTTTGCACTTCGTCACTCCGTATGTGACCTTAAAAGATGCTAGCACTGCGTTGCTTGGTACTGAGGCTTGTTTAGTTAACAAAGTTTTTTGCTTTTGTAAATCTTGCAACTTGCTGTTGAAGAATTCGCGAGATTTTGTAACCATATTAGAGTGATTGGTCTCGAGATGTCGCTTTAGGTTACTTGGGAGCGTACACTCGGTCGTTTTTAAACGGAGCACAAACTCCGGTCTCTATTTATTGTTTACTTCTACTGTACTAAAACCAAAACTCAAATAGCTGTCATCGTATTTACGATATTTCCATTTTCCTACGATACACTGAAACAAAGCGGGCGCTCCTCTGGTAGCGGGCGTCTTAAAATCGTTTACTTTTCTTCTCAGATGTTTATTCTTCGATTGTTATTTATGAACTGAAATGGTTCGCCGAAGTGGTGCCGCCCCACCTACTTAGAACTTTCGCGAAACCTCGACAATGTCTGATGATATGCTATACGTATAAGTCTACTAGTAAGTTCTATAAACTTCACGAAAGTGCTTCGAGAATGCTCCATATCTTTCTAGGAAATTCTACAAGCTACGGGAATGATCTAGAATATTCCAGACCGCTATGTCTGCCTGACGACACCCCGGTGCGCCGCGACGCACACTTAGGAAACCCCTGTACCTTGTCCCAAATTTATTACCTCCTATTTTTACTGTAAGTGTAATGTAAAAATCATCACATATCAGTTTAAAATTACCTACAATTTCTAAAATGGTTGCATTTAAAATTCCATTTTATTAAGTAATTTTCTCTGTAGTTTTTATACTTCATGGAAATTTCAATAGTGCCTGATGTTTTCCAATTGAATATTACCGAAGTGATATTTAACATTACATTGTAATAATTATTTTTTCTTGTAAATTTTACGCTGTAAGATCATTCTCTCCAGGATTTGTAATCTTTAATGTATTTTAGGTATTAGATAAAAATTCTACTGCACAACAGAAAGGATTTAAGGTTAGATATGAATGTACTTATCCATACAACAATAAGAACAATAAACTTACGTGGCAACACGTTCAAACACGTCTACCACTATTAACTACACCCTGTGTTGAATTAGGAATTGTTTGTTGAATTTTCTCTTTTTTACTTAATATACATATACAGATTCGGCAGAATTTCCACGCGACTCGTGTACATACCAGAAACAGATGTACGTATGTAATGTAATGCGATCGTTTTTATGGTTTCAACATTCCACCGCCTTGCGTTTGACTTTAATTCATAATCTATTGACATTTTATGTAAAAACTCTTTCAACTTGTGAAATTTACTTCTTTTTCATAGCAGAACGCCAAAAGTTCCACAATTGTTTCAAACAGTTTTCTATTTATCACCCCGCTATCATTGTAACATAAACAAGAAAACCATACATCAGAATAAATCCGTTTGTTAGCAATTCTGTGAGAGAAATACATTTTAGCAATCAGAAATCAAACGAAAACATTTGTAATTTGTAACTAGGTCTTTAAAATGTACTTGTTGAAAGATTTTCTAAAATCTGCTTCGATATATCAAAAACAAATGAAGGTACAGGGTCGAGAAGATTACAATTAATGTAAATTAAATTCTTCTAACTCTATACCAAGTTTCAAGGATTTTCACTTATTAATTCTTTTTTGAACACTCTGTATGTCTTTGGTATTACGTCTGTATGTATTTATATATACGGTTACGTATAATAGCTATGGACATTACTAACCTGAAAATTCGTAGAATTCCTCCCTGGTGATCATGAAGGCGGCTAAATTGGCAGTGTAGATGGCGAGGAAGACGACGGCGAACATCGCCCAGACGTTGGTCATGAAGCGGGCGGTGAACCCCCGCGGCGAATCGACGTGGACGGCCGCCTGAAATAACACGGCCCATACCAGCCAGTAGGTGCGGAACAACGAGAAACGGTGCGACGCCGAAGGTGCCGACTGGCGATCATAAAAACAAAACAGAGAAAACAATGCACAAGATAGTAGGAGAAGATTAGGAGAAGACGTAAGTAAGAGTATAGATGTAAAAGATGACGATGGTGTGAGGAAGATTATGATGAAATGATTCGAATAGTTTCAGGACTTTTGATTTTGGGTTAGGAGTTTCTTACGTAATGTTTTGGAAGATTTTCTTTGGATATACAAATCTTCATAAAAAACGCAATCGAGACGATCATGTTTTCTTTTAATTATTTTTATGTTGGTTATAATTACATTTGACAGTTAAATCTTGCTTAAATCATATCAAGATTTAAACTTCAAATTACGTTTGACATATTTAAAAGTAATGATGGGAATAAGTCTGTTTAAAATGCAAATGACTATTGCGGTAATCTAAGTTAATAACAATAGAGCTAGCAGAATAAGTCTCAAATGACCTTTTGGTCATATACAGCAATAATCAAACCCATGATCACCTACACCTCTTCGGTTCAGTGGCCAAAAACAACTCAGAAGTCTGTGCAAGAGCAACTTCAACATATTCAGAGACTTGCATGTCTCTCGGGTGTATTGCGTACCTGTCCCACAGCAGCATTGGGAGTCCTGCTGGAAATAACGCCGCTTCACACTAGAATGAAGGGATTACAGCCTGGGAATCTTAGAGGGCATCTCAGAATCCTTGGAGATCTCAACATGATTATCTGATGCACGTTGCAAAAAATACGATCACTTTGTAATATAATTTTGATCAGCCTTATAAAGGTGATCATTGAAATCCGTACTGAATGGGCTTCTGGTGAGTCTCAATGCAAAAGAGCTACTACAGACGGCTACCACGTAAAAATTTCCACATTACTCCACACTCACATATTTCAAGCATTAATTTCTGCTTTAAACCTATGCCATAAAGAATCTTGAGAAAGGGATACGAGGCGCAATTTCAGCGACAGTCAGGCAGTTTTGAAGGCTATTAAGGCCTACACATACAAATCTGGTTTGATACACGGATGTATATACAATCTAAGGTAATTGGGACGAAATAACCAGGTTTATTTGCGGTGGATCCCAAGCCACCAAGGAATCGAAGGAAATGGAAAGGCAGATAAGCTGGCCAAAGAAGTAGCGAGCATGCCTTTAATTGGTCCTAACCCTTTTTGTGATCTCCAAGAGAGCTACACAAAACAATCAATGAAGACACAATGGGAGCACAATCAAAAGGCCTCGTTCTGGGAAAGTGTTCCAGGATAAAAACAAGCGAAAGCACTCAAATTGAGCTCGTCAAAGACAGCAAAATTAGTGCTATCGTTCAGCAAAGGGGCTCTTACGGGTCATGTAGCTCTAAAATATCACTTATTTAAGCTAGGAAAAGCTGAAGATGCCTATGCCAAGAAGATCTGGAGACGGCAGAACACATTCCATGTAAAAGTGTAGGCAATTTCTTGCATCTACTGAACTGAAGGAAGAAGATTCTAGAGTAGTACTAAGGTCTATTAAAAGCCACCCATAATAAAGCTAGCAGAATAAGAAAAATAATTTCCTAGTAAAAGCAAAAGAAGAATTTAGCGAACAATTATAGTAAATGCTCAAAGTGATCTTCGTCGTTTCATGTTGTTAAATGCGTTGATGAGGCGTTGAGACGTTATCGTGTCACAACCATTCTGAATCGCTTCAGTAAGTTCTTGTATTATGCGTGGTGTATTTTCAGAAATTGTATTTTTTAGGCGTGGAAAAATAAAACTATCTAAAATCTCCTAATTTTCGTGCTTCTCGATTTTCCTTGCGCTTTTCCTCACCCTCAGAGAAGTGGTTTCTTGCAAAAATCAGTCTCTATTTAAGAAAATATTTTTATTTCAAGATTAAAAATGTATACGGGAAGGTCGTCTAGTATCGGACAGCGTATTGTATCGACAAAGCGTGTTTCGGACAACAGCTACTCGCAGCAGCTCTAGCCATCTGGGATCGCGCCGACGCAGTGCTTAACAGTAGCTCCAAGTTTTCTATTCTTTTGTGTTTTGTTGCGTGCACGATGGTAAGTTTTGATTGATACACCTTTCTTGAAAGTAATGGTTAGTGTTTATTGTGTTATGAGCATTAAATCTGGTTTGGCTTAATGGTATACGATTGACAGTAAAAATTATGTTGGCCGGGTTGTATCGGACAAACAAACGGACCCCCCAGGCTTTTCGAAAATTTTCATATTGTCTTTTGCTATCATTAAATGATCGTTGTATAATATACTATTTATTACTATTTATTATATGTATATTATATATTATATATAAAAAAATATTACATTAACCGGTATCTTTAGAAAATGTTTATGAATCGTTGTACGTTACAGGTTATATCATTGTATGGGTAAGTATAGTATCTGTATTCTGGTTACGCTGCTACTATCTACGACGGTATGATCATAACTACTGGCACTAGGTGGCGCCAGGAAATATTTCAGTTGCTATTGTTGCTTCTTTATGGCGGTAGTAGTTCCATCAATACCATGCTACTTATTAGCATTATCTTCGTTATTGTTTCTAGGCACTTTTTTCATGTGTACTTCTACATTAAGTTTACTTTTGTTTGAACATTGTTATGTAGATAACATTTACTTTAGCCTTTCTAAAATCACAAGCAATGTGAATAATTTGCAGCATTATGCAATGAATGTTTAAAACAAAATTATCAGTTGTAGCTGTTGGACAATAAACTGATATTATTTTTATTATTATCCCTAACATGTTCCCATTGAATCCTACTTAATTTATCGGTCCCGCGGTGGTCTTCCCTATAAATCCGCTTAATAGATTACGTACGGTTGCGGGTTCGTTTATTAATTTATCGACCTTAATAGGCCATCGGGCCATCGATTGCCGTTTTATCTTGCACAACATGCGCGTGCTTACGTCTTCCGGGAGATCCCCCTTCAAGCTCTTTATTAATTATCGATATGTTAGGGGTTAATCCGGTCGCTGTCTATCCCGATATAGCACATATATATATATTCCAGGCAACAACCACGTCTGGATTAATATAATTACGGTCGGACCTGGATCAAAGTTTCTGATACGAGATCCCGTAAGCTCTACATATAGAAGGTCCGATGACCTTTTCCCTAGCCAATCGCAAAACGTAGTAAATATGTGCTTATATAGGTATGGGGAGGAATGCTAATAATGTCGGGCGATATTAGATTGCTTTAACAGGCTTTATACTCCATGTAGGTGGTTGTTGTTGGACTTGTTGGTGTAAGTAAGTGTATATAAATAAGGGACGGCTTAAAACGGCGGCTGTGGCGTTTATTTCGCTAAATCATCTTAATTGCGGGCGATTTGCTAGTATTTAGTTAGAGCTCATTTTGCGGGATGATATTAGAGCTCTTCCCGCTTGGAGAAACTCTTGGAATAGCAATAGAATGGCTACTGGTTAGCGCGTCTGTTTAGATGAAATAAGGTACCTTGTCTTCTGCTTGTAAGTTTATAAATGCACATATGTACAACGAATCACAGCATTGTTGGTGTTTTTAGGCATCATGTAGCATTATTGGACATTGTTTGGCATTACTTGGAGTTACCGTGGCTTTGTTATGGAATGACCTCTAGCATTACACTTAAAATTCAGGCATTGTGGCATTTTGGTGTATAAAATTTTGTCAGTGAAATCCCCCATCGCGATTAAGTAATAATATCGTATACAGTTGATGTAATACTAAAATAGAAACCGTATTGTATTCAATTCCGTATCCCTTTCATAATTTCAGCTTAATTAAGGCCTTTAAACTTGTTATTCAACGAGAAATTACAGCCCTAAGGGCTCTAATTTCTTCCGCGCTATAGAAATAAACGTATATGCAAGATACAACGGGAGAAAGTGTTTATCTAACTTGCATAATGAAGTGTTCAGCGATCGTATTCATTCCAATAGGATCCCTAAGCAGGGTGAAAGCCAGAGCTATTGTCGCCTACCACTTGTTCATCCCCTATATTCCACGAAAGTCGGCTAATTACGGGAAATGACGCAACACGTCTTACATCCAGACTTCGACTTTACGTTTCGTGTCTTTGTTTCAATCTCCATCCAGATGGAGTACGATTCATTAATATTGTACTCTGCTATCGCTCCTTACATGTAGGCTTCTAACTTCGCTATCTTTCCAATGCAGATTTCCAGTTCTAATTGATGCGACGTCGACGAAACTAACTAGACAGGAGGAGGGGGCGCTCGCGTCGTTATTATTATCGTATTGTATTGCTGGTGAGAGTGAGCCGTTCGATATGGGATACCGGGCCATGGGGTGGAAGGTTAAATAGGTTTAAGACGTATTCGGATAGCTATAGGGATGGAGTGGAGGTCCTGTCTAACGAAAGTCACGAAAGGAAAAAGTCTAATTACAAAGTGAATTTTTATTCATTTATCCTCGATACTACATATGAACACACAAGTATACACGGTGTTGGACCTGAGCAATCAAAAGATGTTCGTAAGGTAATTTGGGGCGCTGAATCTGAATCTCCAATCCTTTTTTTAAGAATGATTCTAGTTTTCGAAATATTCAATAAAATAATTTTTTACAATTTTTGACAATTAAAGGCCATTTTATTCAATTAAAAGTGATAAATCAAAAATGAAGAGCGGTGTAACTGAGTCGTTTGTATTGTTTGGGATCCGTTTCACGCCTTAGAGTCCAACAGTAGTCGCTCATCATGCCATCATCCCAAAATCCTTCGTATCGTCTTTCGATTTTCGCCATACCTTGGTGTAAGCGTTCTCCTTACTCGTCGCTCGCGTCGCCCAAGTTTTCAGGATAAAAATCGATACGAGAATGCATAAATTGAATCTTGAGAGACATTCGAGCTCCAATCTTGCGGTAATTTTGTAACAAATTGTTGATTATTTGCATGTAATCTGGGGATTTGCAGTTACCGAGAAAGCTGTGAACAACACTTTTAAATGATGCCTGCCCATGCTGCGGCTTCATCGGGCGTTAAACATTTCGTAAAGTTTCCGTCGGCCATTAATTTTCGAATATCAGGTCCGACAAGTATTCCTTCTTTAATTTTTGCGAATGACAATTTAGGAAACAACCTGATTAAGTACTGAAAAGCCGGTCCTTCCCTGTTTAGCGCTTTAATGAAATTCTTTATAAGGCCAAGTTTAATGTGAAGAGGTGGCAGGAAAATGTCCTGTGGGTTCACAAGGGGTGCAGAAGAGACGTTTCGTTTTCCTGGCTCATAATTCGTTCGACTTGGCCAATCTTTTCTCACACAATGATGTTCAGTTGCCCGGCTATCCTACAGGCACAAAAAACAGCAAAATTTGGTAAATCCAGATTGCATTCCAATCAAGAGACCGATCACCTATTGGAATAATATGTAAATCAACTAATGTTTCAGATTTATATAATTCATTTTCAAATTTTTAGATCGCCACAAATTTTCCATTTATGCTCATTATATTTGATCTTGGCAAAGATCTTGCATTGTGTTAGTATTCCTTCTTTTGTACGGGAAAAATGGAATGGATGGTTTTTTTTCCCATTCGAAAGGCGCCTTCAAACTATATTTTGAACCATCGATAAACAAACTCCATTCATTTCATCAACGGTTCGAACAAATGTTTTATGCTAATCGGGTATTCTAAATCTGTGGCACTGGAACACTGAATCAGTTCACTAAAACCCTTACCATAATACTTAACTCCTACTGGACGCACGTTTCGATAGCCAAGCTATCATCATCAGCAGTAAAACGAGTACGAGTTAAGTATTGTGGTAAGGGTTTTAGTGAACTGGTTCAAATGTTTTATGGAAAGCGCCTTTGGTACACGCAGCACGGAATTTTAACCTTTTGAACGTGGATTTGCCTTGATAGCACTGTATTTATCTGTTGGGTATATAATAAATATTATTATTATTATTATTATTATTATTATTATTATTATTTATTATTATTATTATTATTATTATTATTATTATTATACTCCACTAGGAAGCGAGGAAAAAGGAGAGACGATAAGGATTATAGAAGCAGATGGTAGTCGATAAAATATGTATTCAATATTTTGATTAAGGACCTTCAACACGATATCTGCACAAAGTTCACCGTACTGTTTGACACGTAAACGTTCAACTGACCGCATTGTTTACCTGATTTAGCGAGAGCTTCATGTCGAAACCGCTCGGCGACAGCCATTCGAAGAGGAATATTGTGAAGGTGGCCGCTTGAATGGCGATCGCGCCCACCAACATCCAGGAGGCCGTGTCGAACGGCTCGAGGAAGGCGGTGGGCGAGATGATTCCGGTGCGTTTAACGACCACTATCGCGATGCCGGTCTCCATGAACGGAACGCTGAAGTCCACCTGAAACACGAAGCGTACTGTTAACGAAATCTAAAGCAATTAGTAGTAAGGTTCACGTCGAAAATTAGCTGTGTATGAAATAAATTTTGACAAAAGTGTATTTAGGAAATACATTCCAGCATTACTGAATAGTATGCCAATAATCAATAAGATTCACTTAAATTCATTAAATAATATCGGTCTATTATATTATTATTAGTAAGTAGTAGCAAGTAGTAGCCACAACACAAAGAGCATATTTCTTGAAATTCCAGGAAAAATGTAACAGGTGATAATTTTACTATGAATCATGATTCATCATGAAGCTATAATAAAGCCATTTGAAGTAATATTTTTAAATTACGATAAGTTATCGTTCCATGTTAGTAGGGACAACATCACTTAACGAATAGCGATTATAAATTCGTTTAAAATTTGCCGAAAAGGAAAAAAATTAGTGTTGAAACGCGCGCTCTGATAGTAGCACAACATAACTTAGGCATAAACAATCGTCAAATTGCTAGAAAATTACATTTAAATCCATCTACTGTTGATTATAACATCAAAAAATACAGTGAAAGTGGCAGTTTTCTAAATAAAGTACGAAGTCGTAGACCAAGGGCGACAACATCAGCTCAAGATATTGCAATCGTGGTGTCCAGCAAGCGAAATAGAAGAAAAGCAACTCCAGAAATCGCCGCAGAAATCAATACTGTACTTCCGAAACCGATTAGCGTGTCCACGGTTAAACGCCATCTGCAAAAAGCCGGCCTTCGCGGACAAATTGCAATTCGAAAGCCCTTGCTTTGCTAAATTAATAGGAAAAGGAGGCTACAATGGGCACGTGAACATCGAAATTGGACGGTAGAAGGTTGGAGCAAGGTATTGTGGACTGATGAATTCAAATTCGAGATTTTCGGTTCGCGAAGACGAGTGTTTGTAAGAAGATCTGTAGGTGAAAGTGCACTTTAGAGCAATGCACAGTCTTTACCGTCAAACACGGCGGTGGTTCGGTAATGATGCTAGTACATCCGCTTGTGATCTCGTAAAGATTCAAGGCATAATGAGAAAAGAACAATATAAACGCATCTTAGAGGAAAATGCAATACCCTCTGGTGTAAGAATTTTGGGTCAGTACAGTTAGAAGAGGAAGGGATACTAACAATCATGAAATGGCCACCCCAAAGCCTGGACTTGAATCCCATCGAGTTATTATGGGAATAACTCGATCGAGAAGTAAGAAAAACTGCTCCAACTTCAGCAGATGACATTTGGAACTATCTACAGGCAGCATGGGCTCAAACAACTCCGGAAACATTGTTAAAATTAATGGCACGCAATCATTAAAAGTAAAGGAGGTCACATAGACGAATCTAAAATTTAGGTCAAATAATAAATAATAAATTTGATGGACCCAAATACTTATGAGCGGTAGTGTACATATAACATCGCGCGAACCTTTTGAAGCGCTGTTTTTCGTTTCACCGCATCGTTCCAGTCCATCGTTCAGTTGTTTCGCTGTTTCGTTGTTTGTAGTCAACGTTGTTGCTTTGTTCCGTGCCGCTGACGGGTGGAGGTGTTGACTGCCTCGACTAGGCGAAACTCGTTTCAACTTTTCAAATAAAAATCACATCGCCGCAGCAACTCTGAGGGTTTGGGGAAAATGGCGATATGGCAGGGCGTGCGGCGAGGGGGAAAGGGAAAAAAAAATCGCAAAAGTTATCCTACATCTGCAGCGTGCATAAAAATTCTCTAACAGCAGGGGCGCGTGCGATCGTAAAAAAGAAGTAGAGGTATAAGAGAAGCGTAGCGCTTAACGCAAAAGTCATTTTTATCCGGTGTTTCGCCCGAATATATCGTAGGTATTCCGATTTTATTGGATTCGAATAAGTTTTACGAGAGAAAACCCGATGGAAAAAGGATGAAAAGATCTTCCGCGGCCGTTTTTCGCGTTTGTTCTCGCTTTGTTTAAGTTTGGAGCGGTATTTGTTCTGCGAATGTTACACTTGAGAGTTATTTGAAGTTGTAAATAACGCGGTTATTTGTTTTACGAGTTAAAACGTTAACGAAATGAATTCGTTGCGTTGATAAAACGAAAGTGTTTGTTTTTGTTTTAGAAAATGTTCAATTGTCGCATAGAAGTATGTTTATAGAACAGGTTAAACATCTTTTAATAATTATCAATCTGTCATTCCTAGAATTTGACAATAAAGTATTACCAACATGTTGTTCTTCAAATTCTAAGTGTACTACGATCATAAATAACCTAATTGATTAAAATTTAGTGTTATCAATAGAGAGCGGAATTTATGCAATTTGCATATCCCATATTTTTTATATAACAAGCAAATGCCTCAGTATATATGCGAATAATAACTTTTCGAATTGATTGACGTATATTAATTATATTCTATTTCGCATATTTTAAAATTTTTTTTCATATTTAAGCGTTACTTTTTTTGCACATTAGAGCATATTACAAAAAACCCTTTTCCAACGGGTTTTTATTGGGCACGTGTGTATTAGATGCGGAATCGGTTCTTCTGTCGCTGGACCCTCACCGACAAAATATTCCCAAAAAGCCGCCATCCTTCAGGGGGGGTTTTCGCAAATTCACTAGATAAAAATTTTCATAATTTTCCCAAACCCCCCTTTCCGGGAACGTCTGATTCATAGGAAGTCCCAGGGGTTTACCAATATGTTTCCTATTCATTGTATAACCAGACGTTGAAGTAGATTGGTGCAATAGTGAAAAATGCCAAAAGTGGGTACAAGTTTAATTGTTTCGTAGATCAAAAATGTTCCTGAACTGATTCTAACGGACGAAAGGGTTTTCTGCAAAGCATGTAAAACCGGAAGTTTTGTTTTTTGGATAATATAAGGGAATTTGAATTGTGCAGCCCTAAGATTTTCTTGTAAGTTTTTGGTGATATTTTTTTTTCTTTACAGGTGCCATGTGATTTATATGTGCTATATATGATTTCGATTTCACGGAGTATTTTCTTGCCATCTGGTCCGTCATGTTTATGCCGAATTTAGTGCTATTGTAGAATCTGATGGTTTCAGGTATACGCTTATCAGTTTTTTCAATGTTTATAGATTTACATATGCTTTGAGTTTAGTAAAAGCACTTTTTTATCTGGCTTACTTTTATAAACTGTAAGTGTACAATAAGTCGATTTATATAGTTTTGTTGAGAAGGGTGGCATACCATCTTTCGCCTCCTTGGCGAATTTTGGTAATTCTCTTTCATTTCCGCGGATAGTTCCAACAATAGCGTTTTTTTTTCTAGTAACTTTGCAGCTAGTGATGCAAAAAAATTATTAGTGGTGACGCTCCTTCCGCACCCTGTAAACGGTTCCATTAGTTTGAGAACAACGAACTCCCCAAGCGGAACTGCAGATACGAGGTGTGTTAGAAATATAATGAGACTGGCACCATTGCGAGCGATCTGGCAACGCTGTAGTTGTTCTCCCTCACTAGGCATGTTTGCTAGTCCGCTCCAGACGCTCAGTCGAGTTTGAACTTCTACTTACCACGTGTTTTTTGAGAGCGTTATCAGTGAAGTTGTGTTTTTGTTGTGTGTTAAAGAATAAACAGCGGTATTTGGAGCAAAGTTATGCCATTAAGTTTTGTCAAACTTGGGGAATGCGCGAGTGAACTTTTGAAAAGTTGAAACAGGCCTATGGGGAACATTTTATCAAGAGCACAAGTTTTTCGCTGGCACAAATCATTTTGGGGAGGCGGGAATTGGTGGAAGATGAACCTAGCTCAGGGGGGCATTCAACTTCAAAAAACCCAAAGAAAACATCGAACGTGTGAGGCTCTGGAGGTCAGAACGTCGTTTAACAATAAGGATGATGAGTGATATTTCAATTGAACAGTTTCACCGTTCATCAAATTATAACTGAAGAATGCACATGCGAAAGGTCTGTGCCAAAATGGTGCCTAAAAACTCACAACTGAGCAGAAGGACATTCAAAAAAACGTGTGCCTTGATCTTTTTGAAAGAATTCCCAAAGACCCCGTTTTCCCACTATGTGATACGGGTGAAAACCTGGTTTTTTAAAAACCCCTGAGACAAAGCGGCAAAGCCAGGGTGGCACACTGGGGAATTCTTCCCCCCCGAAGAAAGCTCAAAAATTGACAAATAAAAGATCGAATCAATGCTGATTTGCTTCTTTGACGGGGGGGGGGACCGTTCAAAAAAGAATTTTTATCTTCAGGGCAAACTGTCAATTTTTTTACAAGGGGTGTCCTTGAAAGCCCTGGAAGGGTGATTCGTGTGAGACCAGGCATTGCAGACAAGTGGATGCTCCATCATGACAACGCCCCATATCCACCGCCATCTCCATCAGGGAAATTTTTGACATCAAAGGCACCCCTGTGTTTCCCCTTCAGCCCCCCTTATTCATCTGATCTCAGCCCTTTTAATTTTTCCCCTTTTTTCCCCCCAAAACTAAAAAGTGTTTTAAAAAGGACGTCTTTTTGGGGGACTTTGGAGAACATCCAAAAGAATGTGACGGACATGCAAAAGGGCCATACCGGCTAAACCCTTTCCAGCGCTGCTACCAAGACTGGGAACAACGTTTCCCGCCGGTGTATAGCCCCTAAGGGACCTACTTTAAAAGGGGTTCTTGTTGTTTAAAAAAAAATAAAAAATTTTGGAAAAAAAAAATCAGTTTCATTAATTTTCAACCAACCTTGTACTCTTTTTTTGTCCTTTCCAAAATATGGAAATCCATTTATAAAAGTAGAAAATTTTGGGCAGATGCTAGCCAAAAAATTTTTCCAAATTTAGGCGGTTTGGTTTTTAAATATTGGAAATTTTATTTACTTTGGTTGGGAAAAGTTGTTCATTAATAGTTACATGTGCACCAGGCTTGTAACACTTTTGACTATTCTCGATAAATTTGTACCATACTTCCGAAATTCGCTTTAATGCAAGGTAAAAATAATTTAACGCCAGTAGTTAAGAAAGAAATAGATTATTTTGAAGAGCAAAAAATAAGAGGGAAATACACACAAGTGGTATATGATTTTTTACTAACATGTGTTTTCTACTAACAAGTGTGGAATCGAAAAGCCTTTTTTCCCCCCTGGGGTTTTTATGAAATTAGATCCCAATTAAAGGGGTCCTAACCTTTTATAAGCTGTTCTTTTAGCCTTTTTTTTCAAAAATACGTAGTAATAAAAAAAAAAAGTTTGTACAGTATAGTTATTTACTTAGACTAGTTATTATTTTTTTAGTTTTTTTTATTTTTTTGGGTTTTTTATTTACTCAGAATAAAAACATTATTTTTTTTTTTTTTGATATTTTTAATGGGTAATTTGGCCAAATTTCACATATTGAAGAACATGATAGTACAGCTCATTTTCAATAAATTTGGGAAAAATTTTCCTTATATAAAAGTCAATAGTTTTGAATTTTTGAATTTTTTTGTATTTTTTTCAAAATCCATCACCTCTTACTCATATTAAAAAATTAAAAAAAATATCAATCTTTATTTCAATTTTTTAGTGTCTTAACCAAAAGAACATTAACACAAATGGTTTAAAAAAATTTTTTCAAATACCTCAAAGAAATAAAAAATTTAGAAGCTAAAACTTTCATTAGTAAAGAAAAATTTTTTAAAATTTAAATGTACGCACCAGGTAGTTATTTCAAGATTTGCATATCACATTAAGCGTACAAATGGTTTATAAAACTTAATTGTTCTATTATCTATCGAATGAGGTATAATAAACCACTATTACCTTCGAATTCAATTAGTGAGGGATTAAAATAAACGCAGTAAGGCAATACGATTGAACTTTATTTTGCCATGATACACTGCATAAAAAAGTCAGTAATTAATTTATAAACATTATTTATTGAATACTCTGAATTATAATCATATTAATACATTATTTACAAATTCACCCTCGAAAGTAGCCCTCTTTTTCTGATGCGAGCGAGCCTGCCTTCGAATCTCGGTTTTGTAACTTCATTGAGAAAAATTATTCCGCAACGTTACTACTGCTGCCTGGTACTCCCATTTATTAATTCTTCGCGTGTATTTACCGGGGTTGAATACACCATTTGCTTCCATGGCTCCCCAGACGTAAAAATCTAGAGGCGTTAGATCCGGGCTCCTAGCAGGCCATGGTATTGGACCTCCTCTCCAATCCATCGATTTGGGAAACCTTTCGTTTAATAAGGTTCGTACATCTGCAGTATAATGTGCAGGACAGCCGTCATGTTGGAATACCATATGGTGCCTGTTTGCTAAAGGTGTTGTCCAGAGTTCACATCGAATATTTAAATGATAGAAGAAAGCGTTCAGATATTTGTGGAAATATGTTATCAATTATTACGGTTTTTCCATCCAGCAATATTTATACTAAATCTTCTTTGAAACCCTGTGTCTGGTTAAGTGTGGATTTTCTTCGACCAATTATGCAGATTGTGGAAATTGGTTATACCCTCTCTATTAAATTTTGACTCATCGGTCCACAAAACTCGACAAGTAATGTCCATCCTCTATGTCGGCATTTAAAATAAACCGACAAAAGTGTACCCGTCGCTCAGAATCACCTTCGTGTAGCCCTTTTATCAGGGGTATAATGATATGGATGTAAAGCCCATTTCACGCATAGTTCTCCAAACCTTTCCACTGTGACACACCCACGTCAACAGCTAATGTCCTCGTACTAGCGTTGGGTCTTCGATTCTCTGCACAATTTCTTCGACAATATCTGGATTAAGTCCGCGAAACCGTCTTTGCTTTTTCTGCGCAAGCAAGTTCACAGGTGCGCCAGAGAGTGGCCTGGGTTATAATGCAGAATACGCTCATTGATATCGACGTTGATATTCATCTGGCCCTTTCAAAGCCCCATTACAAAAACCAAACGAATGATACATCCGGCACGGCGTTTGTAAACGTTGTCGCAAATATCTTCGATGGTAAGATACTGCACACTACAACAAAAATAATCTTTAAAACCAGAAAATGCAGAAGAGTAGTTAGCTGTGATATTCAAGGAAACAATGGTGATAGATGCTTGAATAAACCTGTTCAGTCTTGTACTTGTTAAGAGTAAACCAGTCGATTAATCTCAGCCAATTGAATTCGAAGGTAATAGTGGTTTATTATACCTCATTCGATAGATAATAGAACAATTAAGTTTTATAAACCATTTGTACGCTTAATGTATTATGCAAATCTTGAAATAACTACCTGGGTGCGTACAGTTAATTTAAAATTTTTCTTACTAATGAAAGTTTTAGCTTCTCAATTTTTATTTCTTTGAGGTATTTGAAATAATTTTGATACATAATGTGTTAATGTATCTTTTAGTTAGAGACACTGAAAATTGAAATAAAGATTGATAGTTTTCTTTAATTTGCAATATGAGAGTAAGTGATGGATTTTGAAGAAAATACAAAAAAATTCAATATCTCGAAAACTATTGACTTTTATATAAGGCAAATTTGGCTAAATCTATTGTAAATGAGCTGTACTATCATGTTCTTCAATATGTGCACCTAAGTACCAGTCACCCTGTATATGTTTTCAATAAAATTTTATTCATTTATGTTTGTTTGTAATGCGCGATTAAGTACGTTTATAAATAAAATTCCTGTTATTACTATTTACTGTTTCTTATTTTGTATATAAGTAAATTTGCAGAAAATAAAAATTATGGGTGAATTACCGGTAATGAAAACGCCATTGAAATGCCGTATTAATCAGCCAGAATTGCATCTTTAGTATTGGTTCGCATTAGGTCGACTCTATTATAACTGGTTAACCAAAATCCACTGACGAATCTGAGGCGAAAACGAGGTCGCAAATGAACGAAAGGCGAACCATCCCAAGACTGTTCGCTTCCTTTCTGAATTGATCATCAGGAGCTATGACATATCACTTTTGTTGACGATCGTGCGATCAAACCGTTCCATTTCCCGTTCTCGTTCGTTCCCCAACGGCCGTCCTCGACGCGTACGAGTTCGTAGGTGAACGCCAGCTCTTCGGCGAACTTCTCTAGCAGGTCGATGCAGAAGCCGGAACAGCATTGGTAGAAGCTACCGTTACGGTGGGCTTGCGACGCGTCCACCCTGAGAAAATAGTTAAAAAAATAAAATTTTACTTTTTTTCCTCGCTAAAAGTCATTACTTTTTAATTCAGGTTTTCCAATAGAAAAATTTAAGTAAAAGATCTTGGTTTAAGATTAGAATACAGTGTGCTCAGCAAGGAATGTGACGGCGCAATATCTCGGGAAGGAATGGAAATTTTTAAATTCTGAAAACAGCTGTACGGGGCACATATTTCACGCTAGAAGTTTTTAGAATTAGGGCGTTATTATAAGGTGGCGGTACTTTAATTTTTTTTAATCATTTGTGATAACTGCTACCAATCTATCTGGTTTACTCGAGGAGAAAACAATTCATACAAATTTAAGACGATGATATAATGTTTCATTTATGTCGATTTAGTTTTAGATATGCTTTTTTTGCGAACTGTTGTATTCTCACTTTATTGTTTTCTACTGAACGGTACACAAACACTGTAAATTCAGAAATATAAATTAATATTTTACGCGAAGAAATATTCATCTGCGGGAAATAGTAAGACGATTGACGTAAAGATCGTAAATATCGTAATATTTCCAGACGGTGAAAATTAGCAAAAACGCAGAAGAGTTTACAAAACTAACGTGCGGGAAAACGCCAAATTTTAGCAAGGCTTCGACTTTAAAGGCATCAGCACGTGAAATTAGGATGCCAGCAGGCACGTCGGTATCTGTAAGAACAAAAAAAAACTGAATTTCAAAAAAATTCAAACATTGTTTGGCTATCAACTAAAGAAAAACCTGTTTTAACAGTCAGACACAGAAATGAGCGATCAAACTTCCTAGACGCATGAGACATGGCGAAAGCCAGATTTTTACCGACGAAAAGCGCTTTTGTCTTGATGGAGTAGATGGTAATCGGCATTATTGGCATGATTTGAGGAAAGAAGAAAAAATTATTTCTAGAAGACGTCAAGGCGGGTGTTATGGTATGGGGTGCAGTTTCTTACGCTGGGACACAGATATATAAATACAGATAGACCCTAAATGCTATGTTCTGGAGTTACTTCAAAATGAACGAGTGAAAATCGAAGAGAAAATAGGAACCCAAAATTACATTTTCCAGCAGGACAATGCGCCAGCGCATAGCGCCCGTATTGTAAAACACTGGTTTACCGACATAGGAATGACTTTGCTGCCATGGCCAGCGTTATCCCCAGATTTAAACATTATAGAAAACGTGTGGGGATATTTGTCACGTAAAATCTATGGCAGCGGAAGTCAATTTGGGAATCAGGACCAACTAAAATCAGCAATTTTGAAAACTTGGAACGAATTTAACGAAATACCACTGGATTACCTACAAAATTTATTCAATCCCTTACCCAATAGATTGTTTGAGGTAATAAATAACAACGGTAACCATACCCATTATTGAGTAATTTTTTATAGTAAATTTGAAATGTTTTATTATCCCGCGTTCAATCAAGTGTCGCACTAATTTAATAGGTATTGCGTTCAATTAAGTGTCGCGGAGTGTACTATGGCTCAAAGAGTAGTAGTTTCTAGTAGCCAGCCAGACAACGTGACTAGTGCATGAAAACGCCTCAGGTAATGAAAATTGAGTACTGCGCGGTCTTTAATTTTTAACAAAAGAAGGCGATTAGGCGTAAATGACATTAAACAAATTTTAGACGGCGTTTATGGGGATTTATCTCCTTCTTATTCAACTGTAAAAAAGTGGAAAACATGTTTTCGTTTGGGACAAGAATCCCTTGAAGACGATGAGCGCTCCGGTCGGCCTAGTAAACTGATAACGCCTCAAGACATTTCGATTATTGAAGAAATGGTATTAGCAGATCGCTATTAGAAAGTGAAGCAATTAGTAGTGATGTCTAACATTTCTGAAACAAGTATAAGCTGAATTCCCCATAACTATTTGGGTATGAATAAGATTAGTACAAGATGGGTACCTCATCTTCTTTCTGCTTTCCAACGTGAACCTCGAGTCGAATGTGGACGCTCGTGGGCGTTTTAAATGTGTGTGGAGACGACCCGAAACCGATTTTGAAGTCCATTGTCACAGGAGATGAAACAATGGTTCTGTATTATGATCGTCTATCCAAAAAGGAATCGACAGAATGGCAGCGACACGATGAACCTCGGCCCGGAAATGCGAATGTAATTCAATCAACGAAAACGGTGATTGCCTCAATATTCTGGGATTGTGAGGGTATTTTACTCATTCACTTTAAAGAGGACAATACAACTGTCAACAACACATATTATGCATCCAAAACGTCTTCCATCATTTCACGCACAGTCTCCTGGTATTGGTGAACCACTACAGCCGATTCTTGCACGTTGGGGAGCATGGTTGCAGGCAGCTCTTTATTATGGTGAATATTTCAAACAAGTAAAAGCTGTTATTCTACAGTTCAATCCTGTCGAAGCTGCAGCTGTTAAGGAAAGCCAGACAAAATTTCAATATATTTCCGTTGAAACAGAGTTATAAACTATTCATAATAACTATATTGGATTGCATGACGCAATGGAACAATCACAAAATGTACAACTACATACACTGCTACGCACTATATACGACGCAAAATATAATCATGCATGAATGCTCTCAATAGGCTGGGCAGCCGATCTAAGGTGATCCTGGTCTGGGTACCAGGACACGTCATTGAGGGAATGTTAAGGCAGACGAATTAGCCCGAGCAGGCTCCTCAAATGCTGACAGAAACCCAACACATTCGGTGGGCATAGCATACACGGTAGTTAAAGTAGATACTAAACAATGGAAAAAAGAATCTCTGAAGGTGAGAGTACCCCGGTCAGAGAGAGGCCAAGCAGTTTTGATTGAACACAGGCCTAAATTTCCCAAGACCTACTAAGCAGGGATAGAAAGCTGTCAGAACAATAATAGTGTAACGGGACACTGTATGCTTAAGAAGCATATGAGCAACAGGTGACGGGGGAAATGGCGTGTAGATTCTCCCAGGCGGAAAAAAACTGCCATTCAGGGCTATGCGATTGTACAGCACTCAGGAATACGGCACTTAGAAGTGGGATCGGGATATCCAAAAGGCGAAACCTATGCAGAGGAATCACTCACACTGTTAGGTCTGGTGAAAAAGGTAAAATGCGCAATTGAGCTAATGATAGAGGAACCACAATAGCTCTGAAAAGGTCGCAGTAGAATAGGTCAAGAATCACCTTATTACTTATTTTTTAGTATTGTGCTTACTGAATGAAGCGCACGGCTATGCCGCGCAGAGACATTACCTCGCTTTACTAATCAATATCAATTGCATCTATCATGATAAATGTAGAAACCATCAAATTAGCTTATAGATTATCATTAAATCTGATTGCTAATAAAATTTTCGCAAATTCAACGTTAGTGCTATTGATTTCGCTAGAATAATGTACAAAAACACCCTAAAAAATTTCTTGGTTAATGGGTGGCGGTTTTTTATACCCTCACTTTCTCTCGCGTTTCCACGGGCCTTTACGCAGCTTTCGTCGAAATGATGAATTCGTGCAATTTTGTCGTGGTGTGCGTCACTGGTGCGGTTGGACCTGCAATAAGAGGGCAACATTCGCTGTTTACGATTACCGCCCGTCTCCTACGTCGCACCCCGTCATGCGAGAGTTCCGAAAAGAAATAAATTACTTGCGGCAATGCGGCGAATTTTTCTCCGGCCAAAGCCATTCGTCTTGCTCGTTATTGCATGTGTATAAGTATACATGTACGTTGTACGTTCCTGTTTGGCTTTTGTTTTGGTTAATGGCTAGCTTTATTTTAAACGGAAAAGGGAACAAGCGCTATGCGAGGATAACTGTTCGTGACGAATAGATTGACGTTTGAGCGCGAGAATATCGCTGAAATTCGTCGCCCAGAAAGCATTAAGCTCTGAGATCTTTCTGTCTTTTTTAAGAAGAGATAAAAATGCGATCAATTACTAAGATTGTGCTAATCCAGCTAAGACGGAGATGGTTCTATTCATAAGCAACACTTAGCTTTGGTTCAAAGATCAAATATCTTAGCGCTATCTTCGATAAGAAGCTCTAATAGAAACTAATATAAAAAAAACAAAACTAAAGGATTTCACAGCGGCGAAACAATTGCAATTTAGAAACTTTTTTCGATTTTCTAAAATTTGAAAACGTCCATGTTTTGTGCCCGTTTTGCGCTGGTTTGTGCCGTAAAAGTTTTGTTTCGTGCTCGTCTATGGAAATGTCATCTATTTCTTTTTGAACGTCCGAATCGGAAAAAAAGGGGGCCCGGAACCGCGAGAATTAAAGAATTAAGTTTAAAAATGACATTTTTTACTTGGGAAAAATTTTGCGATAGTAAGATACTGCTTCGATCCTTTTCCCCATTGCGTCAATACAGGCTGAGGTGGTAGGGGAAATTTGCGGATGCGAATACGCGGAAAGTTTGGGGGATTTCCAAACACTTTTTTTTGGGAGATGATATTAAATCATTCATCCCAGGATCCTTCTTCGAATTGTTTCTGCTACGAGATGACATGGGGTATGAGACATATTGAAGAATAGTCGAAAAGCATACTTTTAACATCCTACCACTTTTAGCATTGTTGGGCTCCGTCAAAAAAAACATGGTGATTTGGGCTTACGATACAAAAATTTTTTTAACATATTTTTTTTTTATGTTTACAACGGTTTCGGATCATTTTTCAATCCTTTTTCTTAACAACAAAAGCTGCTGGACCATTAGTTTTAAAGGACGCGCCACAATATGAATCGCGCTGTGTTTCTGAGCATCAGTAGTTTCGTCCACAGTGAACCAGATTTTTTGATTTCTCAACTCGTCTTTTATACAGTCTTTTACTGCACTTTGCACATGTTGTAAATGGTACCGTTACTTTTAATACGACTTCTACATTCAAATGTGCAACCTAGGAACCTTATACCGCAAAATTTGCAATGAATGTGCGAACCCAAATTCCCCAAAACCCGGGAAACGCCAAATATATTTCTTCACATGCGATGCAAAGGGACACCAGGTTACGTCCATTTTTTCGAAAACCCCAATGAAATCCGATAAATAACCGAACGGGGAACTCCCCAATGTCTACCGCATTGGGGAAATCGTATCCACATACGTACATACACCCTCCCCCCCCCAGGGTTTTTGGTAACCGTTTGTCACGCTTTAATAATGATAAACTCTTTATATTAACTAATTCTATAGAGAGTGCGATATTAACTAATCTGTAAATAAATAAATACAAAGGGAAGTAGTGTTATCGATTGATTATAAGCAACTATGGCGTTGGTACAGTGCTAAAGAATACTGAAGAGGATCTGAGGTTCACACAGAGTAATGATACGACATTTAGAAAGCTTTTCTTTGAATTGTTAACCAGTTTAGATAAATAGAATTATTTCAATTTATTATCTCTTAAATTTGTACGTAATACAGTGTTCTTCTTTATCAGATAATGTAAAGTACTTCATTATTTTGCGTAGAAATTGTTCCGCCATAAGACAACGTCTACATTTAAGCACGATTTACAATTAGCGCAATATAGCATCAACGTTCATCTCGTAAATTAATCTCGTGCTAAAACCAAAATAACGAACCGCATTTCTATACTTAAATGCGCATATTACATATATACGTATTTGCCCGAATTAAATAATGCCATCGTTCTCTACTAGCCCGAGTAACATTCCTTGCCAACGGGGACAAAGCGAAAATTACGAATAAAAACCTTATGCTCGGCCAGTCGAGCGTATATGGTAAACGACGTAACATGCCAGGACCGAATTCCAGCGTTGCCGGTCGAAAACAGTGCGGGCATTGACAACAAAAGAGAAAAGAAAAGAAAAACGAAAATAATGAAGCAGCGCTTTGTCGCACGACAGAAATGTAACGCCGTACGTGAGCGGCTGTCGTACATAAGCGGAATTGCGAAATAGGATTCTGTTCGGTGGTGGAAAAAGCCTGCCTGTTGATGCGCGTTAAAATAAACGTAACTGCAGAGTTTTGTTTAGAATTGAATGGGATTTTTTTGTCAAGGTTAAAAGACTGTTGTGAATATGTACAGAGACGGGATAGGATTTGTTTTTGATAGTCTAATAACAGTATTTCTTAATTAAAATATTCATATCATCCGTATAAAGAATTCTCGATATTCATGGTTACATCGTTAATAAAAATAATGGACCAAAGGTAGGTCCCTGTGGGACTCCGAATATTACAGCAATCGAGTCTGAAACCATTCAGAACGACTCGCCGAATTCTTGCGAAGAATCTAAAAGCTTTATTTTTTTACATTGCTTGAAATGAGATGTCCTCCTAAATTATATCAAATGTCAAATTGGCAATAATTCAATTTTGTTCTGGAAATAAAAAAATTACTAAAAACATAAGTACGGACATATCATTACAACAGTATTTTTTTAAATAAAACCAATATAATTTGGATAAACCAATTCAAAACGTAGAGGCGGTCTTAGTGTGTAAACGCGTTTATATGGCCTATGCCAAAATACGTAACAGCCTGCTGATGTCGAAGCTGGTCTTAGCGGTAGTAACTACCGGCCCCCAGACTGTCAAAGTTTCAGGTTAAAAATTATTCAGTACATCAACATGCTTGGAAAGAAAATTTATATAATAGGCTCTTGTGTAATGAATTCTACATAATGCCTAAGTTGTTTTATGTATAACTTTCGCGTCCTAAATCAAAAATGAGAATAAAAGAGCAACGCCGAAATAAAGCAAAGTATGCAAATAACGAGCAGAAAAAGGCAATCAACGACCGGATTCCATTCCCCCGGCGTAAAGCGTAACACAAAAAGACAATAAAGTCCGTAATAGAAACGGAATTCCATCAGGTCTGAGAGGCCGCATTTAAGAACGACAAGGCGACAGTCGATTTAAGAACGTTTGCTTTTAAGAAAAGAGCGTATTCGTCGCATTCGCGGGCTCCCATTTCGTTTCCTTTCTGCGCCCCAACGATCCTTTGAACCTCCGACGGCGAGCCCGCGTTAAATAATAAAAGAAATAATGCGTCGCCTTGCAGCCATCGTCCTCTTTCTTCTTCGTAGTATTACATTATCGATGAGTTTCTGCTAGATTTAGTCGGTAGATGGCGCGACGTTATTGGGTTACTCGTCGGGAATTTATACAAGGCAAGCGGCATGCTTGAGACAGTGGAGGAGGTGTGGGAGGGTAAGTCGATGAAAGAGAAGGAAATAAGTGAGTTCAATAGAGGTTGAAGCTGTGCGGTGGATAAGAGGGTCGCAAAGATGACGTGACTAACATGGTGTCTCTACAAATTTTTAATGTTTATAGAATGGGAGAAACCAAAAGGGTCTAACTTGTTTATTAATTATTTCTAAACTGACAGTTGTGGTGGAACCATAAAACTTACATTACATAACCTTCATTGTGTATCATTTCACATAATTTATTTACATTTAATTTCAATAGATGCCTCTATAATACATCTAGTTTCATCTAGTCACAAAAACGCTGATTCACTTTTTAAAATCTCATGGATCCCTTGTCGACGACTGACGAGTAACATGGTTGATGGTATAGTTTGAATTGACTATGAGTTCTCTTTTAGTGAAAGACAGAAAAGAACATTTATGTACATGTTTTTAAATTGCTTTATATACATCAATAGTAGCTAAAAATAATGGACCAAATATAGATTCCTGCGGGACTCCGAATGTTACAGCAATCGGGTTTGACTCGAAATCGTTCAAAGCGACCGTTCACCAGGAGTAAATTTTGTTTATGACCATGGTTTGACTCCTACGCATAGAAAAAAGTTTTTGAGTCAAACAACTATATATCTTTGAAATTATTTACTTAATGTACAAATGTTGATTTTTATATAATTTTGAATTGAGTTGAGTCAAGCAAATATATGTCAGAATCGTACGCTTTGCGCGTCATCGGCAATTTCCGTTGCGTGAACGCAGGCAATTGCAATCGAAGTCCTAGTTTAGGTTATGTGAGATGGCGGTTCGTAAGTGGTGAGATGTAAGTGAAGAAAATAATAGGTAAGTAGGATAATGGATTTATATATTTTTACCATTTGATAACTAACGTTAAAATTTCTGTATAAAAAAAAAAATAAAACAGTTGCCACAGATTGGCGAATATCAGGACTCCTGTTTGTACTGGAGATTAGCGAAAATTACAAGAATCTCGCCAATATCTTTCTCAAGGCCAGTAACACCAATGTTAGCAGTTGAAATAAATTGCGATTCATTTCACCGCACATTTAACAGTGCTTTGATTTTTCCGTTTTGATATTTTATTAACTAAACAGGTATTTCAGCAAAGGCAAGCGATAAGACGTGCTTGCATGCATAAGTCCGTTGAGGTATTTGCTGCCAGTACGGAATATTGTTTGTTAAATTCAATGCATGACGTTTACTTTTAATATGACTTCTACATTCAAATGTCGTGCGACCTAACAACCCTATACCGCAAAATTTGCAACGAATGTGTGAACCCGTAAATTCCAAACCAGGGAAACGTCAAATGTATTTCTTCACATGCGATGCAAGAGGTACACCAGGCTTACGTTCCATGTTTTCGAAAACACACAACGAGAATCGGATAAATAACCGAACGACCCAACTCCTCGATGCCTACCGCATTACTGAACTCTGCATCAACATACGTACATACATCCCCCCGTTTGTCACGCTTTAGTAATGACTTTTGCAAGTCGAATGAAACAGATCGATTCAGGGTACTGAATAATTTATCATAGAAGCCGAGTTAACATCATGGTGATTTCCAAGAAATATCCACTCAGTTGTACACACATCAGCATAAAGATTGCTTTTCATCTTCCATCCCCGGCAAGTGTTTTCCCGCAGGATTAACCGTATATGCAGAACAGACATGTTCGGAAAAAAACTCGATTTATTTCGAATCGCATTATAGGCTGAAAAACAAAAGCAGGACAGAACGACGGCGACAACAACATCCGGATTGCATGCAGTGGGCGACAGAGCGGAAAATCGTCGGAAATCCGGTCACGATGACGTAGTTTCTTGCGCTACGTTAAATCGAGGACGCCGGGTTATGTTCGTCTACTAAACGAAAAATCCTAATGCAAGAGGAATGTTTGGCCGTTCAACCAACAGACGAGGCGAAACGCCAGTGAAGAAAGGAGGAAAAACGAACGAACGAAATTATCTAACTTTCGAATTCAATTTATTCATTGGTAAATCGGATTTAATTAGTGCAGCGACCGTGTTTGTTTAATTCTTGGAACTTTTATACGCGCACAAAGTCGGAATTAATCGCCAGGAATCAGGGGAACCCTGACATATGCTTTTTAATTTTTTTTTTAATTTTTTTTTTCTGTAATTATATACAAGTAATGTATGGTAACTTTCTTAGCTATTTGTATACTTCCTATTTATATAGGCTGTCCTAGTTAGCATGTTAACTAATTTTATGGAGGAAACACGAAGAATGCAACGATTTTAATACACTAATCGAAACACAAGTTGACCTTACAATTTTTAGAAAATTATTTAATTACATTTATTTATTTTGTAAAGTTATTAATGGAGGAAATTTATTTGTTTTACTGTTTCCAGTAGTGCAATTTAATTTTGTAATACACTGCGTTCACCATGAAAGGAATAAATTCAACAAGATTGCTATTAGATAAGAAAAGAAATGTTTCTTTGAATATAAAGTTCGCCGTGCGGGATCTAGTAGAAATTTATGGAGATTTTTTAGGAACATGGGTTTATGTAAGCAAAAGCAACAATTGTTACCCAATCATTTACAAAACCCTGATCAAATAAAGAAAAAAGCATTCTCCCGGTTCTTTCTAAAGTTGCTGAGAGAGTTATGGACGAGCAACTCAGACAATACATTACTGAAAATAATATTTTGCCTCCTACACAATCTGGATTTAGAAAACATTTTAGCTGTGTAACAGCACTACTTCACATTATCGACGATATAATAAGGAAAACGAATAATTTAACGTTGCTGTGTTTGCTTGATTATACTAAAGCGTTTGATACAGTTGATCACAGATTAGTGTATGCTATCTTATATCTCATATTGGTTTAAAATCACGTTCAGCCGCGTTGATTTATGTCTATTTGATTGGGAGAAGTCAGAGTGTTGTGGTCGGTGGTCGTCGCTCTGCACCTGTAGTTACTAGTTCTGGAATTGCCCAGGGATCCATTTTTGGCCCACTTTTATTCTCTATCTACACCTTTAACATGGCGGAATGCTTGCGTCATAGTAAAAGTCATCAATATGCCGATGATACTGCCAGAGTCGGCGGTTGGGCATGCGTGCGCTCGGATGAATTTGGACATCAATTGTTTGAGGAATTTGTCTATCTGATCTAATTTTATTTGGACCGAAAAAAATGCGAGACAATAATTTCTTTTGCTGCAAAATTAATATTACCGTTGATAATCAAAAGGTTGTTTTAAAATCTTGTGTAAAAAGTTTGGGGGGTTTTATTGGGTTCCGATTTGAAATTTAATGAACACATAAATTGTCTTGTTCGGCGATCGTACGCATCATTATATACTCCAATAGAAATATGTTAAATTTGAGAACAAGGAAACTACTAAGGTAAGGCGTCCAAATATCGTCCCTATGAGGGAATTTGCCTATAACTCAGGTCCTAACAAATATTTTCTAAAAATAAAAATACCTCCGTGTAGCCCAAACTATCCAGTTTTATGGCCTGATGTTGGTTTTTAGATTTATTGTTATGAATAGCAGAAAAAAATAACTAAAGAAAGTCAAAATCGAATTTTCGAAAAAAGTGTTCCTAATATCGTCCCGCCAAGAAAAACTCTTTTTTACCGGAGAATTCAGGTACAGCTGGTCTTATGATTATCAGAACTAATGTTTTCTCTTAACTGACTTTTCGGGCCACCCAGTAATTACTCATCTTAAGTATTTTGTCAAACGATTTTGATACATTTTAATATAAGGCTGAAGTTTTTGCGCAGCTTAGCGGTGGAAAAAGAGAGAGAAATTTGATTCTAATAATTAAAAGAAAAGCTTTACCAAATTTTTCAATAGGAAACGGACACAATCTTTACCTATTTCCCCAAGATAATATAAAAATTGAGGAAAAATAACAAATTTTTAGAGAAAAAGTAAGAAAAATTTTATTAAACAAACTTTTAAATTAATTTTTAAGTGAAAAAACAAAAGAAAATACAAAATTTTCAGCAAATAAGTAAGTAAACTTAAGTACATCAGAGAAAAGTTTGAGTAAATTTTCACTGCATTTTAATTTGTTCGACACAAAAAGCACAAACACATTTTTTTTGTGATCGGCACTAAAGAACAGTTTTCGTGGAACCATTTAAAGTACTTACAGCATCGGATCCACTTTTCTCCTGCTTGGTCACCAGAAAAATTTCGTTGGCAAACATACTCAACGTCAGTGTCGTCGCTGTCTTCATCATCAGTGGAAACGTACGGAAGATCTTCATCTAATTCACGTTCCGAATCACTTGAGCAAGCCTTCTTTCTAGACTTTCCACGGGGTTGAGAGGCAGAGTAGTTTCGTTTAGATTTTTTTCCCGAAGTCTCAGAAAAAGACAGCTTTCGTTTCGGAGCAGATTTGCCCTTTGTCGTGGCTTTTGAGTTCATCTCCTTCTTCTTTACTTCCGATTGCTGTATTTTTTCTTTGTGGGGCGTGCCAGTAACGAGCAACGCAGATCCTCTTCGAGCGCTGGTAGATGGCTGAATAACAGGCATTGGACGAATATCAGTCGGACTAATGTCAGATTCAGCTCTAACTTCTTGTCTTGGTGTTTCAGTAGGTGGAGGTTCAGGTGACCCTTCACGTTGGTTGGCCTGGTTCGTGAATAAGGAAGTTGGAATCGTCAAAACAATTCCAGTTCAATGGGAAAATTCCTGTTTTTCTGAATCCATTTACTGCAGCTTGCATACTCACAGCTTTCAAATACGCGTCCCTCAACAAGCTTGCAATTTGAAGTTTTTTCACGATACGATGTGGATGATTAATTAACCAATTTTCAATGGCTTGCGTATAGTAGGTTTCGAAAGGAGCCATGAAGGCGACGTGAAGTGGCTCCATTTTTGCAGTGGAGTGAGGAGACAAGCCAACAATGGAGACACTCACTTCTCGAGCTCTTTTAGTTACATAAATATTTCTAGTATGTGAAAAATGTCCATTCAGCACGAGAACGACAGGGCGTTCCTTACATGGGCCGGTTTTTTCAATGAAATGTTCAAACCATTTCGCAAAAAGCTCAGTGGTTATCCAGCCGGACTCAGAGCATCCACCAATTGAACTTTCAGGAGTTCCATCGTTCTAAATACAGCTCCAAACGCAGGTCGAAAGATATCTTTAACTTTCAAATGAATAATTTTATTTGTAACCGGCCTGCACCTCCCCGTATCCCGACACAAACAACAGTAGCCTAGTACGGTGACAGTTTCTGACGGTCGCCTGACAGATAGCGCCATCTACCTACGAAATACTCCGGGGGCGATATTAGGGAAGGGGATGATAATTGGGCCCCTTACCTTATGTGAAAGCTTAGTTCTGTGTCAAACAAATTATTGTGATGTACTGTACGACACTTTTATTTCAAATGTTTGTATCCGTAAATTACAAAAGCTTCAAAATTCATGCATTCGACTGATTTTTGGAATTATCCGCCGGGTTTTGGTAAATAACAACTTTCCAATAAAGTCATCATTTTGGTCGATCATTTCTTGACAAAACTAAGACCTATTATCTGCAATTTCAGCAAAGATTTCATCTGTTTTTCGAAATTTGTACGATTTGTAATGATTTTTCAAAAACTTGACTCTTCTGGAAAGCTTTTCTTCCATTATGAATAATTTTTACATTGAAGGCATGTCAAAAGCCTTCAATTAAATATATAACTTAACCGATATCTCCTTACGTTTTGTTTATTCACAAAAGGAGCTTTTAAAATTGGTGAAATTTCCATCAATTCCTCAAATTTTCTTCTTGAAAAGTCGTCTGCTGGTAATTCCGAATATTTAACCTGTGTGCCTTGAAAGAGTATAAATTAATGTACGCTGACGAGGCAATAGGGATTTACGCGAAATTGAATAAAATTACCATCGTTTCGCGCAATTTATGTTCGCGCATTACGATATCAAGACCTTTAAAGGATATGGACCTTATAAAAGGACAATTTCGAAACGCTACGCGGCGCTACTTTAAAAGCGCGCGGGAAAGATTACGTTAAATATTCGAAACGCTCCGTATACGTCGTTAATGTGTAATTGAGATGGAATTATGTGCCGTAACAAGGTGAAATACGACATTACATGTCGTATTTTAAGAGAATATATACGATTCTAATATTTTTCTTATTCCTTGCTACGTAGGTTTCCTTATGAGAAATGTCTGTTTATTTGAAGGCGCCAAAATTGATATTTACGTAAAAATAGAGTGGGGTGTGCTAGAGTTGTCCGGTATCAGGAGAAGATCCAGCGTAAATTTCTCCAAACACACTTGTGTTCACTGTTTTCACCTAACATTCTATTGTTATTTTGTAAATTCAACGTTTTGTTTTTTGTCTTATTTTATAAGTTCAATATTTTACGTGACTTATTTTGTAAAATCCAATATTTCTTGTGAATATATTTAAAAGCACAAAAGCGACAAAGGTGCTAAATTTCACCGAAAACAACAGTGAAAGTGATAAAATGTCATTAGTCATTAATAAACGATGAACTGCATAAATTATTGAAATCTCATTCAGACTCAATCAAGAAACAAAGTGCCACGTTTCATCTTCTTAAAAATTCAATATTTCATTTGTCTTATTTTGTATAAATTCCTATATTCCATATTTATATTCGCTGAAATTTTAACGTGTACGCATTTAATGTAAGAAATGGTTAATTTCTTATAATACACGCAAATATTTCAAAAACCTCAACGCACAAATTAAAAACTTCTTAATAGTTATTTAAATATCTGTGCGATAGAGCCACTGCTAGCGCATGTACTGGCAACGAGCGTTAGATAAGGAGTTACCAACGAGGGAGAAAATATAATACCACACACTGCACGGGAACAACGTCATCAATAGTAGATCTGCTAGAGGGCGTGACAAGAGCATTCGACGATCATGATGACTAGTCTGGGCAAACAGCGGTAACAGTCAGTGTAGTAGATATGTGGTGCGGAGTCGGCGATTATTTATTTCACGCGCTCATAGCGTCAGCACTAAATCGATGCTGTATGCGAGTAGTTCTGTGCATATGTAGGCTGTCGTAACTTATTTCGTAATTGTACGCTTATGTTTGCTTTAAAAATATCGCAGTTAGGTACGTCGCGAAAACGACCAATGGCAGACACATTTAAAAAACTTTATAGTGGACATGCCGGACTTAATTTTTGATGGCGCTAAAATTCAATGTCTAGTTTGTAAAATCCCTTTAATGTGTTGGTCCAGAAGCCATTGTCAACGTCACATCGAAAGCAAACAGCGTTCTTCTGCAAACAGTGGCATACGAGACCAAGAAAAATTTACATTTGATTTATGTGTTACTCTTATTTTATGTAATCTATCGTTTCGTTTACTAGACAAAGAAGCATTTGTCTCCTTCTGGAATAAATATGCGGACTGTAAGTTACCTAGTCGAACATCGATAGAAATATAGTGCCATTTGCTCGTGAACATATAGAAAAGGGAATGAAAACGGAATGAAAGATAAAAAACTGCGGTTTTTGGTGGACGAAACAACAGATCGTCAAAAACATTCTGGTTAATGCAATGGTATGTACAATGGAACCACATCGACCGTCATCCTCCTTCTTACTTGCTTCCAAAAGAGTTATAAATTGTACTGCCGATGAGATCTTAAAGGTGGTGTTGAACTCATTGAATAAATTTGAAGTTTCAACTAAGCAACTTTTAATGTTTATGAGTGATGGTGCCGCAAACATGCGTTCTTTGGGCCGATCTGTTAAAGAACACAGTGGTAACTTCTTACATACATGTAACGTGTAAAATCCATACTCTAAATCTTGCGGCACAAACGATTCCTACATGTTTTCCACTAGTAAATGCATTGATTGTTATTGTTTGTACGTATGTGGATGCAGAGTTCAGTAATGCGGTAGACATTGAGGAGTTGGATTGTTCGGTTATTTGTCGTCCAATACGAGTGAAGTGTTGTGGTAAAGGTTTTAGTGAACTGTTTCAGTACTGTAAACTGCTGTAGACAGAATTATTCAGAGTTTGTATGACGTGTAACGTGCTTGGGATTATTCTGTCAAAATAACAATAGATAATCTCTTCTGCCGCTACGTCCGACTTTCTAATTTGTAAAAGTAGATTAAGTATTAATAAGCGAAGAGAGCGAATACGAGCGTATGGCTCCTATTTCGCCATGATCCCGCTACCTACTTGCTTTATTACTTGGGAAACGTAGTCTTCCTTAAGTAAACCGCCGAGACGCCGGCGACATCAACATATCTTCCGCGACATTAATTGGACAGTACACAACACAGCATCGTGCCACCGTCTTGCCTAATTAAGTCCCGACCGGATAAATAAATTACGCGGATCTCGGCGAACCGCAGAATAAATTAGGCGGAGTTTTATCCGGCTTGTCACTACCAAGACAAGAACAACGGCGGGCAGGGTCGCGCAAATTGATCGCCCTCAATAATTCAACGGCGAAGAAGGTAGAGGTACTCCGCAAAATTCTCAACGGGCACGCGCCTTAATCTAACCCGGAGTTCGATCGGGAGCGTGCGACATGCGAGAGCGGATTTTTTGCTGCTGTACAGTAAATCAAGCTGGTTGTTCCGTTCGATTTCGTTTTATTTCGCTTCGGTGGAATAAATTTCGTTTCTAGGGAGGGAGAAACACGTCGGAAGTATTACGTATTAGCGATATTACAGGAGAAAATCGTTGTTTCTCTTGTTCATTTGCTCACACACGCCAGAGACGGTTCCCTAGAGCCTAATACCGATTGGGTACCTTTGGTTCCGTATTTGGCAACGCAGGATAAACGATTGTAAAAAATGTAAAGCCGATAAAAATAGTTTGAATATGGTCTTATGAAACGAACTATTGATAAAACAAAATACATTTTAAGGGTAAATACGAGGGCGATTCGTAAAGTAAGTTCCGTTTTTGCATAGTGAGCAGAGGAGTGAGGATATTGGCGCGATCGCAGCGCTGCGGTGTAGTCTGGTTCAATGTGAGTCTGTAGTAGTAGTGCTAGAGAGAGAATCGTTCTGACATTCTTTCGTGCTGTTTTAGTCGTTTAAAATGGCTGCTGCAATTAAAAATCCCACCGACGATGAACTGCGTGCTGTTATTCGATTTCTATGTGCAAAGAACGCGAAAGCTGTTGAGATTCATCGTGAACTTTGTTCCGTTTATGGTGAAAATATGAGTGACAGTGTGGTTAGAAGATGGTGCCGTATGTTTCTACATGATTTCCACCAATATTGAGGCATTTATCGTATCGTACAATCAGCTTTACAACCCCGTCGTCATAAAAGTCTGTCGCCTGATTTAACAACCAGCGCACAACAGTCGTTTTGATCTCATCATCGTCGTCGTGGCGCTGACCACCCAGATGCTTCTTCAAGTGCAGGAACAAGTGGTAGTCACTGGGCGCAAGATCGGGACTGTATGGGGGGTGATCAAGTTCTTCCCAGTGAAAAGATGCGATGAGATTTTGAGTTCGAGAAGCTGCGCGTGGACGGGCATTGTCGTGAAGCAAAACGATCCCCTTACTCAACATGCCTCGCCGTCCATCTGACGATGAATGTCGGCCGATTTAATGCCTTTAACACTAAGAAAACGAATCACAGCGCGTATTTCACAGTCGGCGGGATTCTCGATCGGCGGAAACATTTTAAATAGTAACAAACAAACGTAAACACGATCGAATCTTTCTGTAATGGCGTCTGTGGCTTGTCGACAGATGTAGGTACACAGCGCGTAAGCGTTGAAAGCCGCCGCAGCGCTCACGGTAGTAGAATTTCAAAACGGTACTTGTTTTAAAAACATGCCTCGTATATTACTGTTTATCTTCCGCGAATGTGACGGTAATATCGTAATAAACAATTCCCGAGTTCACGTGTTTAGTCGGTATATAGGTAATTTACGAGGCAACTAATCGTTCTACGCTTCATTAATTCTCTTCCTCGTCTCATTACGTCTGTACGATGACCAAGCACGTTCGGGAAAATGTATGGGCCTTTGTTCTTCATCACCAGCGAAAGGCACCGAAAGCTCTACGATTTGTCGTCGAGATGCCGTGCCACTCCCCATTGGACGATATTTTACCCGCTGTACAGTGAATTAGAACCGAGACAAGAATAGAAAAAAAAGAAAAACGAGGAGACGAAAAAGAATGAAAGAATTTATCAAGTCCCTCACGTCGCGTAGTGTCTCTGCTATAAAAAGGAAGGTGAGCGCATACTTCAGACGAAATTTACGTCCTTAATAAGAGGAAATTGCAGCCGATATATACCTATGTATACATATGTTTATATATTCAGTGTCTCTGGTTCGGGTTAATGCGCTGATGCGGTCGAACAGCGAAGGTATTTAGGTGTGAAATTTTCCGGGAGTTGCCGGAAATTTCTCGTTCGCCTCGAATAGCGGGTGGTTTCCGTCTGGTGAGAATAGCTGGATGTTGTGCGGAAAATTGAGGACTAAATGGTCAGAAAACGGTGTTGGAGTAATTTGTCTGAATAACTTTGTTAGTTATACGAAACATGCAGTACACAAATAAAAGGTGGCCCATCGTGTACGCCGGTTTGAAATTTCCCACCGCTTTTTTTATATTTAAGTTGACAAGTTCAATGTTTTATATGCGTCATCTGTAGCCTGAAATTATTAAAAATGAATCGCTACGCAAAAGAACAACGCATTGTTATTGTTAAGACACATTACAAATTTGGTGAAAGCTTTTCGCAGATTGTTCGAAAAGTTCGTGGAATTGTTGGTATCCATATTTCACTTAATAAGTCCACTGTTCGAAGATTAATTAAAAAAATTGAGGAAGCTAGTTTAGTTATGGACAAACAAACTCTATTGTGTCCTCGTCCTGTGCGGTCGTCCGAAAACATTGCGGTCGCCAATCAGAATCCAGGAACATCAACACGTCATCGTTCTCAACAATTGAAAATTAGCAGAACTAGTTTGCGACAAATTCTCACTAAAGACCTTCATCTCTACCCTCACAAAGTTCAATTAACTTAGGAGCTCAAGCCACGAGACCATTTGCAACGGAGACAATTCGCTGATTGGGTGATGAGAAACCAAACGGTGAATGACAATTTAAAAAAAAAAAAACATCATCGTTAGCGATGAAGCTCATTTTCATTTGGATGGCTTTGTTAATAAGCAGAATTGTCGGATTTGGGGCAATGAAAATCATCGTGCTACACTTGAAAAATCGACGCACCCACAAAGAGCCACCGTTTGGTGCGGATTATGTGCTGGAGGTGTAATTGGACTGTTTTTTTTTGAGAATGATTTTCGTCAAGCTTTAACTGTAAATGGAGTAGAACTTTTTGTGGGATCAATTGGACGATACGGACCTCGAAGGAATGTGGTTTCAACAGGATGGTGCCACATGTCATATAGCAAGAGAAACCATCGATTTGTTAAGATAACGTTTTCCTGGTCGTGCTATTTCCAGAAATGTTGAGGTTAATTGGCCACCCAGATCTTGCGATTTGACGCTATGCAATTTTTTCTTTTGGGGTTTTGTAAAGTCCAAGGTCTATCCTAACATGTGCCCTATACGGTGGATGTTGCAATTCTGGAAAGTCGCATTCGCGGATGGCAGCTTGTGAAATGGACGGGTGCGTTAACGTGGAATAATCGAACATCTTTTGTCAACTTTTCTCGACGTTTTGCGCCCCAATTTAAGCAATAAAGAGGCATAATATGTGCCTTTTATTTGTTACGGTGCTCCTACTTCTTAATTAACTTCTTACTCAGAAGAAAAACTATACTAATAAAAATAATATTCCCGCATGCAGAAAATCGAAAACAGAAAGAGGAACTAACGCAAACATCTCTTCCAATTCCCTCCTACACGCCCTCGGAATATAATAACTTCGTTTACTTCGCTTATCAAACATTCAGATGCAATCTCTTCTCCTGTCTACAAGTATATACATAAAAAGCGCTCCGCATCGCATCGAGGCGTTGGAGAGAAACGAGAAAAACAAATAAGTATCGGCGCCGAATCCCATCCAATATCATCATCCCCGACGCGAACATTTTCGATTTCGATCGTTGTCACCTTTTTGGCGCAGCTGACATCTGCTGTCCGGTTATGGGGATATAGGAGGGTATTTGCGATGGTCGAGAAAAGAAGTTGCTGTAATTGTTGTGTCACAGAAGCGTATAGAGAATCGTCTTATTGTATTGTTGTAAAATAGGTCAAAATCTGATTTTCTTCAAGGAGTTTTAGTTTGCCAGGTTTTGCAGGTTTCCCATTACTACAATACCAATACGTATTTATGTTTTTGGAAAACGTCTCTAGAAGCTTGCGTATATCTCCACAGAATTGTAAGTTAGTTTAAAGCAACAATAGGGAAATAGAAACACTGGCAGTAGACGTGTGCGATGTTTTTCGCGGAAATATGTACCATGGCCTCACGTACTCCAAGTTTTTGTTTGTAGCACGAAAACGACACGTTTGTGCCGGGTTTATCAAGATGCTTTGTTCAGAAATATATTGAACATTAGATATTCCATCGTGACTCAAGTGTGAGTATTTAGTTAATGAAGGGAAATAAAAAGCAGGTCCAATTTCCTCACAAATTCTATTAACTATCAGGCGACCGGTTTCGTGTTCAAAAACACATCATCAGGGCAGCTCCGGGACGACCATGAAAGAAAACAAGCAAATATACATAAGTGACCAGAAAATTGTAAAGATAATTGTAAAATTGCACCATAGTGACAATTGGTTGACATGTCCAAAGATAGTTATGTAGTAGTTCCATGATTTCGGGAGACCAAGGCTGGTGTCCAGCCTTAAGGCAGAAGAGACCATTTTAACACTGGTAGAGCAGAATCCAGAGACGAGTTTGCGCAGTGTTTAAAAAAAATTCCGATTATACGAGATTAACATGAATGTGTGATGGTGTGTCATATGTTACGTTTTTATTTTTATAAAAACTAACATACATTATTTAATAACTGTATTTAGAAAGTATACAAAGATGACATGATTACATCTTGCTATCTTATTACATACTGTCTTATTACCAACTCTGTGTTACTGTTATTGTTGTGCTCTCTAGTGGCACGTGTATTAATCAATACATGACAGTGGTGCATCTGCAGATTCATGAAATAATTCTAAGGATTATTTTAATTACGCCTGTGTTACTTCCGTAGACGTTGAACGGCTTTTCTCGAAATATAAGAACATTGTGGCGAAGACCGATTGTGCCCGGCTTACTATTTAGTACACTTGCTCTTATCTGTAGTTATTTACCTTAGGTATTTTCTTTATTGGATACCCTTGCAGCTGGAATGAGGATGTGTTCTTTAACACGAAACCGGTCGCCTAATTTTTTAATACAGAATTTTGTAAGATCTGGACTCTTTTTTCATTTCTACCTTTCATTTTTTTACTGGTGAGGTCGAGCTCGCATGAAATGGAGTTCTTAATTTCCACAATACGTATGCGTGGGCCGACGAGAATCCCCATGGTATTAAGGAATCTAGACGTCAGGTACGTTTTTCATTGACAGGCTACTAGGTCCGGTTGTTTCACTGTACCTAAACTTTTTGCAGAATACAATGGGAGACGACAGGCCCCTTTATCGCTGAACCGCTGAGCCGGTAATTGATAATTGGTAAAGTATACCTGTATATCTGCTAGTTTACTTTTTTATATTCCGCATCACATTTAAACATATCAAAACATAAATTTTCAGCAAACGTTAGGGATAATTAAAATAAAAATTGACAAATTTTCAAAGGGAATTCAACCACCACTTAATATCAATTTCCATTTTCTAAAATGTTATAATCCGCACTTATAAATAACATTAACAACTCATAATCAAATCTATTCCATAAAATTCGCATAAATAAAGCCGGATACGGGAATGATCCGCTGTTAATTTGATAGAGGGCGTTGAGACCAACGTACCAGAAACAAGAATGGGAAAATTATTTAAATCGCTCCATCGATGGAAGAGTCCGAAATTGCACTTCTAAATCAAGCATTATTTCCATCTTTATTGGCTTAAACCCGCGCCGAAATTTGATAGATCAGCGGGCGAGATTTAGCGGAATAATAATATTCCCAGCAGCAGCACGGTCCCCCAACTAGATTAGATCGCGTCGATCTGATTTATCGTCCTTATTATTTTTCGACTAAGAGGTGGTATATTTTACTCTCTCTCGCTAGGATTGCGCGGGCATATTTCATGCGTCGCGAACGTTACGTAGGGATCATATTTCTATAGATAGGAGGGGGACGAAGAAACGGCAATTTTTCGCTACCTTGAACCGAGGCTTGTTCTGAACGCTAAAGGTGAGAAATTAACTATGAAAAATTTTTGATGGGATTTAGGTGACGTTTTCGGAAGGTCTTTCAAGGAAAAGAGCTTCAAGAAACTGTCTTGCTTAATTAAATGGATACCACGTTATAATTTATGGACTGGAGGATATCTTAAAAAGTGGCAGTAGCAAGAGGTTTCACTTGAAGATTTAACAAGAAAATATATTCCTTCAAGCGCCTGTATGAAGTACGCCACAGTATTAGGTATTCTCCCATCAAACAGGTACAGAGAGAAAAAAAAAGTTCTTGGATCAAACAAATATACATCTTTGAAATTAATTATTTAATTCAGCAAATTTATTTGAGTGAAAGCACATTTTTTAAGAACAACAGATTGAATTTGTTTGAATGTACAAACGTTCTTATTTGACATAATTTTGTTGAGTCAAACAAATATATGTTAGAATTGTGACCATCGCGCGTCGTCGGCAATTTTCGTCGCTCGAACGCAGGGCAATCGTAATCCTAGTTTAGGTTAAGTGAGATGGTGACTGGATGCATATTTGTTTGGGCCAAGAACTTTTTTTTCTCTGTGTACGCATTATGCATGGCTCATTCATGTTGCATATACTGTCATCATTGGAGGGGTCTTTAAAGTAGTAGCAACAGTGAAAACTACATACAGTTGACAAAGATTTCACTTTCGTTTTGAGCAGAAGTCACAGTCAACGCACCAACTCCAATTTCGAAAACAGGTGATAATTGCTTAGATAATATTTTGTTATCATTAACGGAAGGAATAAGGCTGATGAACTGTCTGATGTGGCTATTACTTCGACAGGATTTTCAAATCAGTAAAAGTCAAATTAGTGATCGGCAGTGATTATGATGATCGTTCTAAAATAGTGGTTCTAAGATTATGGAGTTTGAAACTGCTATTATGGAAGAGTTCTCTTTTTTTCACATCTTTTCAAGATATGTTATACCGATCAAGATATGTTGCATTTGTGGCGAGGAAGAGATTACTCAGTGTAGGGCTATCAGAAGAAGAGATAGATCTGCGATGCTTTGAAGCTGAGTAAAGAAAAGGTATGATTTACATTAGAAATTGGCGCCGGGTATTTTAAAGGAAAATACCAACTGTGGTTGTTTCAGAGAACCGTAGGGCAATTGATCATACACAAAAGAAAACGAATATCTAACCGGTAATTAACAGATATGTCAAAATAAACTAATTACAAAATAAGTAGTAAATGATGAAATAAAAAACCATGATTGTATAAGTCTTTTGTATCCTGATGTACCTGGATCTACAGAGGAGTCCTGGATCTGGAATATTTGGCCCTCTACCTTTCTAAAGATAGATGATTGGTTTCTCTAGGTGGTATGTCAAATTCTCCATGTGGTTGTCACCGTAAGAGAAATAAAATAAACCTTTCTACCCTTATTCAGTTCATGTATTAAATGTGCCCATTCTTTCTTGTTTCCTTGGTCTGTGCTTCTTGCCATGTTACTCCTCTTCTTTTTAGAATCTGTCCTACTTCATAATTCCAAGTTTTCCTTGGCCGTCCTCTGGTTTTTGCTTTTTGAACTTTAGCCAGCCAAACTTGCTTGACCGGTCTATTGTCTCTCATTCTGTACAAATGTCCGAGCCATTTTAATTGATGTTTTTCAATGACATGTATTATGGATTCTGTACCCAGTTCCTCTCTTACTACTTCATTTCTTATTTTATCTCTTCTTGTAATTCCTTTTACTCGTCTTAGGTACTTCATGTCGATGGCTTGGATCTTGCTCTTTAATTGTTTGGTTAGGATCCAGCTCTCACTCCCGTAGATCAATATTGGTCGGAATACTGTTTTGTATACTGTCATTTTTGTTCTTCTACTAATTTCAGGTTTACCTATAAATGACTTGGTAAGGCTGTGGTATACTTTTGCGGCGGTACTAATTCTCTCTGTTATCACGTCATGCATGTTGCCTTCTCTATCGATTATCACTCCTAAATATTTGAATGTTTGTTCTATCTGTTTTTTGATTTAATTCTACGTTAAGGTTTTTGTTGTTTTTCCCTATTAGCATCATCTTCGTTTTGTTTGCGTTAATTTTGAAATTTCTAGTTTCCAGTTCATTGTTCCACATATTTAGGTTATCCTGGAGGTCCTTTACGCTTGCAGCACATACTATGAGATCGTCTGCGAAGGCACATTCAGCCAGTCCTACAGGTCTTAGTTTGTAATACCCGACATTCACTATATGAATACTTGTACTTGTGGCGTTTATGATGTCGTCGATAATCAGGATAACCCCCCCCGTCTTAGTAAAGTGATTCCTCACAAGAGCTCGGGTACCCTTTTTTAAAGACTGGTAATATTATACCAATCTTCAATCGTCAGGAACTTTCCTTTACTTCCAAATCATGTTGAAAATTTTTGTTAACATTTCTACTCCTTTCTGTCCCATGGTCTTTAACATGGTGTTTTTTATCGCGTCAACACCTTCTTCTATCTGGATATGATTTTCCTGTCCATCTACACCCCTTGTTTCTTCCGTTTCTATTACGTTCTTCTGTTGTTTTGATGTCAGAAGTTCACTGAAATATTCTCTCAATCTCCCCATAATTTCATTCGCGTTGTTAATCGGCGAATCATCTTTACTTTTAATCTGTTTCATACATGATTCTTTTCCCTTCCGTAGTGTTTGCAATGCTCTGTAGAACAATTTTTGATTACCGCGGCTGTCATCTTCTATTTTCTTTCCGAACTCTTTCCAGGTCTGTTTCTTCATTCGTAGTACTAGTTCCTTTACAACTTTTCTTTGTTGTTTATATTCTTCGTAGCTCTCTTCGGTTTTCTTACTTAAGTGTAGTTTCCATTTTTCTTTTTTATGTTTGGTTTTTATTTCATCGTTCCACCACCGTGTTTGCTTCTTATTTCTGTTTACAATGTTCGTACCACAGGTTTCTTTTGCTGTTGTCAAAATAATTTCTTTAAATTGTTTCCAAGTTCCCTGTAAGTTGTTGTTACTATGATCATTGTTAAGGGCGGTTATTTTATCTTCTATTTTGTTTGTATACTCGGTTGCTACTTCTAGTTCGTTTAATTTGTAACTCTTTATGTTAATGTTTATTTTATTATTTCTTACAGTTTCTTTTGCTTTTTTAAGTGGTTTTTGGAGCAGCTTTATCTTTGCTACAACTAGGTAATGGTCACTATAAATTTTTGGTCCTCTTTTAACTCGGCGATTTCCCTCCTGAATTCCCTATTGATCAGTACATAGTCCAATATCGATTTTTCATTTCTGCTCTTGACTTTTCTCGTGAACTTGTGGATGTCCCTGCGTTTAAAAAAGGAGTTGGTTATAATCATGTTATTCTCTACACAGAAATCTATCATCATTCTTCCATTGTTGTTTCTGTGAATTTCTTCCTGTGTACCCAGTATGTCTATATTTTCATCGTCTCTTTTGCCAACTCTGCTATTCATGTCTCCTAGAATGATTATTCTTCCTTTTAAATTTCCTTTTAAATTTAAGTAGTCTGAAGGACCAGGAAATTGAAATGATACAAGAAAGAATATTTAAATTCAAATAAATACCAAAGGATAATATAGATAAGCTTTTATTTAGTTAGCATATAGACGATATCATCATTGAACAATGTATTATAAATTTAATTAGTCTGAAGGACCAGGAAATTGAAATGATACAAGAAAGAATATTTAAATTCAAATAAATACCAAAGGATAATATAGATAAGCTTTTATTTAGTTAGCATATAGAGATATCTATCATTGAACAATATATAAATTGTTTTAATTTAATATCGGTCCATTCCAATACTAATTGAAACAAATTAAATAAGCCGCTTGAACATTGTTTCTGAAACACTCGTCGGATTCGTTTCACATCAAAGCTAACGCGAGGTCGGCCCTGGATTGAGTTAGGTAATTAGCGCGTAGCAAAAACTGATACTGACAAGAGTATAAAATTCGATTCGAATGGCGAATTCATTAAATTCGGCGTATTGCTAATTGACGATGATGCGCTATCGAAATAGCTGACGATAATTCCATTAACATTTGACGTCCGTACTGCTGATGCAACGGTGCGGTAGGATCAGCAACACCGGCCCTAAACCAATTCATTTTCGAGCGCTACCGTAATTTTTTAACAGGATACGCGTGTCTGTCCCTTTTTTTTTGTACTCTGTTCATTCCGCGCCCTCTATCGAGTGACACACAGCAAAAAATTCAAGAATTTTACCTCTGCAAGCTGTTGTTATAACTAGAGTTGCTCAATTTGCGCCAACAGTCAGTGGCGGGCGCATAAAAGTTTACACAAAATAAATGGTCAGAAATCAAATATAATACGTGCTCAAACACTTACCGTCTTAAGAATCTTCCGTGAAATCACAAAGTGAATAATGTCTGTTAAATATCTGCAACATTAGATATGTTTCCACAGTTGTTTCGGCAAACCGAGTACGGCGTGAGGAAAAAGTGTGTTTATATGCAGAAAACGAACGTTCTACATCTAGTGACGTTATATTTGCGTAATTAAAACAATATCTTTGGAACAACTTGACGGTTCTGTTGACGCACCTTCACAAATTTGTCTTAATGTGCCAAAATCAGAATCTTTCTCTAAAACACTTTCAACCCTTTCTAGAACACAAATATTTTATGCGTTTTCTTCCGTGCATGAACATGTTGCACTATTTGCAGAGATTCCACTAACGACACCCAAGGATTTTGTAATTTTTCTATTGCCTCTACTAGTCCGAAGTAATTGTTCTGAATAGTTCTTTCTATCTTGAAATTTCGACTGGCTTTCCTTGATAGCCGCAGCTTCCTTTGGATCGAATTGTAAAACCACGTTCTTAATATTCTCAAAATATTTATGATAATAAAACGCAGCCTGTAACCATGTTCCCCAACGTGTAAGAATAGGTTCTGGTGGCTCAGGCATACGGGGCACAGTCTGTGAAATTTGCGAATACGT
>JAROYC020000007.1:274483-425892 GCA_029619255.2 Dynastes hyllus
GTTTTTTTTTGAAAAAAAGGGCACCCATTTATGACCTGGCTAACAATGTTTTAAAAAATACGCAATCTTTTAAAAAACTTTATTAACATTGTGGAAAAATAACAAAATACATAAAGAATAAGCATAATGCCAAAAAAATTCCATTTTGTAGTGATGTGGTACTCTTATTGCTATTAACTTCTTCCATTACGTTAGTGATATCAAGGCCTTCCTAAAGATCTACGTGGTCGCAAACGAAAATAGTGAATCTTAAATCTCACAGATTTCCTTCAAGTTTCTTCCAGATTACTCAGGAACCTGTAAAGTGAATCTGGTTAAGTTAGGTCTCGACGTGGAAATTGTACCCTGGGCTCTAGAAAATCCTCATTGGATGCGTGACACTCATTTTTAGGTAATATTACTTACTTTTCAGGAACTACCAATTCTTGAAAAAAAATTATTGCTGATAGTAAGGACATCGTTAACTCTGACATTCTATTATGTTGGTGATTGTCATTGTGTCCACTCGACTACAGGTGTTCGTCTTATTTCGGATTTGCCATCAAAACTAGACGAATATCTCGTCACCTCATCAGGCTGGCAGTTTCTTTAGAATGACCATTAGAACTAAATTTCCAACTTTTAATGTTTAACTTCTTCATTTACCAAGTTTTTTCTATGATACTATTAGTTAAAGTGTTTTTCGATGTAGATAAATGTTCAACCCTTGTTGAGTCCTCCTCTTCAATCCCTCTTCAATATTTTTTTCTTTGTTGGTTTATTATATTGATCCCACGGAAGAGGATCTACGCTTTTCCACTTTTCCACAATCTTATTTACGCAGCAATTTACAAGAGGAGCACTTCCCAAACGAAGAAAACTTTCGCCTTTCCCATCAAACTCCTCTCTTCTTGTTTCTTCCTCGCTCGTTCCTTTTATAAAATGTAAAGGCAATTCCCGGAGAATAGCCGTCCTTTTCCGCATTTCCCTTTTCCTTCCCCCCCAATAGTTTTGACTGAGGGTGCCCCCGCTCAATCTGCGAACGTCGTCGACGATGCGTCTACTTACGCCTCGCGAAAAGCCTTTTAATTTAGGGCCTATTTTCAGGTTGATGGTGAACGTTACTTCAGCCTGATGGTTGTATGGTACAGAGTTATTTTCGGCGTGAATTAAGCTTAAGAAAATAGCTCCCTGTTTTTTAGTAAGTACCTAGTACCTTTGGTAACTCTAAAAAAATGCTATACGGTGTTTAATATAACTAAAAGACCTGGATAATTTATGTAAAATGTTAAGCGATAGATGTTTGGAACAGCATTCTTAAGGCATGGTATTGGTGGGGGTTATTGCATTAGCAACAACGAAGGGTGCACATTATCTTATTATATACAATACTTGAATTGTAGACACATTGAAATTTTGACATTTCAGAAATTTCCCGTTTTACAAAACCGTCTTATTTGTTGTATTTCGATGTTGCCATTAATGTTTTCTGTTAGTTATTTACCTTCTTGGTAGATGTTGTTACATCCTAATTTACAAATTTCTTAAATTCATATTTAAAATACTTCAAACATTTCATTTCGCCCAATTCCTCTATTCCAATATAAAACGAAACTGAACATTTAAAAAAGGTGACATCACCGCGTCTAAAAGGGCAAAGTTTTTTTGTACTTTTTTTAGCTAAATTCTTTCCCCTAATTTGTCCCAAGATTTGATCTTTATTTAATAAAGCCATTAATATTATATATCATTTCAAAATTCTACACCGCCAATAATCTTTATTTTGAACGCTACTTGCCTATAATAACAACAAATTTGAGTTATATTTTTTAGCTAATGAGATCTGCAAGCCCGGCGCCTGCCCGTTCAACTTCGCCGCCGCTAGAACACCTGTACCACCGTATCTTGCGGACAAACCTCCTCCCTCTGCGTGTCTCTCCGAACCCAGTCTTTATGTAAGTTAATTTAAGATATTTTATGTAACGTTGCGAATCATAGTTAACATTTCATGTTGGTGGAGCTATTTGCTGCATTTAGTAGTCATTCTTTTGGTTAATTATGATTCGTACTTAAGTTTAGAATCCTTCACGCCATTACAACTGCCCGTTCTAGAAACTTGTAGAATTAATTATTAACTTTGTTGTTTAGATTAGTATTAATCTTTGAATATTTCTTTGATGCTCTTGTTCATTTCTTTGAAAACTTTAATATTTATAGTAATTGTTTTGGCCCTGAGATATTAGTCTTTTTGTAACATTTTGTCTATTTTTTTTTTTAATAGTGCTCTTTCATTCAATATACAGTTTGTTCAAACATTTGCTACGTTTTGAATTTCTTTTGTACACTCCTTTCTTCCTTTCCCTCGAAAACTCTGAATGGTTTTCAACGGAATTATCGACCATCGGCGAGACGACTAAGTTAAACAAAACATTCAGTGGCGTCCTATTAACATCGGAATTCTTGCCAAAGAATTCAAATACCGGGTCGTCGTCTCGGCGAAGAAATACAAACCTTCACGACTTCAGCAACAAAAATAAATTTTGAACGCCGTTGTATCATTACACTCTTTGACTCCTCTCCTTTTAACACTATGTTTAAATAGTAAAACCGGAGCACCACACCATTTCTTTAATTAATTCTCTCTTTTTTTTAACCGTAACAATGTCTTTAGTTTTGAAATTAGAGGTGCAGTTTTAGATTGCGTCGTTTGACCGTTGATTCATAGATGGCGTCACGTATTCTGTTATTAAATATTTACATATTAAGAATTGTTAATTTATTATTTTTACCTTTTGGATGGCTAATTTTCATTTGGTTTCTGTTTGCATTTTTATTTGATGATAATTTTGTCATCAGTTGCGATCAAATTGGTTATTTTTTGTGTTCAGCTAAGATAAACATGCCAACAATAAAGACTTTCATATACCTGAACTTCTATAGTCACATTTGAAACGACTTTCGCTTAGGTATGCTATTTTCAAGATACTCTAAAATAACAGGTACTTCATTTTTCACGCATTCACCTGTTTTCTGAAGTTTTCATCACCTTGTAGATTTAATGAATATTCCGATTATCCTAAAAGCATTTTCAAAACGAGCAAAACTTTTTATAGAGAACGCTTTTTTTGTAAAAATGAAAAATTGAGTTTGTAAGAATAGCTAGGTCTATCCATGTCGCATACGCACTGTATATGTAAGTAAAAACGGATTTCTGAAGGTTGTCTTTTTTTTGTCTGCCGTCGCGTCGTAGTATTCCTGATTTCGATGCCGTTTTTTGGGGGGATAACATCAAGCCGGGCAAATAGAAGCGTTGATTTATCGGAGCAGTGGAAGACCATGGGTGTGTGTATGTGTGTGTTGGCGTTTTGGTTGGCGAATTTGTCGAGACACGAAATCCAATTTTCCTGACTTCTCTTCGCCCTCGAACTTCTTTTTTTCTTCCCTGTTAACTTATGTACCTGCTTATTTTTGTGTTCTCCTCTTCGCTTTATTTTTTTGAGAAAAGATTGGCGAAGAAACTTTTCCATTACATTACCTACCGAACGTTAATGTTCCAGGTGAATAAGATATTCAATTTAACGAATAGTAAACATTTTACATACGATTTGTATACCTACCACACATAGACACACACGCATGCAAATTCGAGGAACTTTTCTTGTCGTTTCGTCGTCGCCGAAGTCATCTCGAGATCGGGTCCTATTACAGGTGCCTACCTTGATGTATGTATAACATTAGATGCAAGCTCTGCTAACGTCGCGACGGATGTACTTCCACTTATCGGAGACGAAACGGATCGAGGGATTATGTACGATGCAGAAGAAGAGAAAAAGAAGGAAAGGATAGTAGGATGGCGTATGCTCGTGCGGAAGATGGGTGGAAAATCACTTTACCGCGTTTCGTAAGTGTTATAAGTTCGCGTTTTCTGGGTATTAAATAAGCGATATGGATTTGGCTGGTAATACGAGAGTAGGCGACTGTGAGCGCGTGGAATTTACGAATATACAAATATGAGAATCTATTTTAAAAAAAGTAAGTCTAGACGAAAGATTTATATATCAAATCTTCAATCCAAATCAGGCTAGAATTAAGGAACTCTAGTGAGAAAAGAACGCAGTTAAGACATTCGCATAAAAGAACGCATTACTCGACAGTAATTTTCTTCAGGGTTTGACAGTGTCGATCAACGATTAGTTGTCCGTTCCAGCTATCACAAACGGTGAATTGATTACTAGACAAAGATCTATCTACCTTTCTCCTTATTTATTTACTGCAGTCATTGTAGAAAAGCTTGTGCCCCGTCTGTATTTACTTTTAAATTATTGGTTGTTCCGCTAATTTGCACGTAAACTAAACTTGCCGTTTCCGCAGATTTTAATCCCCCCAAATAGCATAATCTCCCATCGTTTTTCGCTTGCAACTAGCAGGCCAAAAGTGTGGAATTTATTCGTTGACATTTAACAAGAATTTAAACAACGTTGCAAACTGAAAACGAGCCAGCTCTCGGCCGGGCGGTCGTAGCGGTAATTCGACCTAATATGCAGATGTTTATGTAACGAGCGCCGCGTATACTATCGACCCTCGACGCACATAACGTCCTCGCGGTTAATGATGATGCATGAGATGCGAAAATTTATCGTTGACCGTTTATCTGATCCGTTATTAATACCGCAGGGCTACGCGGGAGTTCGAGTTCCAGCGGTCTGTAAAGTGGTAAGCTGGAATTTTAGCCGTAAATGTACATACATATGTATGCACAAATTTTGTACAAAGGTGTGTATATAAATTGCATTGAAAGCGATATGCTTAAAGAGATAGATTTGAGCTAAAATGTTGTTCGCTTCTGTTAGTACCAACACAAAATTTCTCTTAAAAGAGCTCCATATATCCTAAAGCGCCATGGACCGCCCCCACATGGCTTAAGACGGTCCTGACCGTAAGTGCTTATGTACACACATGCGTGTAAATTTAGTGAATCGGAGGTAGAGTTGCAGTTACCGACCAACCGACTGGGAGCTTGGGAAACGGGTAAACTAGTCTTGTCTAAATCAAATGATTTCTTGGGTGGTGACAGCTATCGATTATAAGTTGATTAGACTCGTGTTGGTCATGTTGATCGGCGGGATGTTACTATCGGGATCTTCTTGATTATGTTCTAGCAATATACCAGCATCAGTTATCGCAACTTGTTTTACCGTTTTATTTCCCGAGTTGTCGAAAGAATTGCAACAGTTGATAATCTGACCATGTGTTGATGCTACTGTAGTAATTTTTGAAGATAACGAATGCTTTATTTCCCCGAGTTGTCGAAAGAATTGCAACAGTTGAGAATCTGACCATGTGTTGATGATACTGTGGTAATTCTGAAAATAACGGAAATCCCGCTCTCTGTCGAGCCGAAAACTTACAAATTAAGCTAGGCATTTTACCGTGATGGATTACTTGCGATTGAATTTCACGAGGGATTGACGATATATCTATTAGTTGTCGTACTTCTGGAGATTCGTCGCTAATAATCTTATTTACCGCTCCGACCGCTACCAAAACCGTGATTGTAGACTCTCATTAATTTCAAGATATTTGCAAACATTTTAATTTCAACAAAGAATGAAATCTGTCGTCGTAAACTCTCATATGCAGGCTCAAACTATATCTATTTTTGCCGAAGAATTATTTTCTTTTATATAAATATTTCATTAATAAAATAGAGTAAAGAGACTTACTTCTTTTAATTGATAATCAAGAACTCCTGGAATTGAATGTAATTCACTGAGTTCACCATCAAGTAGAAGTAAAACATAAATTTGTTCATTTTCCCCGCTTACAAAGAATACTAGACGCAACAGCTGTTTCAACCGATCGCAGCGATGTTTGGTGTCCTACCGGCGAACGAACTAACTTCATTTGTAAAGTAAGCACAACTAAGTTAGTCTGTGCAGTAAACACAACTAGGATGAGGATAAGACCCAATCTGAAAAGATTCATAGGGAATCTATCATTTGACGAGGAAGTCGTTAAAATTGTTCGATTTATTTCGTGTACCAAGTTCTTTTGATTTTTCTCATGTCCGAAATTTCTGTGAAAGATTTATATTTCGCCTAGGTGTCTTGAAATTTGCAGGGGCAACCTGTTATATAAACTGGCGTCTTTCGAATAGGCGTGAACGTGTTGCAAAATATACTATTGAATTCCTAATGAAGATACCGTTCTAACGATGTGTCACAAATGGTATCATCCCATTTAAGATTTAAGGGCTTAAGGGGTTAGGTTTAGTAACATGATATATTAATTGAAATGGTTTCTCCTCGAAACAAAAATTGACCTGTCTAAATTTTTTAATAATTTTATTAGTTTCGGATGTAGGCTGCCTGGGAAGTTTTTAAACGAACACATTGTATACATTAATATATTTGGTTGCGGTCGGTGAAATTATGAAAATTTGTAATTTTTCTGGGAATTTCCGACGTAATTAATTAAAGAAATTAAAATTATGTCACCAGCAAGGAAATGTTTTTGACGAACTCCAAGTCTCACTCGTTAACTGGCGTAGCCAGTAGGATTCCGGTCATCACCGATAGAGGATTAACAACGCTGAAGACGTGTGAGTGGATTTCAATTCCTTGGACAACCAGAAGAAGTTTGCGGGAAATACTCTGTCCGAGGATACAATTCTCCAACGACGCAACGCTGGTGGAAGGAAGAACTCCGAAGATTACAAAATCAATCCAGGAGCCTCCACAACGTTATAGGATAGGGTTTGAAAACGATCCAAATTTCGACAAAGAACAGCAACTGAACAAAGAAGAAAGAAACACCATCAACGTCATCAACAACAATGACAACATCTCTCTTACTATTAATCCTCATCGGAGGAGGATTAGACGAAGTAATTAAGGTCCAAGATCAAGTAGGATTGTTACCTCTAAAATTAGGAGTAGCCTACAATATAGAAAAGCAATATGAACTCATTATTCAAAATTACTTGAAATTTGGAAAGCATTTCTAAATTCCAAAAAATGTAAGGAAAATTGGTTACCCAGCAGCAGGAATTATTCTAATGGAAACGTTAGGATTCCAAGAAGGAGAAGACTTTTCAGCAGTATGTCCAAAATTTACAATTGTGAACACGGGAAAAAAAAGGCGCATTAAAATTCTACGAATCCAAATCAATCAAAAAAATCACTAAAGAATTATTAACGAGACAATTTAGTATTTTAGAGAACATCGCAACCAGCTACAACAAAAGTATCCAGACCATGACGAATGACCAACTAAAACTATTAAAAAAGATTAAGAAGAATCAAAACCAAATGGACCAACTACAACTGCTCTATTTTCAAGTGTTCTTATTACAGGAACTATGGAATTGTCTAGAAGAATTAATCTAATTACATTTTTTAACGAACTCCAAGTCTCGTTTGTTCACTTATGTATATGATAAAACACAAATCTTCTTTCTTTGTAATTTTATTTTACCTGCTCTTTTTACCTCAAAGGGATTTTATTCATTAGTGTGAATATGTTAGATTGTTTTTTTTTTTTTAGAAGAAAACAGATGCTCTTTATGTATATTATTCTTTCTATTATTATTTAAAGGATATTTAATTGGCATACTTCAACAACAAATTCCTCAAACTACGTACCACCGGAACAAAGACTTAATCTCAATCGCGTTCCATCCCCACCTTTGTCTCTCTCTAGGTAGCAATTCAATTCAAACGAGCTCAATTTGTATATCTACACGAGACCGCGGGAAAGGGGCTCCCATACAAAAGGTTAGAATTCGTTTAGCGCACGATAAATTTCGTAAAAGGTCGGCCGACACCCATCGAAAGGTACGTCGTAATGATTTAGTTAGGATCAATTATGCGTTGTAATTAGTTCGCTGTAGCGCGTGCTCCGCCTTGCCTCACCGCCCTCATCCGATAGCAACAAAAGCTACCTACCTATACAGCGCAATGAATGCCGAGTTGTCGGCGACGAAACTCGAAAAGCTCCTTGGGTGCCAAATCGAGTGCAAGCGGGAATGTAATATTTACATTTCCGTATTAATACGATGGGACACGATGAGATTGTTTCCTTTAACGTAAAGAGCATTAAAATTAGGAAATTGGACGGAAAGGTTATCGCTTTCGGCGAAACTGGTATCAACGTGTCACGTTTAAAAGTTAAATAGAAGGAACGGAATGGATTTAATACGGGTATTTGGAAAAGGAATGGAATGCGCTTTGATGGGTTATTGAATGTCACATTCAACGTTTTGATATTTACGGGGCCGCGTCAATATGTCCCTAACTTTTTGAATGAGAGATAGTTTTTTTTTTTTGGTAAATGTTTTCCTTCTCAACATAGTCATAGATGATTTCATCGTTGGAGCCAAATCTCTTTCCGCCGAGACATTTCTTTAGATTTGGAAACAGGAAGTAATCGTTGGGGGTTAAATCCGGAGGATGTGGTGGGTGGGGGAGTAATTGGGGAGTACCCCAAATCGTGAAATTTCGCCATGGCGACTGCGCACGTATGCACCCGTGGAGTGTCTTGATCTTGATGGAAGAGCACTTTCTTCTTGGCCAAATGCGGTCGAAATCCACTGTTTTGATTGCTGTTTGGTCTCTGGTGTGTTGTGATGTATCCATGTTTCGTCAACAGTTATGAAACGGCGCAAAAACTCGTCCGGATTACGGTTAAACAATGTCAAACACTCCTTCGAAGTTGTCACACGATTGCGTTTGTGATCAATTCTGCACCCGCTTTGCGGATAGCTTTCTCATACGCAAGTGACCATTTAAAATCGAAACCATTCTACAATCTCCGATCGGCCAACACTCAATTGGGCGTCCAAAACGTTCGGCATCATTAGTGCCTGTACGACCACAACGAAATTCAGTAAACCACTTCTTTACCATTGATTCTGATGGTGCAGAGTCAAGCTTAGTCTTGGTTTGAGTGATTGGTGATCCGCAAAAAATAATACTTTACAAGTACATGAAATTCACCTTTTTCCATCTTCGCCTAAATGCACGACGTTGCCTGCTTTCAATGGCTGTCAAACTTTAACTAAACGACGCAGCTTTCTCAAACTTTAATAGTAGTGTGTATTGATAGATGGTGGTTGACGGAAGCAGGGTTGTTTTTCAATTTGCAACGCGGGAAATTGAAAAAGTCACGGACATATTGACCCATCCTCGTATATGTAGTACATTGACTTTAGTTTGTTGCTGATGTCATTCCTTCTTATTGTTAAGAAAATGTTAAGAAGATTGCTTACAATTACAACAAGCGACGAACTGTATCTTCTTATAAAAAAAATCGTTATTTTGTGAGCACTTTCGGAAGTTTAACGCGCCCGCATCATTCATCTTTCGCATGGACGTCTTTTTGTTGTAATCTCAACGAAACGAAAACATTAATCCAAGTGATTTATTATTTCACACCTCACATCACATTCGTCAACGTGTTAAGCAAAAGTATGATGGGATCATCGTCCATATCCAGCATCTACAGTTCGAGGTCGAAAAGTGGTGAGAGCAATCTATTATAATCTGTTAGGTTGGAAGTACGCTTCATACTTTCGTATAAGAATCCCCTATCCTATACAAGTTAAACATTTTCGAATAACGAATTAATATTCATTAGTGAAAACAGAAAATAGTATGTGAGTTTATACATCAAAGTATTGATCCTAAGTTTTGAAATACCCTATATAGAGGTAACATTAATCTGCCATCCATAAAATTGTTGTCGTGTATCGTTTTCGTATCGAAATAACATGAGAGATTCTTCCTATTTAAGCTAACGATGATAAACGGAACTGTTTACGATACTTTTATATCGACAGAGTAATATATGGGTTTTACTTTCTTTCCTGCTTCTGGACAATATTCCTCTCATGAAAGAATCTCTTCCGCATAACGTATAGATAAATTTAAACTAACTGTAAGTAATGTTGTGATAATTATTTAAAAATATATTTATTTTGAATTACTTACATGTGAAAGTGAGTTTATTTACATTTTTAGTTACATATGAATGAAAGTTTACGAGGGGGAGCAGCGCTGATGCGCGCGGAGAAACGTTTACTTGTATCAAAACATGCCGTCTCAATTCAAGACAATTACTGTTACCCAAAAATAATGGTATTGGTGGAATCATTCCTGGCAGGAACGATGTAGCAGATAGAATAACGCTAGCATACGGACATGTTTCTGCCTACCCGGCGTCATCAGCGTGGTTACGAGCGGGAACCTCCCTGCATACATCGTCTTTTGCTTCTCACAATCAGTGGATCTGCTTGGCTCTTGCTTGGAGCCGGACTATGTGACAATGGACGCCAAAATCGGTTCCGGGTCGTCTCCATGCATGTTTAAAATCGGGCGCGCACATTCGACCCGACATTCACGTTTGAGAGCAGAAAGAAGATACGGTAGCCATCTTGCACTAATCTTATTCATACCTAAATGGTTCTGGAGAACTCGGCGAATACTTGTTTCAGAAATGTTAGACATCACTGCTAATTCCTCCATTTTCAATCGGCGATCTGCTAATACCATTTCTTCAATAACTGATATGTTTTGAGGCGTTCAGTTCAATTGGCCGACCGGGGCGCTCGTCATATTCAAGGGATTCTTGCTCCAAACGGAAATATTTTTTTACAGTGGAATATGAAGGAGAAGAATCACCATAAATGCCGTCTAAGCGTTGTTTAATGTGATTAGGTGTATACCATTCTTTTGTTAAAGATTTAGGGACCGCGCGGTACTCAATATTCGTTACCTGAGACATTTTCATGCACTAGTCACGTTGTCTGGCTGGTTACTAAAAACTACTACTCTTCGAGCCGTAATACATATAGCGTAGGCCTCGTACATGTGCAACTATGACGCAACAGAGTTTGAACACGCTCGTTAGGCCGAGAATTTAAGGCGCTTGTCTCGTTTATGTCAATTTTGTTGAATGTGACAACACATTCAGTCATAAAATTACTAACCAATCGCTACTTTTGCAAAAACAACGGATAATATTTAAAGACACGTTTGCACCACACAATACCAGAAATAAAAACCTTCAAAGAAGCTTTCACCCGTTCAAATCGAAATGCGGATTGATTTTCAAACACATACATTTTAGTACAAAGACGACCTACATAATAAATCGTTTCGCCAACCGTACACATCGTAAAACTAACATACGTTCGAACGTTAGCGCTTGACGAATGTATTTACGAAACGCCGATTCGACTCGACAGGTGGCAGTTTGCACAGCTTTACCGGTTTTTTTTTTTTTCCGAAGTATGTTTTGTTTTGATGGGGGAAGGGTTCGTAGCGTAGTTTTATAGCTTGCGCGTGTCATGTCTATTTTGATGATTTTTTTTTCACGGGAGACGCGCAAACGTATAACGGAAATTAATTTGAATATGACAGGGGACGGACCGAGGCACAAGCTTGGGAAAACCATGTAATAAAAAAAAATGTTAAATCTGCGGTTTACAGGAAATCAATTAAATATTTAATTACGGATTAGCACGTTACTTAATTTTGTGATACCATTAATGACAACAGCTTTAATCATCAATTAAATTAATTCGTGATTAAAACCAAATGTCGCTTTGACATCTGTCAATATTAACCAGAAAGAAGTAAAATACCAAGGAAATAGCTGTCATTTGCATATATCTGACAAGAATTTCCTTAAAATAGAACGGATAATCATCTAAACATGTCCCAACTGTTTCGAAATGTGTATGTAAACAGTAATTAATTTAATCATGGATTAAAAAAATATACAGTAAGGTCCTAAAGTGTCTTCCCGAGCTAACTTTTGAACGACAGAAGCTAGTGTTTTTAGAAAAAAATAGGTCGATTTTTGTGGACTAACTTTTGCCACTATCGGCATTTCAATTGTATTTCCGGTTTCACCGGAAGTGACGTCAACTTTCTTATTTTAAATAGAACATCCTGTATATTTTTACGTTTTTGGAAAGAAAATTGCAAAGCAAATCCAACGATATCACACATGTTATACTTTAACTTAAGAAATATGATATGCAGCAATAAAGGTTTTGGTAATCTATTTTTGTTCTTACGCAAAGATGGCTAGGAAAGAGCGCCAAATTGTTTCCTGTGATGCCAAACTGATCTAAAGAGCTCGTTGCTAAGCAAAGTAATCGTAACAATTGCCAAACTGAAAAAGCGTAAATTATTCTTGTTGTTGTTTATTCTTATTATAATTCTGCATTTGTCATACGTTCCTTCTTTGTTCTCGTTATTGTTTTCTCTCATTTTAACGTATTTTGTTAATTGTTGTTATTTCTTTAATTTATCGAATAAACCTACCATAATTAATTAATTACAAAAAAGTTCGATAAAGTAAAGGAGAAACAACAATAAACAAAACAAGTTAAAATGATATAAAATAATAACGAGTCAAATTTCATTAATCGATATCTAATTTAATTTAAATTGCCGAAGGAGTGTCTAGGAACACTCCCGGACCTACAGACCGCACAATACATTAATTAATTTCGAAAAATTATTTTTCCCTCGCTTACAATATAACAATATTTATGGTAGATTTGTTTCCCTTCTCTTCATTTTGTCCAACAGACGGTACGTCGCAGACACGTCCGCTCGCAACAATAAAACGAGCGGGAACCTTATCATAACGCAATTAAACGCAACTTCGTCTCGGACAAATCGGATAGCTTACGTGCCTCGCATTTGATGGCGCCGGTGGCGGCGTGCACCTGCGACGCATACGTGACATACCTGTCGCTGCGGAATCAGTTAATGCGGCACGCCGATGATGCCGTTGCCTCGCCGCTGACGGTCGATTGTATCGTGCCGGCAAATATGCATTCGGAACGTGAAACAATCGACGTAGTTAGTTCGTATATACCTTTGTGGTTCGGGTTTCGATGATGCTTAAATTGCTTAGTAATAAAGCGTCTAGATATGCACGCATGTTGTAGGTTGTTGTAGTTTCAACGTGCTATTGTATACCGTTACACAGAGTTTTCCACGCAACTCCTTCGTTAGGAGTTTTCGCAGTGCTTACCTGTATGATAAATCTTCCTCCTACTTCTTTTAAAACAATATACACCCAGGTGCAAAAAGTTCGATCCATTACTTGTTTCATCTTTATTTGTACTTATAAAACTCTGGACTTGCGATATAGCGTGTATACATATATTTAGATTGCCTCTCGTATTATTGAAAGGTATCAGTTTCTTGACTTTTTGTTTTGCATTTTGCCAACAAACGAAGAATAATGTTTTTATTAATAAATTCGTGGTCGATAATCGATGTGTTTATTTTTGGAGGTAGACATTTGACAGTTAAAAAGTGTTTGTTAAAAAGTGGAAAACTCATCTAAAAAATGTCTTTAACTCCAACGGATGCAGCCAGGGCAGTGGGTATTACGGTTTCAGCTTCTATCATCAAGATTCTTAACAAGTTAGGCTTAGCTCAGATTCTCAATTTTGAAATGAGAGCATGAGACATTCAGCAAATAAAATACTGAAAACTGTAATTTCAATAAAAACATATTTATTGTTAAAGTACGAAAGAAAATTTACAAAGTATTGAGCATTGAATTTAGTCATTAACGCTACGATTTATGGGAATGGTACAACAAGGGAGTAATAAAAACAACGCAGTTGTAATTTTATTTGACTGTTGTTGAAGTCGTGAGTGGCATTCGCACGTATTCTTCAAGACGACGACGACCTGGTACTTGAATTTCTGGTTAACAATATACGATGTTGAATTGGACGCCACTGAATGCAATTTCGATCGTCTCGCTGGATGGTAAAATCTCCGCAGGAACCATTCAGAGTTTACAGGGAGAGGTAAGAAGGGATCATACGAATGTGCAAAAGTTTAAAATACGTACCAAGTTTAATATATGGCTTTCAGCGCAGTTGCGTTGCTCTAAGTGTTAGACGTAACTTTAATCAAAAACGAGATTCTGCGCTTTATAATCACCGCTGACGTAGTAACCTTGAATGTGTTTATGCAATTATAATTGCTGATTCAGCAACCTTGAATATTGTTTATACGGATGCAACTCTTCCCCTTTTAGAGTGGAAATGCAAGTGTTTTCATATATTTAGATGTTAATCCTTTTTCTCCTAACAGTAAAATCTATTCGGTATTGACATTCTACAACTAAGAACAAATTTCTTATGTACAGATTTCGGTATCTTGGATAATTTACCAAAATGAAAGAATCAGAGCAGAATGCATTATTCACTGCTTTCCACTTGAAAAACGTATTAATATTACTTGATCTGAAATAACCACAATAGAAGATATTATTACCAACTAATCATGAAGGTCGTATATTTTTATGATCCATCTTCCATGAAACTAATATACCAAACGTTTTCGTCAATGTATTTACATGATTTTTTCTGGTTTTGGTCAATACAAATTATGATTCCTCAATCCTCTGTAATCTAATATCGTCCAGCTAAAAGCAAAGCAACAATAACTTGGCCGCTTGTCTGTAACGGCTGACCTAAATATGTAACATTTCCAGGATCCACTTGATCCGCGTTTGCTTTCGTTATTGTCGTCGTCGTCGCCGTTACGAGTCGCTGTTGTACGTGTGTATATGAATACACAATTAAGTGGATTACTATTTCCCACCAATGCATAAATATTGGATACCAACGCTTGCGAAGCTCTATCCGCGGAAATAACTATACAATTTTGTGTGTTTAGCGGGTTATGTGCATACATCCGATTCGCAGTCAGAAATTAATTGGATTGGGACGATAACCATGTAGCAAGCTTTGGTTAAAAGAGCGCGTGCTTTCCAGTGTTGACATAGCGTTTTACATTTTGAATGGAGTTACTGCGGTGACGGTGAACGTTAAGCGATTGTATTATTGCGATTTGATAGTAAAAATTATGGGGGTGATGGAATATTTTTGGATTTGTGGTATTGTGTAAATTATAGAAAGCCAAATGTTCAAATAATGTAGTAAACAAAATATTAACGTATAATCTGTCACAAATATTCTATTCCCAGGCCATCGAGGTGAAATGCGGCGTTCCTCAAGGATACGTTTTAAGCCCAACACTTTTATTAATTTACGTCAATGACTTGCAAGAGTGTTTGACATCGTGTACCCTGTCATAATTTGCGGATGGTACAAGTTGCATTGTTTCGCGAAACAGCGGGACAGATCTTTCAATTCCATCGAGCAACAATATTAAGTTTCTCGGCTTGGCCGTAGACCAAGATTTAAAATTTAAACACTGTGATATGTTGAAGCACAAATCAGCTACAGTAATATTATAAAGTGAGGCAATGTCTCTGCACGGCATAGGCGTGTGCTTCCTTCAGTTAGTACAATACTAAAAAAACAAGTAATAAATCGAATAATAATAACAGAACCAATCAAGAACTATAATATCTGAAAAAGTTGTGCAACACTCACCCTCTTAAGCAACGTTATTAAGTAGGTTGGCGGGCTGTATCGGAATTACCGAACATTAAAAGTAGAAGCACCATTATCAAAATTATCACCCGCTGGATAAAAGTCGTAAAATGTTGACAGCATTAGACATGTTTCCACAGTTCGGCGTAGTGAAAAATGCGTTTATATTTTGAAAAAGATTGTTCGGCATCTGCGGATGTAATACATGCACGATTAAAACAATTTTTGAATTCAGTTAATGGATTAGTCGCGCTATTATCATCATAAATTTGTTTTAATGTGATAAAATCGGAATCATTCTTTAATACACTCTCGAACATTTCTAAAACGCGATTATATTTTGCGTCATGTATGTCCATTATTTGCAGTGACTCCACTAACGACAACGTTCTCTTTTTGTACTTGTTCTATTGCGTCATGTAATCCTTTATAGTTATTATGTATAGTTTGTAACTTTGTTTCAACGGAAATATCTTGAAATTTTGTCTGGTTCTCCATAATAGCTGCAACTTGGGCAGGATTGAATTGTAGAATAACAACTTGTTAGAATATTCAGCATAATAAAGTGCTGCCTGCAACCATGTTCCCAAGCGTGTAAGAATCGGCTGTGGTGGATTACGAATACTGGGACACTAGCTAAATGTCCAGCTTTTTGGGGGATTTGAGAAACATTTTTTGTACTTGATATTAATGCATCTACCTCAGTGAACATTGTCGAATAATTTTTCTGCTACAAGATGTAAAGCATACTTTACAGAAATATTTTTTCCACCGTGTTCAAGAAGAGAACGGTATACCTAACGCATTGTCGCGGCACCATCGCTCATAAACATCAACATTTGACGTGGTGAGACTTGAAAAAGTTTTCTAACGTATTAAGTGCCATCCTCACAGTTGCCACCCCAGTACATTTTTCCAGACTTTGGATAGCTAATAACAGTAGAAATGTCGGTTTATGAGGGTCCAGTACACGTACTATATAATAGAGAACAGAATTTTTTTTTTTACAATCTGCTGTCTCGTCAACACATAACCAAAGCAACTGATTTTTAGCGAAGTAACAAATTACAGGTTATCAATATGATAAGTAAATTGAAAAATAAAGGCAGTTCTCGTTGGCAGGCCCTTTTTTCCATTTCTGTGTTCTTCGGTTGTTTCTCGCACACTTTGCAAAAAAAGTCACAGATAAACTTATTGCCAGGAAAGAGTCGCTTTTTAGCCCTGTTCGCATTACACATTATCATTTTTTATCTGTATTTTTTTTTCATTACATTTTTTTATTATTTATTTTTTAATTTTCTTTGGTCTTCTTCTTCTTCTATTGTTGTTCACTCTTGCCTCCCATAACCTCTTCACTGGTCTTTCCTCATTCATACGTACCAAATGCCCAAGCCATCTCAATTGTTGTTTTTCAATTTTTTCATTAATTGCTTCTACACCTAGCTCTAATTAATTTTTGTACATTCAGTTGTCTTTATTCCTTATTTTATCCATTCGTGTGACTCCTTTAACTTTCCTAAGATACTCCATTTCTGCTGCTTGCAATTTACTCCTCTGTGATTATATATATATTTATAACTAATAACACGCAAGACAAAACACAATGCGCGCTCTCGTTTTCTAAACTGAACGAAAAATAAACAAGCGAACGCTGACAAAGCGACAATCGATTTTTGCAAAAGTCTGCTACTCCAGTGAAGCGCCTATGTATCGCACATCATCGTTTCTGTTTTAAAGATATTTGCTCGGTTCCCCTGTATGTGCAGACGTATGATAATTGTATTTTTAAATTACTGTTTTGTAATAATATTACAAAACAGTCTCGAAGTATGACAAAAAATTATTATTATTATTATAAACATTATTTTCTGGACAAGTAAACTAGATAGGTTGGTAGCAATTATAAGGGGGAATTGTCACAGATGTGTTGCAGATTCCAAAAATCGAATTCCAAAAGTCCATAGAAAAATTAGGTTAGATAGTAGGGCCACATAATTACCGTTAAATATGTGCATCTGACGGACATTTCTAACAATGTTTTCAGAAATTTTAAATATGCATTCGTTCCCGAGACATCACGCTGAACACACTGAAACCCCTTATACAAAAAAAAAGAAAACGAAAGTGAGAGTCCCTAGAGAAAGTAAAATTTCTTCTTATAATTGAAACCAGATGTCTCAATAAGAATTTTAAACAAAATGATAGCTTTCCTTTCAGCTCTATTTTTTCGTTTCTGGAAAGAGAAAGCTCACCCTTTAATAACTTACGCAAATTTACCCAGATTAAACACATCAAAAGCCAACATAACTCAATGTTCAAGGGAGATTATGACGCACGAGCTTATTTAATTCTCATCTCCCGTCTTTACAACGAGCGCGAAATGTTGAACCATATAGAACGAAACGGTTAGATAGGAATACTCACTCCGTGATATCAGCTTCGGTAGCGATCCGACAGAGGACGCCGCGGTCCATGGAACATTTTCCGGTGACGGGGTCAGGCGGCGCAAGATTAATGTAGGGCGGCTCCTCGAGGAAGGTGATCTTCAGATGGAATTTTTCGGGCACGCCCTGCGGCGGCGTATGGCTGTCGCCCGGCCAGACGATGTCTTTGATGTCCAGGCCTTCGCTCTGCCACGACTTCCACACGCCGATCTGCACAAACGAAGGACAGAGTGAGAAAATTACGAAATTACGAGAGGAAATAGAACGAGGTGGCGGCAAAGGCGGCCTTTACATATTTCCGATGTTATAGCGTTAAAGCGTCAGCTTGCCGAGATTTAGATTCATTTAGAGGGTGTAATTATCATTATTATTATTACAATTATTATTTCTAATTTACGTCTGCTTGAGTTGGAAAGCAGCCCTTTGTAGATGGAAATTAGCTTGTTAGCTGTACAGCTGCTCTAATTTCCTTATGAAACCCATTTCAAAAACAAGGATTTGAACATGTTATAGTGGTTATAATTTGTTTGTACTACGTAACCATGTGTATGTTACAGTTTGAAATATGGAGCAGACCGAATAGAACGTTTTTATTAAGCAGGACACATTGATATACATGCACATTTGAATTCGTTTGGAAAAATTGATCATTTACAGGTAAAAAATGGAGTGAGACAGGGAGACGAGTTATTGACGGGCTTTCTCATTACGGTAATAGATAGAATAAAGAAGAAAATGTCAAACGTACGCGCAATAAACAAAAATATAATAGAAATTATAGGATATGCGGACGACATAACAATCGTAGCACATAATAAAAGAGCGTTAATAGAAGAAAAGACAAAGTATGTATGTATATGCACGCTGCACTGTGGCCAATAAAGGGAACTGTTTGGGAAAAACCTTGTAGCTTCTAAACTGTATGAGGCAGATTAAAATTTTTTTTATTATGCTTGGTAATAACTAGTTAAAAAGGGGGTACCGGATGGCAGTAGCGTAGCGGTAGCGGCGTGGGAAGGGGCTAATTTTCAATTCGTAGTCGATCTCGACAGTACCGCGAGGGGTTAAAAAGCGACAGTACGTTGCACGCTGCACCCCAAAAACAAGTACGCGGAGATGGGACCCCCAAAAAGGGTGTAACGTTCGCTTGGGAAATGTGAATAGATATCTCAGGCTTTCCCCGGGATTAGAAAAAGAAGCCCGCATATTTATTGCACAATATGCAATAGCGGATTACTAAGTCGCGATAGGTTTGAATCTAGAAAACATTGTAGGAGTAAACGTCATGTATTGAATTTAAGAAACAGTACCATACTGGAAATTTTTTAAATGTTTTTTATTTTTATTTTAAATGTGTGCAACATCCCACAATATGTAGTATCTAATGAACACTTTGGTCTTTTTTGGGTTAAGTACTTTTCTCTCATGGAAGCTGCCAACATCTATGCAATTACGATACAATTTGCCACGGGGAAAAGGACAGTAAAGGAATGTAAAAAAAAGACGAGGTGAGAAATAAGAAAATCTGTCTATGTGTGGATGAAACAAGTGCTCAGAGACACAGCGTCATTCACGTTGTAGCGCGTCCTTTAAAACGTGATGGTCCACCAGCTTCATTGTTGTTATCCAGAAAAAGGATTCAGAAAACAAATTAGAAACCGTTGTCAAGATAAAAAAAGATTCGTTGAGAGAATTTTGTATCACAGGAATCCAAGTCACAGTGTTCGTTATTGAGGGAAAATGCAACGATGCTGAGAGTTGATAGGATGTTGAAAATATGCTTTCCGACTCTTCTACACATAACATGCGTCATACACGCATGTCACCTCGTAACAGAAACCTTTCGAAAGAAGTATCCGATGGTGGATAAGTTAATAGCATTTATCAAAAAGGTGTTCATCAAATCTCCCAAACACATCCGTGTATTCAAACAATTGTGTTGAAATTCACCACCACCTCAGCCTGTAATAACGCGATGGGGAAAATGGCTCCCGGCAGTATCTTACCATCAGAAATATTTTTTACAAGTGAAAAAAGTCATCTTGAAACTTTATTCAAATGATTCTGCAGCAGTTCGAGTTAGTCAGCAACTTTTTTTTCCCCCAAATTTGGACGTTCAACAATAAATAGATGAAATTTTTATGAACTATTCGAAGTTGCACAAGCTAAAAGGGTACCTAAAACTGTGGCACTGGAACACCGAAACAGTTCACCAAAAAAACCCTTTCCCCCTTTTTAAATTCGTACTGGACGCACGTTTCGATAGCCAAGCTATCATCATCAGCAGCAAGACTGAACTAACAAGCTAAGTGAAAAACTAACATAAGGAAGGCACAAGCTATTGAGCAATTGAGCTATTGAGTCACTTATCTGCACGAGACGCATTAAATTGCATAAACAATTTACAAGCCGCTCTAGAAAACTTGACGAAACATAGGAGTCGATGTTGCTCGAAAATTTGGTAATTTTTTAAAGAAAAAACCCGATTTACAAAAAAAGGGTTTGGTCTATAACTGAAAATCAAAGTGCCCAGATGAGGAAAAGGGAAAATCTGACATTTGCAAATCTTACTTCACTAGATGTCGAACGATCATTTTCGAAGTATACGACAACGTATTCGCAACACCGTCGACGGCTGAATGAATCGACAATGGAAGCGTTGCTGATTACTAGGGCGGTTGCCAATTGCCACACCAAGACGACAGGAAAAGGTAACAATATTATTTTTCACTAGTATTGTATATTACGTACCTACTTTTATGCGGTGCGCCACTGCCGGTTCCACCTTTTTAACAAACTCTAGTAATAACTGAACTTTACCGAGCACAATTTATTTATAATTTTTTGAGCACTACAATGCCATTTTGAATTAAAAGAAAAATTACACAACTTAGAAGTTTGTTTATTTGTAATGAAAAAATGGGAAAAGGGAAATAAACCAAAAATGCTTATTTTTAGTAAAAGATGGATTGGGAAAGCTTCGTTTTTTATAGGTCTAAAACCTATATACTATTTATAAATTACAACACAATATGTACTTATAATCTGCTCATTTTCAAGAAAAGAGCTCATAATTATCTGTGCAACAGAAGAACTGATAATTATTTAACTACTAATAGCCGTGTGATCTAGTAGTGACTGGAGTTCAACTTTTGCACCTGTATCAGTTATTTCCATCAATTCCGGGTAAGAATTCTTTTTACTTTCAGAAAGCAGATAATAAGGAGGAAAAATATTGAGTCCCACATCGTTACATGCTTTTCGTATGACTTCATAATGTCTTTTTGTCAGCTCCCAATTCTATTTGCTCAGTAGGATATAGTTCTGTTAGTCGTTTGGCTTTATATTAATTCGCTTTAGTGCCGCAATCGTCAAAACGTTTTTCAGGTTGTCCGCCAGATGAAGTTCCTGGTTTACTAAGTAAGCCACTTAAAAAAAAGTGTTACATTAAAAAGGAATTTTAAGGACGTGAAGGAAATGGAGCGAAGACGAGTCATTTAGCCATTCTCCAGGGATTATCGTTGAATGGAGATATAATTTGCTAATAAAACGCCAAGTACAGGGAGACGGTGACTTGAGGCTATAAAGGCAGCCTGTCAGAAGCTGATTTGGTCGGCAATGGTTGAAGGTCACTCGATATTTAAAGTATGAAAAAAAAACCTTCGTTCTTTTCGGGTACTTCAGAAATTGAGATAAAAGAATTGCGCCATTAAGGAATATATCAGAGGAATATGTAAATCTTTATCGATGTAAATAGCTATTTTAACCACATAGCTAACAAATGTTCTATTCGAAATTTTAGCATGTCAACTCTTAAATAGCTTACACTTTTAATGGCGCCAGTTGAATTCATCACCTATGTAGCTACAGTTTCACTACGAAGCAAGGCAAGCGCGTTTTCGGTCTCTTAGAATGTTGGAAATGTAACTATGGTATCAGAGGAGCGCTAATAAAACTTATGAATATCTAAAGCCGGAGTTAACAAAGTTCGGATTAGATTCTCCAGTTTTACCCCTTAGATAACTGCTGTATTACATCGCAGTTAGTAACAGTAACGCAGACGATTTTGAAATCGTCTCCCGTCACTTTAACTTATTAGCGAGATCCGGCTCTGTAGAATTATGATCATACGGTTCTCGCGTTCTCCCGTTCCTATAGGCGTGAGGGGAAGATGATCGTCCTGTCTTAATTACGGGACTGCCGCCGCCACCATTGCCGTCTATGTACTCCTAACATTGCAGAGGAACGTTGCGTTAGCATGCCTGGCGTGTCTGTTCCGTGTAATGATGGTAATTCCCTTAATTAGAATATATTGATTATTCTGTCGCATTATTGTATCCAATATCCATGTACCGGATATATTTGCGTAAGGTGTTCATAATTAAGCATACGGATTGTGACACAGTGGTGCCAGATTACTTTGTAGCGTGGCGCCCACTCATACGCTGAAAGATCGACATATTTGTGTCAAAGCGGTTTCACACTTGTCAATAGGTTGGTCAATTTAGTGACCTTCAATTTCTTGACGTGTATAATGCACTTAAATTGGTGGAATAAACGAAAATTGCATCAATTCGAAATGATCATATCAATAATAAGTAATAGAAACTTTAATTTAATAGAAATCCAGAATTAGAAACCATAAAAAATATAGACCACAATAACAGATTTCCCCTAAAAACAATAACTAAATTAATTAACAAAAAACAACAACAACTAGCATACCATAGCGTTTACCCTCGCATTAAAGAAACAAACACTAAAAAATATGTACCAATTACACATTTTGGAGAAATTTCCGAAAAAATTGCCCCGTGTTTACAAAAATGTAATTTAAAAGTTAGTTTCAAAGCGCAACCAAAAAATTCACATTTACTGTTTAACGCGAAAGATAACAGGTATTCGGAATAAATCTGGAGCCTATAAGCTAATTTGTCCAGACTGTGACGCCTTATACGTAGGCCAAACTAGCCGTTCATTTAATGTTAGATATAAATAGAGATGGGATTTTAGGCAAAATGCCTCTTTGTTTATATTCAAGGCAAATTAAAAATAATACAAAATCTATATGTTTCTCGACAAATCAAAGCGATCTAGCTATGTTTTATTTTGCCTAGTTGCCTATTTGGACTTTTAACAGCCTAAATCGTGGCTTTTCGCCTATTTTGTCCTAAAATCATATTTATTTGGTCTAAACGTTTTTTTTTTAATTTTAAATAAATATGGTTTTTTTACAGCTGCATCTTTCTTAAATGTAAATTTTAGTTTTACAGCTAAAATGCTATAAACTAATACAACGATGGGTTTTCCCGTCTATTGTGTGGGGGGCAAAGTTTGGATTTGCCTGCCGTAAAATTTATATTACTACCCTATTGAAGATATATCCTCAATTATCGGCTTATCGCTCTCGGGTTCATTTACCTGCACCCACGTTTTGATTTTACGGGAATCTCTATCGGCTTGTTTACGCCCTGTAATTTAAACCATATAAGCAAATTTCTTCTCCCTGTTAACGTGATTAATGAATACAGGATGCCCATTCATAGTTTATACAATGGACATCTTGATATTGCAGTTTAGATTTTATATTTATTCTCTTAATGTTTCTCTGGAGCGTATATGTGTGTGTTCCTATAGCGAGGTGGACTATTGACGAATCAGTATATAGTGAAAGACGTACTTTGAATTTTCATTTATATCGTAGCTTGCAACGAATATTTTTCGGTAGTTTTCTGTCGGTTTGTGCTTGTTCATCTACTCAGTGTATTGTGTATTTCCATCTACAACAATGCCAAAACCCAAGGAATCACATAGCGATAAAGTTCAAAAATGGCTGAAGGCGATTGGAGGTACTACAGTCTTTCAGCTGAATCCAAGTAACAGTGAAGAGTTGTTTTGTAAAGCGTGCGGAAAAATGGTAAAGGACGTTTTTGTTTTTCTTTCCTAACTTGCTTCAAAAATATTATTGTAGTTAACTTGCAAAAAGAAAAATCATTTAGAGCAACATGCTACTGCTCCTGGACATCAAGCAAATCTTAGGAAACCGTTGAGGAACCAAATGTTAATAGACACCAAAAATTCAAGAGAAATCGACGTTTTTAATCGAGATTTATGCGACGCTTTTATGTCTGCAAATATTCCTCTGGACAGATTAAACTATTCAAAACTGCGAAATTTTCTCACTAAATACTGCAATAAGAATGTGGCAAGCGTGAAACCTTAAGAACAACATATGTAACAAAATGTTACAATGAGGTAATTAATATAATAAATAATAATTTAAAAATGTATTTTCATACTTGAGTGTCATTAAGATTTTGTTTACACCTATAATATTTTTATTAATTTTTTAAGACTATTAATACTATTCGCGAAGAAGTTGGTAACAACGATATTTGGATATCTATAGATGAGACGACTGACTCTAAAGGTCGTATTATGGCAAATATGATTGTAGGTAAGCTTTGTTCTGAAACACCCGGAAGACCGTATTTACTGGCTACAAAGCAACTTAAAAGAACAAATTGCAATACAATGGCAAGATTCGTGAACCAAACTTTAGGTAAGATATATTATGCAAAAAACTTACTTTAATAATATTGTAAATTTAATGCTAGATATTTAAGTTAAAGGCAACCCCGTATTTTAGGTATTTTGTGGCCAACAGATGGAATTAAGTACGAAAAAGTCATTTTTTGTCACGGATGGTGCTTCTTATATGCTCAAATGTGGTACAAATTTGAAGATTTTTTATAAAAATCTTAATCATTTAACATGTTTTGCACATGGACTCAATTTGGTGTGTGAATGTCTAGAAATCAATATGCTAATGTTAATGGTTTAATTTCAAATACCAAGAGTCTTTTAAAAACTCCACTGCGTGTGGCAGTGTATAAAGAAAATCTGCCCGATCTCCCTTTGTCTCCCGAACCTGTCTTAACACGTTGGGCGAACTTGGTTAGAGGCGGTAGTTTTTTATGCTAATAATTTCGAAGCAATAAAATCAGTAAGTACTTTTTTAGCAAAATTTTTAAATAAGATTGTTTTTATTTAACGCTTTATGTTTTAGGTTGTAATATCGTTTGACAAAAATTCAGCTAACTGTATTGAGCAAGCGCAAAAATACTTTTCCCAAACAAAATGTCAAAAACGATCTTTTATACATCAAGTCGCATTATAAATTTCTCATTGATAACATCAAAAGATTAGAAACATTCGGCCTTCCTCTTACAGATTCTGTTGCAGTAATTAATAATGCCGAAGCAGCTCTCAAGAATGCCCAGGAAAAGTTGGCAAAATAATTTTGTCAAAGTTTAACCAAGTGATTTCGAAAAATCCAGGTTTCAAAACGGTTAAAGAGTTTGCTGAGCTGCTCAGTGGCGAAGCAGTTCAAGCTACCGCTCATACCCCAGCTGACTGGTCCATATTTAAGTTTTGTCCTACAACCTCGTGTGACGTAGAACGTTCATTTTCTTCGTACAAACTGCTGTTTTCCGACCGAAGAACAAATTTTACTAACGACAACATGGAAGAACATCTTGTGTGCTACGCAAACGCGAAATTTGAGGACATGTTACACGGCGATTGATTAATTTATTTATTATTTTAAACCAAATGAATCTACATATTTTAGTTATTAGTTAAAATTTGTATGTTTTATTTCTTTTTATGGCTGAAATGTACCTAAAATTACATTAAATATCGTCTTCTTATTCATGTTTTTTTAAAATAAAATGATTTTTGTGTTTACCGTTTTTTTTAAGTATTTGCCTAACATGCCTAAATCACAGTTTTTTGTCCTAAATACATAGTTTTTAAGGCCTAAAAAAGGGCCTTTTTAGCTGTTTTTTACGTCCTAAAATCCCGTCTCTAGATATAAAGAACATCTTAGATCACTTAAGGAGCGTTCATGCAAAACCAGACATGTCCACTTTTGGTCAAAATTTAGTTTGAAACGGTTTCGAAGTGTTCCTGACCGTTTCTATCGCCTACAGTATTCAGAATTGTTCAAAGTCAGTTCTATCCTATAGTAATCTAGGCCTGAATATCGCCAGTTCAGTCAAAATCAGACATGTCCACCTTTGAAAATTAAATTTAGTATATCGGTCAAAGCAGGACATAAGCACTCACATTGAAAATATCTGTAATATACACAATATCAGAAAAGCAGGTATATCCATATGATAAATTCTGTATATGTATGTATGGTACCTTGTTTGATTAAAAAGAAACCGTTTTTGACACCTTAACCGAAAACCAGGTTGGTCGTGGCTCTACGGAAATTGGATCAGCTTTGTTGGCCCATCTTAAATCTCTAAATCTAGAAAATGTAGAGTCAGTACGTTTATCTTGTGATAGCTAGGATAGAATAGGATAGGACAAAATAAGAATGCCCGCGTTGTCCACATTTTGGCAGGCCCAACTTACATCAATAATCTGGTTTTGCAGTTCCCTGTAAGAGACCATTCCTACTTGCCAGCCGTTCGCGTTTTTGGCCGTACAGCAGAGATATTGAAGAAACGAAATGTCATCGTTAACGTTGAAGAATATAAGAGATTTTACGAGAAAGTTGCCAATTATATGATACTGGAAACCTGTCTGCAACTTACAGTCAAATAACCGGAAGCAAAGATTTGAAACGAATTTATATGAAAATGTTTGTTTCTAAAAATGAAGAGACGGTAAAATTTGGAGCAAGTTCTTTTCTTAAGTTCGATGAAAATCAGTTTTACGTTTCTATTGTTAAAAAGGGTCGCAGTGAGGGAAACTGCAACATAAAGGTTCTACCCCCAGACAATTTTATATCTGTTTAAAAGAAAGTCTGGAAAAGCAGTTTAATCACGACAATACTTAGTGGCAAGACCTCCCAGCACTCAGCTTTTACAAGGAAATTTTATGGCGGATAGCCTACGTACGTAAGAAGAAGGAGAAGAAGACAAAGAAACACAGTATAGTGAAGAAATTAACTTATCTGTGACTTTGGAAGATGACCATGTCATACATATTTAAGTTTTCGTAGCATTTTTCATTTGTACTGTTTGTATCAGATCCTTTTTCTCAATAAAACTATTCCAGAGTATTAATCTTTTAATCTTTTTTCGTCCATATAAATTATATATTCAAACAAAACCAGACATGTCACTTGCATTCACGCAAAACAAGACATATCCATTTCTTTTTTTGAATTTTATCCCAGAAAGATGCACATTTTTCCATAACCATCACAGTATTAAATATGTGATTCGATACACTAGTTGTCATATCAGTTGCACAATCGTAATTGCAGTACCCTTGGAATAAACAGTTTTTCGTGTTTTTCTCAAAACTACTTTATCTGGACATGTGTGATTTTGCATGAACGCTCCTCACATTCTATGGTGCAGAACATTAATTCTTTGATTTCCACAGCGCTGCAGAAAATACATTGCAAATTGGCTGGTATGATTCCGACCAAACGAATGATCCGATTTTGGCCAAATTTTGCAGAATGATAGCCAATCGATTTCTCCTGGGTCTGAAATCGCGAAATGTGCAGAAAAAAATGTTTAAACAAAATGGCGGGCGTCCAAAGTTGAAAGTTTGAAATTTTCCTTTTTTTTCGTTTTTGAGGGGCCTTAAAAAATATTTAATTGTTGAAAAAGTGTAATTTGTGAATTTCAGACCCAGGAGAAATCGGTTGGCTATCATTCTGCAAAATTTCATTCAAATCGAATGGTTAGTTTGGACGCATTCACGCCAGCCAATTTCGAAAACATAGTTTTGAGAAAATTTTACAACGTTGCAACGCAATATTTTATTCATCTCCCAAGCCCGGTGCATAAAGGATGTCCTCCTTCGATTCGTGGAATTCGTTCTCCTGCAAATGCCGTTCCCTTTGTTCGATGCGAGCCCTTTTTGCTGCCTGCCGCCGGAGCGCTTTCGGGCGGCACTCGGGAGCGTTGCACTGTCAATTTTTGAGCTACAGCCATGAAATTTTGCATACGTACGTTACTCTTTACGATAAGCCGAAAATTAAAAATCGATTTTTTTGAACTGGACGAGCCGGAATCCTCCCTTAAGCTAAGAAATACAATTATTTCATTACAAATGTATACAGTTTGTGCGTTATATGATCGCGAACGGTTCAGATGCGCGGTGGAAATACAAGACTTTATTTTATAGTCGTTTTTCATTATGCTAACATAATTTAAAAAATAAGTCGAGCTACGCCACTACATGATGCATTGAAACTTGAATTTTCCCGAACGATGGGACAACGCGAGACTCGTACTTTTCTTAAGCGGAGAAAGAAATGTAAAGAAAATATTTTTTTGGTTGAAAACAGTTATTGTATGCGAATAATTGAAACAGTAATTGTCTTGGATTAAGGCGTACAACTTTGATACAAGTAAACATTTCTCCGCGTGTATGTACAATGCTACAATTCTACAAGATTGGGACATCCTGTAGTAAGCGCATCGTATAGTGTTTGTTCAAGCTTCACGTTATATATTAATGTTGCGTTCGCAAACGGTTTAATTGGATATTATATCAATACGGAGCGGCCTATTATGATTTAATTACGTTACGTGGCGTTAATCGATTATTCTCATTAGACAAAGCGGGTAATATACTAATAAATAAATTGCCGGTCGAGGGAAATTGATTCCAGAGCCGTTGCGACGGGCAAAATCGATGCCCGCCGTTTTATTTAATAATTGATTATCGGCCGTATTATGCGACGTTTTAACGCTCTGCTATATACGACAATATATTTGCATTTAATATAATGGCGACCCCGAATACTGTCATTTTGATGTTAAACCGAGCTTGATCTTAATCTTTTAAAATTTCATTATATAAGGGAAGAAAGACTCATTCCTGTTTACTAGAGATAAGGGTGTGACTGAATTATTTATGAGGAAGATGTGAGAAGTACCCCTGTTTGGAGACAGATGGCGCTTTGTGTGAAAATCTGCATTATCGACTGGGAGTACTATTCTTCTATAGTCGACGTCTGTCAAGATTTCAGAGATTCATCGAGTAGCGTTGTTCTGAGAGTTGTTGAAAGTGGGCAAGTTTATGTATTTGTGGAATCATGGAAAAGCATAATACCGGCCATTGATTCGATTTCTTCTTTTTGGCTGGGGAAGCGTGGGCAGAAATGAAGGAGAAGTTCCATGCGCTGTGTCTTCGATGACTACCATCAGATACTGTTTTAAGGAATTTAAGCGTGGCCGAACATCCGTCTTTGACGAGGAACGGCCTGGTCGTCCATTGAGGCGACTACGGACGATATGTTCAATTAAGTTCATGATATCGTGTTAGCACATGGAGAAAAAAAAGTTCTTGACTGAAACAAATATGCATCCAGTCAACCAAATCGTAATTTGGATCGATTATTTGGAGAAGGAAAGGACAATCATGGGACCGATTCGACGATAAACTAAAGAAAAAAATCTCGATCATATGGCCGACCCACTCATCGGCAATTGCGACTAGTTCAGTTACGGTACGAATTGGTGCATTGTTCATGACATTCGCCAAATTTAGCCCCCTGTGACTTCTATCTTTTTCCAAACTTGAAAAAATGGCTTAGCTTCACGTCAAATGGTGAGGTCATTGTCGAAAGAGGCGCCTATTTTGCAGAGTTCGACAAATTCTATCATTTGGATGGGTTAAGAATGTTGGAACATCTCTGAACTTAGTATATAGAGGTACAAGGAGATTATGTCGAAAGATAAATTTAATAGTATCTTCTTATTGTTCATGCATTTTAGGTTAGATATATACGTATATATCAATCACTTATGTGTTAGAAGCAATAAATTATCTTCTAAGGGTGGTCATTAAAAAAAGACCTATTCCAGACGGATTGACAAGTTTATGAGTAGGGTAATTTGTGCGACGTGTAACTAGAAGTGACAAGGTCTTGATTTCTCTAGTTATACGAAAACTGAATGTATACTTCTTTGTAACACAAGCTGTCTTCTAGCCGCGCAAGCGGTCATACCTAGTATACAGTCCACTCCAGTAATGTAATTCAATTAAAGTACTATTAAACAAAACACCATTCTACTTTGATTCTTGCAATACCAGCACTAGTTTTAAACATTTATTGAGACTATACGTAAAAGCGAGTGATACCCCTTAGGTCTAGTTCCGCTTCCGGCTGCATAGTACTTATGGCCGTTATTTCGACAGATAATTCTCATTTAAAATGTCCTACATTGTCCGTATACCAAGGCATAAGTTTTAAAAAATCAATTTCAACACTGCACACCTACTCCATAACAGAAGATGTAAACAACGACGTCCATTACATATTTGAAGCCACCTCGCTGCGCCATATAACGGTGCGTCTAACAAACACAAAGCCAACGATGCTGAACGTTCAGAGACCGAAACGAAAGACATTCCACCGAATGCACCAACGTCGGAGACGGTTTTGAGTTCCTCAATCTACCTCGTATATGCATGCAAAGAAATACCTCCGCCGTTTCGCTTAATACCACCCCATACGTCATTCAACAAGTACAAACACTGGCGAGGCAATAGGAGCAGCAAAACAAGACGGAAAACAACGCGTAAGAATGTCGCGCATGCATGCTACGATAAACACTCACGCTATGGCGAAGTTTTGCGCGGAATAACTCCGCGAAACATCCATCGTTACCGGCAAAGACGTTTAAGGAACGTCTCCTCTGGAATGCAGTCAGCCGAGGAGATGGGAAGCGTTCTCGCGGAAGACCTGGTCCGTCAGTTTTATTTCGCTTTTCCTTAGAGTACAGTATAAGTACTGTAGTACATACACTACCGCTCATAATTATTTGCTGACTCAAAGATATGCGCATAAATAAAGGAAGTGCTAACGGATAAAGAAATTGTAGTTTCGCATTGACACAAACGAAATTAAGTCTTCGTTTCGTCGAAATGTTTACTTCGGTTGTTATTAATTGTGGCACACACTTGCGGCATTCTTTCTATCAATTTCGTCAGAGTAGCGGGTTATATTTTAAGCCAGACTTCTTGTAGTTGTTTCCACAACGATTCCTCCAATTATAAGGGATGATTAATCCGTAGGCACAGGTGCGCCATCGGTCAAATTCTATTAGCGCGACGGGGATGTTACCTCGTATCTTCTTTCCATAAAAGTAAATGCTTGTAATAATTAAGATAAGATAATCGTGTCGTCTCAACATAGCCGTAACAGCTGCAGCAGTCAATGGAATTCGGCGCGCGCCTGTCTGATGCGACGCGTAAACATCTGCCGGGTGGCAAAGCTGTTCAAATTCGTACACATTCATCATCATTAGCGCGGCGTGTGCGTGTGAATTAAGTCAGGCGAGCGGAAAACTAGTTATTTAAGAAAATTTTTAATTAAAAATGTCCAGTGTGCGCAAGGCTAAACAACGACCCTTTGCTGCTAAAGTAAAAAACTTTATCTGTGAGTTTCCAGATTCGTCGTACGACGGTGCTAAAATAGTTTGTAAAGTGTGCAAGAAAACTTTGATGTGCTGGCAAAAGAATGACTGTAGGAAGCATGTAAATAGTTTTTCGGTATTATAAATATTAAAGAAATCGCACGCCTATGGCGCGACGAACGATTATCTTACTTTAGTAATAATTTGGATAATCTGTCACTTAAGAAGCTAATTGCGACCATTTTGCGCTGTTCAGCTAGTTCTAACCGTTTCTGAGGAAATTGCGTTTGTAGAACTAATGAAGATTGAGACAAAAAGTGCCAAAATCTTGTTCTTAGACCTATCTTTGTTAGAGAAGTGTAGTAGAACATTAGATATTACAAGTACTCAAGGAAATTTTGGAGAATATATTTTCACATTCCATTACATCTGAAGAATATTTCTTAGTGCCGAATCCATTAACCCCCTACTGTTGTCAATGTTTTCGCGCAAAGATTACTTAATGACGAGCTCCCCCAAAAACAAACATGATAAAATCCAGACGCCCACGCCAACACGACTCACTCCACTCAATCTCGTCAAGATCCACTCTCGGGGAGCTCGAGGCGACAAAGACAAAGAACCAACCACTCCATCTGCTCCATTAATATCCTCCAACTGGGTCGTCGTTCGTTGTTTACCGTATAAATATTAAAACAATACGCATTAGAACGGAAAAGGTGGAGGGAGGGGATCGAGCCAGTCTCTTTTGATTCCTGGGAAAATTGTTGCGTAACGGATAGATTTATTTAAAGCAGAAGTAAACCCGTGCCTCACCTTCTCATTAAAATTTATGAAGTACTGTAATAAAACAGACTACACAAATTCGTGTTTTCTACAAATCCGTATTTATTCAAATATACAAATATCGAAAACAGAGATAAATCGCTAACAATACCGAAATAAAAGAACAAATATGTTTTTGTTGGAAACGTACCTATGCTCGTAATGTCACAAATTTAATTCCGATTGTAAATTTTGATTCAAAATAAATATTTGAACGTAATAAACGTTTTGGTACACCCGGGGAACTAGTAGAGAGTTAGCAGCTAATAAAGCTCGAAAATCGGCTGGGATCGATTTAATTAGAATCAATTCTGTTGCGATTTTTGCATACCCTGGTCGTTCCCTTGAAATATTCATTCCACCGAAGCTATACGCCCGGCTTGTAAATTAATTGGCAACGATCATATTTACCATTTTAAATGATAACTAGAGCCTGGTAACAGGGAGCCGTGCCATACCCGTACCTGCTTAGTATACAAAAACAATAGTAAGAAAATAGAAAAACAATAACAGAACTAATACATAATTATGATATGTGAAAAGTAGTGAAGCACTCACCCTTTTAAGCAGCCTTGGCTACGGAACAGTAAAACTAGAAGCACCATTATCAATATTAACATCATATGGATAAGAGTGGCAAAAAGTTGACACCATTAGATGTGTTTCCACAGTTGTCTCGGTGAGCGATGTTCGCCGTGGTGAGAAAATGAGTTTATATTTTGAAAGAGAGCGTTCAACATCTACCGATGTTATATATGCATGATTAAAATACTCTTTGTACTTAGTCAGTGGATTATTCGATACACCATCACAAATTTGTTTTCGTGTGCTAAAATCGGGATCTTTCTGTAGCACACTCTCGAACTTTTCTAAAACGCGATTATATTTTGCGTCATGATAGTCAGTAGCTGTGTATGCACTCCGTCCATAATTTGCAGAGAGTCCAATAAACGTGCAAGAACTCATCCGGATTACGATTAAACAATGTCAAACACTCCTTCGAAGTTGTCACACGATCGCGTTTTGTGATCAATTGTGAGCAAACGCGGCACCCATCTTGCGGATAGCTTTCTCATACGCAAGTGATCATTCAAAATCCAAACCACTGAGCTATACGATTGCTGCAATCTCGCGCACTTCTAATCTCCAATCGGCCAGATCGTGGATATTTTCGATTGTTTCGCGCGTAGTGACCTCAATTGGGCGTCCAGAACGTTCGATGTCATTAGTACATGCACAACCACAACGAAATTCAGTAAACCACTTCTTTGCCATTGATTTGGATGTTGCAGAGTCCATATAGTATTTATTAAATTTAGCTTTGGTTTGAGTGATGGTTTTCATCCGCAAAAAATAATGCTTTATGAGCACATGAAATTCATTTTTTTCTATTTTCGTTGAAATGTACGACGTTGTCTGCTTTTAATAGCTGTCAAACTTTAACTAAATGACGTAGCTTTCTCAAACTTTGACAGTAGTGTACATTGGCAGATGGTGGTTGACGGGAGCAGAGTTTCTTTTCAATTTGCAACGCGGGAAATTCAAAATGTCACGGACAATTGACCCACCCTCGTAGATAGATATTCAATATCATTGCATCTTTGTTATTTAAAAACCTCCATCAGTACATTTGCTGCTCAAATTGCTTCAATTTTTCTACGAAATATCATTGCTTATGACAAAATCTTCAACACCTACGACACCTTCCACGTCTACATCTTCATATATGTAGCTTCACGGTCCCTTATTGCTAATTTAGTTCACGAAAACACCGCCAGTCCGGGGCATTCTCATCCTCTTCCAAGAAAGCTGGGACGTGGAACGTGTATACCTAAAAGTGTCGTTTGAATTTGAAATGAGGCGCTGTCGGCTACCTCTACCGCTACAGTTGCTTCATCTCCCTAGGGATTAAACACGACCGCAGCGCCGGCACTTTATCCCGGCAATCTACATTCGAAATTTTACGTCCTGCGTCTATGATGAGCCGCGCTGGTATTATAATAGAGAAAGTGGAAAAAATAAAGGAAAGTAAAGGACGATCACGTGGACCTTCGCGGAGCCAATTTGGGGAAATTGATGTCGTCACCAGTATCGCTGCTACTAGCGCCCTCTACGTCATTCGATTTGACGACGAACTTGACTTATTAATAAAGATGGAGCCGATGGGACGGTGTGAGCGGTAAAATTTTATGTAGTTCGCGGAAAATGGAGGAAAAAGTGTTAAAGTTTGGATCGTTTTTATGTAAAGTTTACCCAAAGGTTATTGCGCGAAGGAAAATAAGAATAGTTTGGGCATGTTTCGAGTTGAACCAATTGTAATAAAAGCATAGCCTGGGGGATACTTTAAGAAGAAAATGGTTGGAATTTTATTTTATTGTTTGAGTGCGTAAATATGACGCGTTGCAAAAATTAGTCTGAAAGAAAGGTATTTATGATTTTATTGGGGAACGCATTATTTAAGGCATTCTGTTCGTCCACGCAGTCTAGCTCACATATGATTGTGACAAAGTGCTTTGAAAAAAATTTGAATCATTTTCTCTCGTCATCCGAGGTGGAGGGAAGTATGAGCCAACAAGTAAGCCATTCAGTAGACCAGCCCAAATATTAACTGGATTAACTGAAAGTCTATGCTGAAGATCACTTAGCGGCACTGGGTATTACTTTGCGTACCTGTAGAGTGCTGAAATTTAATGCAATGTATGTATCTTAAAGAATTCGCAAAATGGACGAATCTTTTACTTGGAATTAGCTTTACTTATGTAATAGTTCTGTTAGTACTTGATGTACAAAAGAACACTTACAATGGCCAAAAAGCCATAGAGCAGGGGTCCAGCAGGGGAACATTGCGAAACGGCTTCGAAGTTAATGGAACCTTCTAGAACATTTAGATTGGATCGTTCCCGTAGCATGTAGAACTTTCTAGATGGATATGGAACATTTCCGAAGCACATAGAATTTTCCAACTTTCGTGAAGTTTATAGAACTTTCTATAGCATACTGTCGGACGCTGTCGAAGTTTCGCGAAAGTTCTAAGTAGGTGGGGCGACTAGCATAAATACGGCACCACTTCGGCGAACCAGTTCAGTTCCTAAATAATAATCGAAGAGTAAACATCTGAGAAGAAAAGTAAACGGTTTTAAGACGTCCACTACCAGAGGAGCGCCCGCTTTGTTTCAGTGTGTCGCTTTGTGTTTTCGTAAAGTCGTAGGAAAATGGAAAGATGTTTACTAAATAAGCAAGTCGACAGTACAAGTGAGAGTGATCAAGCATCGACAAGTGGTGGGGTAGCAAAGAAACGAAAATATAGTAAATATGATGATAACTATTTGAATTTTGGCTTTACTTCAGTAGAAGTAAACATTGAAGAGAGACCGCAGTATGTGCATTGTTTAAAAGTTCTAGCGACCGAGTGTATGCTCCCAAGTAAGCTAAAGCGACCTCTCGAGACCAATCACTCCAATATGGTTGAAAGATCTCGTGAATTCTATAGTAGTAAGTTGCAAGATTTACAAAAGCAAAAAAGTGTGCTTACTAAACAAGCTTCAGTACCAAGCAGCGCACTGCTAGCCTCTTTTAATGTCGCATACAGAGTGGCGAAATGCAAAAAACCTTTCACCATCGAAGAAGAGCTTATTCTACCAACTGCTTTTGACGTGGTTAGAATTATGCTGGAAGAATCGGTGGGAAAATTAATTTCAAACGAGAGTGACAGTATCAAATCTTGTTCCGCGTTTTGAAAACATGTGTGGCCAGTTGCAAGCTCACTTGTCATATTAAATTACTTACCGCTGAAGATTTTCACCATTTATTTCATATTTTTTTGTATTTTCATATTTTAGTTTGATGATTCTTGTGATTTAATTTTAATAAATGTGGGCTTCACATTGTGAGGTTTATCTTAAGAGTTGTTTTTATTTTTATGCCTGATTTATGTCATTGTACATAGATTATGAAAAGGGCGCCGGGACTGATAAAGTTTAGGAACCCCTGCTGCGGGGCAACTTCATTTTTATATCGAACATTACTTGTAGATTATAAGACATCACTCTGTAATAGAATTTTACATTAAATTTACTTTTTAACTTGATCTCTTCCCAACCGTCTTCTCTTTGCTCATCTCATCTTCTCCGTCTGCAAAGATAATAACATCTTAGTAATCGGAGCTCCGCTGCCCTTACTGCTGCTGCTATTATTGCCACTCGGCAATTAAAGTGATGGGCGCTCTCCGTGCTTAAATAACATTTGCATTTCGGGAACTATGTATAAAGTGTAGATGGCGCTAACGTCGCCGAAATCCCTCGCTCGGCTTAATGCCGAAATATCTCCCGCCGCTACTCGTCCGTTGGTTAATAATAGAAAAGGGATTAAACATCAGGGACGAGGAATTCTCGATTTTGTGAGGGATTTAGAAAGAAACCAGGACAACCGCAACGCGCTGGTCGGCGATTATTTGCGGTTCGGAAGGTTTAGGAACACCTGACGCCGACTCTTGTTCCGTATTTGTTTGTCGTGTTGTTTTCCGAATAACGGTTCGGGGCGTTGCATTAGAGTATTAAATGGGAATCGATTGTCTCGATTGTAATGCTCTCGAACAAGTTAGACCTCTCATGTGCAGGATGTGCTTGAGAAATACTACAATGGAATGGTTTCGCCGGACGTAAATGCAAATTATACAGTGTGATCGAAAAGTGCTGACTGTGTTGCTACACCAGACAAATTGGCATTGAAATTGACGAAGTTCCTGTGAGGTAATAGTGAAATGGAGGTTATGAAGAGTTTGTTAACCAAATAGGGTTCTGAAGGTAAATAAACATTGACATCACTTTTTTTATATAGGGTCCGGCAAAAAAAATTCCCGTATTTGAAGAAGCCGCTGTATGAGTTGTAGTGAGGATATTGATGTGGAGGGGGTATTGATGTGGAGGGGGTATTGATGTGGAGGGGGTATTGTTTGAAAGTGGTGTACGTGCCATTTTCAGTGTGCGCAATGGCTTGGCTCGGTGAGCATCGTGCGTTTGTTGCGGAGGAATTTATTCGTAACGGTAGTTCTGTGATTACTACGCAGCGAGCGTTTCGGATTCGATTCCAACTTGGCCCACATGATCGTATTCCTGATAGGAAAACTATCAAAGTTTGGGTGTCAAACTTTAGACAATCAGGTTCAGCACTGAAAAGAAAATCTGGCCGACTTCGGACTGCAACAACGCCGGAAAATGTGGCCCGTGTGAAAGCGTCCGTCCAACAATCCCCAAAGCGTTCAGCACTAAAACATTCAGCTGCCCTGGGATTGTCTGATAGGAGTGTAAGAAGAATTCTGCATAGAGAACTTCATTTGCACACCTACAAAATGATGGTTACCCAGGCATTAAGTAATAGAGATTTTGAAACTCGCAGAGCTGTGTGTGAGGAAATTCTTCAGAACATTCCCCCTGGCGCTTTGTTTATTTCTTCTGATGAGGCCCACGTCCACTTGTCACTGTAAACAAACAGAATTTTCGCTACTGGGCTGCAGAGAATCCTCGGGAACTTCATCAACGACCACTACACATGTGACAGTTTGGTGCGCCGTTGCCGAATTTGGTGTGTGGGGACCGTTTTTTTTTCGAAGAAGGTGGCCTAACGGTAACGGTTAATTCAAATCGTTACTGTCACATGATAGAGATCTTCCTCCGACCTAGGTTAAACCAGTTTGTTGTAGACCATGAAGAGTAAGAAGTCTGGTTCCAGCGAGACGGAGCCACAGCTCACACGTCTTGGTGTTCTCTGGAAATGTTGAGGGAGTTGTTTCCTGGACGTCTTGTCTCTTTGCGAGGAGACATCGCCTGGCCCCCAAGGTCGCCTGATTTATCACCTTGTGATTTGTTTCTTTGGCAACACTTAAAGGCTCAAGTGTACAAACATCATCCCACAACTCTGCAAGCACTTAAGGAGGCAATCACCCAGGAAGTGGCAGTCATTCCAAGAGAAATGGCACGAAGAATTATGGACAACTTCGGGAAAGACTTCGTCAACGTGTCAACAATGGAGGGCGTCATTTACCGGATATAATTTTTAAAACCAAGTAATGTAAAATGGCATAGTATTCATTGTTCACAAATAAAAGTATTTTTCCTGTATCTTTCTTAGTTTCTTTGTAACTACCTTTTAAAATTAGGGGAACGAACAATCTCGAACTTTTCACTATTCACTTCGGTTTGGGTTATTTGCTTTAATGTTTAGATGTTAACACTGACTTCTGAAAACAGACTGAGCTTTCAGCGGTTAACAGCGCCGCTCATATATCCATTTGACCAAGTGGCAGTGGCGGGGATGGAAGTTTCTAGAAGGTTCACGATGGTCCATGGAAGGTTCCAGGAAGCTCTTCGGCCATTGATCAGATTTTCCAGAAAATTCCAGAATGCTCCAGAAGGTTCTTTGGGCACAAAATTTTTAAATTGAAATTGCTCGAAAACGCGAACTAACTTTTAAAAACGGTTGGCACCATTGAATTCGGCGTACTCGAATTAGGTTTACCCCCCAGGTGCTCAGCTTTTTGCATTTTGCAATTAGCCTCACTTAGGGGTCTCATCTAGAAAGAAAATTCCATATTTGAAGAGGGGTTACAAAAGCGAACACTAACATTGTTCTTCTTTACCTAGGAATTAATTTGGAAAATGTTGTTTCTCAAGCACTTAAAGCTATATCCATTTCGACTGGATACGCGTAATTCTTTCGTTTCGTTTCGCCAAAGCGACTCAGACTTTCCAGCGCAGATATTGCCCGCATCTATTCGCCTGACTGTCAGCTCGACGGACTCATGTACATACGGATGAGGACGCTATTAAATTAGATCTTTTACATATCAAGGCGGGAGAGAAGAACAGTAGGACGTAATAACTGGTAGCGGCAGCAACAGCAGTAGAGATGTGCGGGATTCATGGAGTAGGGTAAAACGCCTGATACGCGTCGCGTCCTTCATACTGTCATTCCGGAAAGCCAGGCAATTATTCTTCGAGACGAATGAATAGTGCTCTTACGTTTGTTCTTTTATATACAATGTACTGCTGTCACGGACACTATGGACATTTTCCTCCTTGCTTTCGCGAGTCTTACGGTCTCGTTTTGTCTCTGGTTTACGACACTAAAAACCTCTTATTCTATTTACCGATCGTTTTCGTTTATAAGATGGGGGATATTAAGTTAATTAATTTGGGAAAGATGGTTGTTGTTTGGAAAAACAAACGTAATTATATCAGGTTTTTGCTCCATCCGTTTAATTTTTTTTTTGCGTCACGGATTGTAAGGTCGTGAAGCTGATGTACAACATAAATTTGTATTTTTCTCGATGATATGTAACGTGTTAAATTCTACTTTGTAAACATAATTGTATTTTATATTATCAAGAGTTGTTTTATGTTTACAATAAATGTCGCTACATTATCTTTTCTGATATGCTTCAAAATTTATAATTTCCATTATTGACGTACCAAATGTTTGGTTTATTTACTTTTGGTAATTTCAATTATAAAGTTTGATTATTGAACAATTTTCATCGCGTCTTTCTTTCTCCTTATTTTTTTGTTTTGGTTCTTTCTTTGTAACTAAATTTACCTAAGTTCGTTGCAATAGAATGCGCGATGTTCGTTGATTGGTAATTAACCTTGCCCTCTTTCTGGTGCCGATCGTCAACTAAGAAGGTACGCTTGCGGAAATCTGCTGTGGCGGTTAGCCTCTACGTAAAGTCATCGGCTAGCAAAGCCTCCATAAAACCGAGGTGATTGATTAATTATTTTTAGGCTTATAGATCGTTATTTTCAACATTTACGTTTTTTCTTTGTTGGGTTATCGTTAAGCCCATTTGCCGAAATCCACCGAAGGGTAGAGCTTTTGCTGCATGGGTGTGTCCACATGTCCTATTCAATCCGGGGACAGGACTAGCGCCGATTTACCACCGTTCGACCACGACAGCACAGTAAGCTCCAGTTGAGCATAGCCCAGATAAGTGGACTTACTCTTTTTTTTGTTTATTTGTTTCGGTTCACCACCGTTTGTTTTTTTTTAATTTTGTCTAAATTCTAGCTTGTTTATTTCTTTTTTAACTTTGTTTTAAGCAAATTTCATTAACGTATGGATATACTTTAGGAACCTTTTATTATCACTACATTCTTATTTAAAAATTTACTAAATTTTTGGCAATTTACGTTTTATTTTTCCTCTTTTTTTATCTTCCAATCTATATTTGTTTTTTTTTATTTTACTGCAAGATACTTTAACAAATATTATTTCTTTTTTTTTTATTTTTACATTTCATGTGAGAAATTTGAATGAGTTGCTCTTATATGTATGGTCGATGTTAGATCGAACGTAGCATCGATCTCTTAGTTAATCTTGTCCATTAACAGTTTAGTACTTTTATCGTCCTTTAAATGAAAAAATAAATACAAATCACTATATCTGGACTATACGGTGGACGCTTCTTGAAAGCCGCATTCGCGAATGGCAGTATGGACGGGTGCATTATCGTGGAATATTCGAACATCTTTTGTCAATTTTCCTCGACGTTTTGCAAGAATATTGTGCCTCAATTTATGTAGCAAGGACGCGTAATATGTGCTGTTGACAGTTGTATTGCGCTCTTTAAAGGCAATGAGTGAAATATCCTCACAATCCCGGAATATTGCGGCCATCACCTTTTTTGTTGATTGAACGACTTTCGCCTTTCTGGGATGAGGTACATCGGATCGCCGCCATTTTATCGATCCATTTTTAGATGGAAGATTATAACACAGAACCATTATTTCTTCTCCTGTGACAATGGACTCCAAAATCGGTCACATATTTATAAAACAATGTTTTTATTAGGAATCTAAGATTTTGTTTAAATATTTTTATTGAAAATAAATTTGTTTACAATTTTTTTGTTTATTGTTATATTATTAAACATTATTTGCAAATATATGTTTTTATAAAAAATTAATATTTTCATTTTACCTACTTGTTTACACATTTTTGAAATTGCTCATTTTACAATTTGCAATAAAAGATGGAGGGGGGCCCCGTTATTACTTGTACCTAGGGACCCCGAAGGCTATTAATCCGCCACCGATTGTATTAAGAAATTGAAACTAATAAAATAACTTTTAGATGTGAATGAAAAAGGGGAAAGAATAAGTATGTAGGTAAATGGTTACATATTTAGAATACGAACGATCCTACAATCTAGTGTACTCCCGATGTTATAGGAGAAGTCGTCTAGAGTGCATGAATATATTCACAAGAATATTATTTTTATAAATAACAAAAAAAAAGAAGTTGACTTGTCCGAATCTTTTTACTGAATGTTTCGAATTCTAATGGCATTTATTCAAACCTTTACAAGCTTTATCGCATCTGAAATCAATCTAAATCCTTTTAGGTTTTCTTTTCTCTCGCCTTTTTAAAATATAGCAAGAAATTCTTCATCTAAGAGGTCTAAACCCTATACACTAAGTAACAATTCGTTGTATGGCGTTCAATTACATCGCTTTCGATGATAATAACGACGAATGGAACATAGACCAATCGTATACGCCCTTTGATGGTGGCTTTGATCTCGTTCCTAACAAATGCAATTTGTTGCTTTGCCCATCCTGCAGCGAGGGAAAGGAAAAAAATCGAAATTTCGTTTCCAACACGGTATCAATCCGAAAAAAAGGGTTCGGCGTCGACGACAAACGAAAAAAGAAATAAAAAAAAATAAAAGCATGGACGCCGAGCGCGGATCAAAGGCGATTTAATAACGATTCGATACGTCTATGGCTGTCCTATAGTTGTCTGTATGCATGTATGGTCGTAATGTGCATGGGGAAAGGGAATGTGTTTCGAAGCTTTTTGGTAAAAAATTGCCGACGCGACGTTTTGATTTGTTGGCGATGAAACAAGTTTGAAAATTGGAAATTCGAAATGCGAATGATTGGATATACAGATTTTGTAAAGCGAATGCGTACAGCAAAAAGTGCGGGCTTTACGCCGGGCTTGACGATGTAAATATTTAACATAACAATATATACAGGTGTCTCACCGGGAACTGCATCGATCGATATATGAAAGAGTATATAGTAAAATATCTCGAAAACTATTAATTTTAGATGCGTAGAGTAACCCAAACTTACGGACCCGCATAGGCGTCGGTATTACGGGTTAATATAAGAATACGAAAAATGCATAAATAAACTAAACCGGTAGAGAAGCAGGCATGTAGTGTCGACCTTGAATATAAATCATGTTAAACCGCGCTGAGAGAGATTTCGTTTTAGTACCGGTTGAGCTGTTGCAGAGATTAGTCGAACGGTCAAGGTTATGTACTTACGTGTCGCTTTTGAAAATATAGCTGGTGTTTTTTGTTGTTGTAGTATTATACCAAGTACATAATTAGTGTATCGTTTCATATAGAACTAATATTTACATACCAAAGAAAACAATGCCTCGTAATAGATTTGCTACTAATGTACATAAGTATGTGTCACTTTTTCCCCATTTGAAATATAACGGTAGTGCAGTTTTTTGCTTAATATGCAATGTTCGTTTGGCTGCATTGGACAGAACTGATTATCAGAGGCATGTCAATGGTATTAAGCATATGAGAAATGCAAAATGCAAAATAAGAGTAACACATAAATCAAATGTAAATTTTTCTTGGTCTCGTATGCCACTTTATGCAGAAGAATGCTGTTTGCTTTCGATGTGACGTTGACAATGGCTTCTGGACCAACACATTAAAGGGATTTTACAAACTAGACATTGAATTTTAGCGCCATCAAAAATTAAGTCCGGCATGTCCACTATAAAGTTTTTAACTGTGTCTGCCATTAGTACTGACGCTGTGAACGCGTGAAATAAATAATCGCCGACTCCGCACCACATATCTACTACACTCACTATTACTGCTGTTTGCCCAGACTAGTCATAACTATAATAACACAATATATGCACATGTTTTATTGATCTTTGTAAAATAAATATACTCGTTTGATCTGCGTTGAACTGTCGTGTGGATGTGAAATTATCGTTAATCAAAGATACGAAACAAATTCGTTTTACAATCTTTGTGATGAAAACCTTAATTTTGGATGTATCTGCTTTCTTATAATGTGACATTGAAAAACGTCCAAATTCTCGATTTTCGTACATACCTCTTCCCACACCAGCTGCTGCTTAACCTGTCCGGGACCGGCCGGTCTCAGGTTCATGATCTTCAGCTCGGTGGCTTTCAACACCCCGTCCTGCGTGAACTCGACGTTCGGCTTGCCGATGTCCTGCTCGACGCTGACGTTCCTCAGGTACTTGTAGAAGCGGTCGCCGGTGTCCCAACGGGCCGCGCCTTCTCCGTCACAAGATAGTTGTGTGTTCAATGCGCGGCCTTCGTTCTTCGGGTCGCTGATGAAGTCCTCGACACCGTACGCGAATACCTTGATCGCGGTCGTGATCTCATTGACTAGACTCGCGCTAGACGTGTCGAAGTGGACGCCTAGAAACGAAGAGGAAATCGTAAAGATTGCAAACAGTCGTCAAACAAGTTTCAGCTAAGATTTCAACAATGTTTTGTAACGGATTGAAACAGTTTGTACAAAATTTTACTACCACTGTTTAGTGTAGCGGTAAATTTATTATGTTATCTTATGTGCTTATAGATGGATGCTTTCTTCTTTAAGAAAGAAGAAAGCATCTATCGTACTAACTATTTCAGTAGAGTAATAATACCAACAGAGTAATATATTTGTCAAAGCATACTTTAAACCGCAGAAATATTTTGTTAAGATGATTAATTCAATAAGAATTAAAAAATAGATTTTTTAGCATGTTGCTCCCATCTTAGGAACATTTGCCATTAAAAGGTGAAGTCAAATAAGTGGTAAAGAAAAATATATTTGTTTCAAACTGACGATGTTCTTTAAAAGAAAACACTGTATTGTTGAAAGAAACATATTACGCGTATTAAATCAAACAGATATGATGAAGTTTGAGGAAAAGAAAAGTCCACTTTCTCACAATAACTAGTTATTGGATCAATCAAACAGATATGTTTTCAAATCAAACTTGAGGTTATTTCTTTCAAGAATGTCAAAAAAATTATTTCTTTAAATTAAAAAAAGTATATCTTTGCCGCTATTTAAAATTACGATCTAGTTGACTGAATGCATGTTTGTTTGAGTCAAGCTCCTCTGTTTCCTAATATCCTACATATGCCCTCTCTTCTAATCTTGTCGAAGGCTTTCTCTAGGTCTACAAAACCGAGATGTACCTTCTTGTCCTCTCTTATTGCCTTTCCCCTGATTGTCTCATGATTCATGATAAATGGTGCATCATTTATCCCCCCGTTTGGTCGAAAACCAAATTGGGTATGTTCTAGAGTTTTTGCTAGATCTTCTTTCTAGTTTTTTTAGTATTCTGGCATAAGTTTTCGCTACTGCGACAATTGGTGTTGTCCCTCTGTAGTTCTGGCACATTTTACTCATCTTTTTTATATATGGGTTTTATAATACCCAATGTCCAATCCATTGTGGCTTTATCCCTTACTGCATCATTGATAATTTCGTTTTCTGGTAGTGCTCTCATCATACTTTCAGTTTATGCGCTTTCATCGTGTTGGCTTGATTTTATTTTGCCTTCTCGTTTTTTGTCTGTTAAATTTCTGCCCTCTAGGAGTTCGTTGAAGTATTCTCTTCATCTTTCCATTATTTTTTCTTCATCTCCTAAGATGAAAATATTAGAGACAAAGGCGGAAGTCTTTGTCTTTGATATTTTTAATTGTTTCTATCTTCTTTGTCTTATGTTTTTCAATGTTCCAAAAAACATGTTTTGATTAATCTGTATCTGTATTTTTATTTCTTCCCCGATTTGCTGCCATGGCTTATCTTTATCTTCTTTAATTATTCTTTTAACGTGTCTCCTTTGTTGTTTGTATTCTTCATAGTCCGTTTGTTCTCTCGTGTGCAGATATTTCTTCCATTTGTTCTTTTTTGTTGTTACTGCTATTTTTACTTTGTTCATCAGTTTGTTTTCTTAACATTCCTATTCACTATTTTTTTGTAATTTGTTTCTAAAATGCATCATTTTTATGAAGATTTATGGTTCACCCTTTATTACAATTTATCTTCTTCATTTAGTTCATCAGAGTTGTTTTTCATCCAATTGATGCTCGTTGGTTAGTTAAAAGTCGACATCGTCGCCATCATCGTCCTCATTAACATCTAAAAGGACCGAACGGGCGACACACCGAATCTGCTAATTGTTTATTATTAATTAAGGCCGTTGGACGAAGGGATAGAGACGCACGACGTCCCCGACGGCAAATTTGCTGCGAAGCTCTCGCTTCCGATGATCAAATAAGCTTTGTCAGCGCCCGTTTTTGGAAATTGGATTTGTCCATATTATTAGGGAAAGGCCCTGAAAGAGCTGAGCCGGTTTAAACTGAATGATGGCGCCTGACGTTAGAATAACAATTTTTCTCTTTCCCGAGGCATCGTCCGTCTTCGAAAGAGAAGATAGACGTCCTTGATTCATTTCAGGCCGTTCGAATGAAAATCAAATTAAGCTGGAAAAGATAGATTAAGAGGAAACGATGGAGATTCCCTCGGAAACGATAAGTAAGGAGGGAAATGAGGCGAATTGGTTCTTTCTTTTTTCTTTTGAGAGAAGTTATCGGGCCTAATTAGTAGCGGAAAGAAAATAACGGGGGAAAGATGGCGTGGAGATGAAATTAATTCGCCTGTCAAAGACGACGTTCGGCGTGAACGATTGCCGAAATAATTAAAAAATTCCTTTCCGCTATATTGGAGAGCCTACCGAAAAGTATGGCGATAAACAGTACACAAAGAAAAACATTTAGCGGAAATATATTGTTTGATATCAGGATTGAGCAGGATTTAATCAAATAATATTAAAATATGGTTTGATCCTGTGTCGTATACAAGCGAAACAACTTGTTAATGTTATTGTGTCAATAACTGGCCTTTTCCCAGTGCTGTTTTAGAGTAATAAAAGAACATTTAATATGAAATATTTAGGAAAATCCTGTAGATATAGGGTGAGCCGGAAGGAACTGACCAAACTCCAGGAATATGTTGTACACGTGAAAATAATGTAAAAGAACTCATATGTAGAGCAACGCAACTGCGCTGAAAGCCAATGGCGGACGCATAAAAGTTTACACAAAATAAATTAAATGTGATACGTGCTCAAACACTTACCTTTTTAAGAGTCCTCCATGAAATCACAAAGTGGATAATGTCTATTTAATATTTGTAATATTAGATATGTTTCCAAAGTTGTTTCGGCAAAGTGAGTGCGGCGTGAAGAAAAAGTGTTTTTGTATGCCGAAAACGAACGTTCTACATTTAGTGACGTTATATTTGCGTAAGTAAAATAATCTTTCAAATAACTTAACGGTTCTGTTGGCGCACCTTCACAAATTTGTCTTAATGCGTCAAAATCAGAGTCTTTATCTAAAACACTTTCAAACCTTTCTAAAACACAAACATTTCTTGCGTCTTCTATCGCGCATAGCTGTGCGTGAACATGTTGCACTATTTGCAAAGATTCCACTAGCGACACCGAAGAATTTTGTAGTTTTTCTATCGCATCCGCTAGTCCCACGTAATTGTTCTGAATAATTTCCAAATCTGTTTTAACTTGACTATCCTGAAATTTCAAGCGGCTTACCTTGACAGCCGCAGCTTCCTTTGGGTCGAATTTTAAAATCACGTTCTTTATATTCTCAAAATATTTAAGATAGTAAAATGTAGCCTCTAACCATGTTCCCCAACGAGTAAGAATATGTTGTGGTGGTTCAGGAATACCGGGGCATAGTCTATGAAATTCCCGAATACGTTTTGGGGATTTTACAAACACAGCTTTTGTATCTGCTATTAGAGCGTCTACCTCGGGATAACATTTTCTGATACTATCTGCTACGAGACTGAGAGTATGAATTTTACATGTAATATGCAACAAGTTAGCACAATGTTTTTTAAGAGATCGACCTACAGCAAGCATGTTTGCGGCACCATCACTCATAAACATCAACAGTTGATTTGTTGAAAGTTCAAACTTTTCCAATGTATTTAACACCAACATTGAAATTACTTCGGCAGTGCATTGTTGTATTCGTCTGGAAGCTAGTAAAATTGAGGGTGACGGTGGATGTGGTTCCATTGTGCGTACCATTACATTAACCACAGAATGTTGTTTACGATCTGTTGTTTCGTCCACACATAACCACAGTCTTTTATCTTGCAACTCCGATTTAATTCTTTTCTCGACATGCTCACGAGCAGACGGCACAACTCTCTGTAGTGTTCTCTCACTTGGTAACTTAAAGTCCGAATATTAATTCCAAAACGAGACGTATGCTTTCTTCCTTAGTAAATGAAATGGTAAATTACATGCAATAAGCACATAAATTAAATTTAAATTTATCATAATCTCGTGTGGAATTTTTTTTCGAAACATGCCCTGCACTATTTACGTGCCGTAGACAATCACTTTTTGACCAACACATTAAATCTATTTTACACACTACACATTGAATTTTAGCGTCATCACACTTTAAATCAGGCATTTCTGCAATAAATTCTCTTATTGTGTCCAACTTTGGTCGTTTTCGCGACATAGGAAACATTTTCAAAACAAACGTAGAACTACGATATAGTATACGACAGCGTAGATGCATACACAACAGATCGGCTTTCGAGTCGTAGTTATACTGACGCTTATACCGAATTGTCCCGGCCGTGTTTATTTTGTGTAAACTTTTATGCGTCAGCCACTGGCTTTCAGCGCAGATTGCGTTGCTCTACTCATATGTTCTTGTCCTATTTGTATTTGTTTTCAAGTTATAGCGTAATGAAACAAATTCTAACTAGTGTTCTTGTAAATGATCCAAATTTTCGTTTCCGTCGAAGATGCCAAACTGTTAACATTTATCAGCTATTATTTGTGAGAAATGTGGAGTTAATCTATGTATAACAAGAACAATAATTGTTTCAAAATATTCCACACTAATTAGTAGGCTTAGGATTTTATGCGAAGAAAATGGCTGAAATATGTACAACGTGGCATACCCTGTATAAAGTAATATTTTTTATATTAACTTTAGTATTAACTATGTCATGTAACTGTGTGTTGGTAGTGCTCGGTATATTTTGTAAATCCTTCTGTTCGAACCTCAAATATTTTCTTTAACGAACACCAAGTCCTGTTCGTTAACTTATAATATTTTTTTTTGTGTTAATAAAAAGGTTCATGCAATAAAGGAACTTTCACTTTATTGAATGTTAATTTTTCGTGGAAAATTAACCTCTACAATTGATTAGAAATTATGTAATCGAGCATGATTGAGACGTATCGTAGCTTAATCTTAAAAATACCTATTCTGTTTGTATAGAGCTCGCAAGAGCGCTCTATAGAAGCAAGTAAAACCATGTTCGTATACGTAAACATCCCGTCAAACCTAATACAAACAGACGCGTACTTCATTTGCGCAATCCGAATCGAAATGAAGACGCAAACAGTGTAGTGCAATAAATCTTGCGTCTCTAGCCTTTCAGCCGGTTTGAAATGCCCATTTTTCACGGTTTACACGCTAATTTATCCATCCGGAAAGGAGACAGCAGCGAGAAAAGGGAAGGAATGACCTCCGACGAAGTTACGCTTCTTCGCCGGAGGCGCATTCGTTCGCTCAAATTAAAATAAAAGCAACGCGCGACCGATGAAAAAGCGAATTTAATGAAACAGAGTTATACTTCTAGAGCACGCTCCATCACCGCGCCAACCCTACGCACCCCACTCTTTCGCCCGCTGGAGCGTTCGTCCGGTCGCGTATAATGGTATATTTTGTATTGTTTATTTACCGCGCTATAAATTCAAAAATTTAATATAGTTGGATGAGCTGGCGTTACCGAAACCATTAATTTTCATTTATTGCTTTGGTCTGTGTTTCTCTTCGGTGGTTACGCTGTGTTCCATAGGTACAATATATACAACAACACATTGGGTAGATACTTTGCGTTCTGTGTTGTGGAGGATTAGCTGCTGTTGATGCTGTTTATTATGGTATGTACAGCGGTGGACAGCCATCATGTCTTAATTTTTTTACAAAATGAATTACAAGGATTACTAGAGGATGTTCAGAATGCAGCATGGTGGAGCTCCTGCACATTTCGCTCGTCGGGTCAAGCAACATTTGGACAATGGGCTCTGATTTATCGCGGTGGTCCCATTAACTGGTCTCCAAAATCTCCATTCCTCACACCACTAGATTATTGCTTATGGGGCTGTTTCAAAAATTAAGTTTACGCGGTAATAATAATAATAATAGCCGGTACTAAGGAAAGGCATGAAGAAATCAGGAGAACAACAAGCACCCTTCGTAGATGAAGTATAAAATGTTTAGAGGTCAATGGCTGTTTTTGGGTTCCTCTGGATTCGAATCAGGTGATCTTGGTGGCTGTGAACTTTCAAAATGCCCTGCATACAAGTTACGTTTTCAATTGCGTCCACGTTTTGCAACCGTTTGCTCTTTTAACAATTGCAGTTATCGTTTATCAATAGCAGTTACAGTTACGACCTCGTCATTCTGTATTTCCTCGAAAAAATACGAACCAATGATGAAATTATTCTGTTGATCATAGTCGACAGTTTTGAGTATTGACTCCATCACTAAGAGATTCATAAGTATGGGATAAACATTTGGGTCCAATTTCAACCTGAGCCGTTATTCGCAAAGAAAAATCGTAGTAGATTGCAAAATGTGCCTCTTTTAAATCAAATAGTCGTTTATAAGGATATATTTTTTGGTTTTTGGAGAATTTCATATCGTTGATAATGTCATTTGCCATCGCTTTGATATTGAATTAACACTGCTGATTTCTGGGGATTATGTTGGGTAAGTTTTGCTATTCCTGAAGAACTTTTGAAACTTGGACATGATTAATTCTTGGTTTTTCTAATTTCGGAAGGTCAATTATAGACCCTATTCTTTTAAATTTGCTAATCAAATTACGGTACGCCCGTTTTACGGGGGCCTGATCTCAAACCCGTTCCGTACAAGATCTTCGGGTAATTTCGATCGGATTTGATTTCCAATCTGAGGCAGTAAACGCGGGGTGAAAAAAGGGGAAGCTCGAATGCGAAGGATGAGCTTTTTTGGAGCGCTCGATGCGGAAATTTCTATGTAATCCTGATTAAAAATCACGGCGCAAGGAAATTAAAACTGTCGTCGCCTAGATGCAAGAAAGTAGGTTAACAATTGCTGAAATTCGTGAGAGTAACGTATAAATGTAGATGCATAGGATAGAATGTTGATTATTTCGCTGGAACGTTTTTATCGTCCTCGAAACGGGAATGAATAGGGAATTTAGTCGAATAGAGGATTTTTGTTATCTGTGCTTCGTTTTATGATTCTAGTTGTATGTTAGGATCGTTATTTTTTCCTTTTGTTTCTGGATTGAATTTTATTATCCCGGGGTATCCGTTTAAGGATGGACAGCAATGGTAAGCCCAAAGAAATTTTTTTCCAAATTAAAATATTTTTAATTTGGCGGGGGGGGATGACAACAGGAAATATATACTTAATTTTTGCTGAAAGGCGCATATTCCGACGCAATTTTTCCACTCTATATTTTCCTCGTTTACAAAACCATTTAAGATAGCAAATAATGCAAGTGCTGTTGTTTTGGGTTCTATTGGTTTGCAGAAAACTACTTCTTCTATTGCTGATATCTCCTAAAAAGCTGATGCTGTGCATCTTCAGCTATATCACCAATTGACAGGCAACGATTTTTTGATAGAGGTATGGACTGCAATTGTTTGGCAAATTATCCCCAAACATAGTTTCTACAATCTCGATGAAAATTGTGTTTGAAAATTGGGTCGCCAATACTAAAAGGTTGAGAACCACTACCAACTTGGGAAAACCAAATTTCTCGAAAAATCCAAACGAAATGGTGGGTTGATATTGCCAGTATATGCCTTACGTTATCATGCAAAAATTGTCTCAACGTTTAATAACGTATTCTTTCAAATAAAGTGAGCGTGCATATCTGAAAGAATTCCCAATAACTATGGTTTGCCTTAATTGATTCTTAAGAACTTGGATCCATTTTGAAGAGAGGGAGTGTTTTTTTTTTAAACAGTTATTATTAACCTTAAAAATTAACAGTATTATTAATGTAAATTTAAAAAGTGACTTTAATAGATTTCCTTTGGAAGAAAAGATTAAAATAAAAGTTATGTAGGTCATTACCTTAACTAAAATTAGAACTACGAACGGAAAGAAGGACCGGAAATAGAACGTTCACACGACGTTTTTCAATGGAGTGGTAAAAGGGTTTCCCATTGTTGGGAGTGAATTAGCGATCTAAATGGATTCTAACGGAAAGCCCACGTTTCGCGGAATCGAAAATGAGCCTTCTTTCTTTTCAGGAAATTAGTTTAAGGTACTCAAAAATCAATTTAAAATGTTTGGAGATTTATTGGAAAAGCTCCTTCTTGACAAACACTGCACGTTCTAAATTTCTTAACCGTTTCGCCGTAAAACAACTACCAACTCGCAGCACCTTTCGTGGAACCACGATGACAGCGATAAAACTGTTAAGCCAAAGCTTAAAATGAGAAATCATATAGAGAATGATGTCTTTTCAACTTAATAAATAAGCTTCGGTTTTATCAAATAGTAGATATACATTCACGTTGGTATTCTATTCTTCGAAATCAGAACCGCCGAAAAGCAGAGACAATGATGAAATATAAATTTATTGCGATGAAAAGTTTACTAGTAAACAGGATTAATAAAGAAGAATGAAAAGATAACAGTTAGTTTGTTCTGCACCATGAATATCTACATATGCCATTTAGGGCAAGATATTGTCTTTATTTTACGATCAAATATAAAATTTATACGTATCGTAATCATAAACATTTTATCATCGGGCCCTATCATCTTTTATGACAGCGGCCTTGTTGAATACAAGGGAGTTTGTTTATTAAAAAAAGGAGGAGGTTTCAATTAGACAATACAATCCATCGTATCCCAGTTTTTTTTTTCTGGGAAACTGTCGACGCTGCTCGTAGTGTTACACAAATTCGGTTTTCAAGAAATACACTATTTCCAAACGTTGGTAAAACGTTCACGAAAATAAGAGGCACGTTCTGTTTGTATTATTGCTGCGGCAACGTTACAATCGCAGTTCAGCGCATGCTTTCTCATTGGAGAGGCAAAGTTAGTGTTGGTTAGAATGGCGAAGTTGATTGAAAAACCCCTGCTTGTGAGATTAGATCTGCAATTCGTTTTCGGAACGAAAAAAGAACAACAAAGAGTCGACATTCACGTTTGCGGGGTTTGATGAGTGATTCGATGGTAAGGAGAGGTCCGAATTAATTAAGGACTGATCAAGTGCACGATAACGAACGAAGTGGGCCAATTTTGGGTTAAGAAAAATTTGATTCGTGCAGATGGGGAAACCCGAAACTCGAATTTTCCCCAAATTTCAAAGTACTTTTTTGAAGTTGTTTCTGAAAAACTGAATTTTCGAAAACTGTGTGCTCGGGGGGTGTAAAAACTCTTACAGAGCAACACAAAAAAAAATAGCATTGATTTTTTGACACTTTACAAAAAAGATGGTGATGATTTTCTAAGCAAAAGTGACCAAAGATGAAACTGGGGCCCCTTTGAAACCCCCCGGAACGATCAGGGGGGGACCTCCTTACCAGGAAAGACTAAAGTCGCAAATCTTGACCCCTCGAAAATCAATGCATAGTCTTTTGGGATAGCCCGGTTTCTACTGGTACTTTCCCCGGATAAAACAACACTGAAATGTTTACTGTGAGACGCAGGAAACTGCGTCGCCTTGTTTTGATTCACAAGACACAATAACTCTTACAGGATTTTGGCTGGACCCAGTTTGACCATCCTCCGTACAGTCCTGACCTCCCTCCTCGCGACATCCATCTCTTTCTGCACTTGAAAACGTTCCTTGGTGGTCAAAGATTTAACAACGATGTAGAGCTCAAAGAACATGTTACCGCATGGTTGACAATACAAGTGGCAACGTTTTATGAGGAAGGAAACTTGTGCCGCGCTATGACAAGTGTTGACAAACGGACAAATTCGTTTTGTTTTTGCTACCAAACGGAACTTAGTTTCTGGACGTGCCTCGTCTTATTGTATTATCTACGTGGAATTGGTTTGTGCTTCAGAGACTTCAGACTATGAAACGTTTTATAGTATAGCTATACCGTTATTTTTCCTTGCTTTAGAAGCAGAAGATTGTTTCTTTAAATTACATAAAAAGGTTGTTACTTTTCTTTAAAAGTTTTATTAAGAGTTAATAAAAACACCCAGACTGCATCGTATATCCAAGTCCCATTAAATTTTGAGTTAATTTGCAGTCTATTTTGGGTTTTTCTACCGTAATTCCCATTATTTCGTTTTTTTTTTGTCAAATATTCGTTTTCTGTATTTGTTTCTCTGTTACGACGCAATGTGTAGAACACGTCAAATAATTACTAAAAGTTTAAATTAAACAAATTAAATTTTTCATTTTAAAATGTTTAAATTATTCTACAACCAATCGCGAGTTATCAGGGGGAGTGCCATCCTGTCGTTACCATAAATCATTACGCACCGCTGATGGAATGTCCTTCATTAACTCGGGAATGTAATTATGTAAAAAATGTGTACAACTTTGCCTTGTCTAAGTTTCTTCAAAGATGTATGGACTAATTAAAAAATTACGCATCTAGTGAGGATTTTCTGGAACTCAGTAATGGCGATTATGGTGACGGTTGTTAAATCAGGCGGCAGACTTCTACGACGATGGGATTCTAAAGCTGATTGTACGACACGATAAATACCTCAATATTGGTGGAAATTATGTGAAAATAGAAAAGGGAAGCTTTTGAAAAATTGTTAAAAAAAGGTTTTCGTTTCTGTTTTTTTTTTGAAAACGTACTTCTTTTAAAAACACCCTCGTATATTGTTATATTATTTAGATTAATACAAATTTATTCAATCAAATTACAACTAATGTTTTTAAAAAATTTTTTTTTGGGGAATTTTTTACCCCGACAATCTACAATCACAAGAGGTACAATAAACTAGGGGACACAATTTTCCCGTTTTTGGGTTTATCGTCAGAAATATTGATAATTTAAAAATTTTTTTCCTGCTTCAGATTAATTGGTCTGGTTCTTTTTAGGATTAGTTTATGTGAACCATATCATAGAGGGGCATGTTGTTGCCTGACTTAAATTATTATGTCTGGTGCTAAAATTATTCAAGTACGATTGAATATTTACCTCACATGGAAACAGTAGCGATTCGTGTTGACGTAAATGGGAGGATTTCGCTTCGATTTCCTCGTGTGATTTTTTTAGCGAGTACAATGCACACGATATGCAATGGAAATATACCTATTTACGTCACCACTGGTCACACCTGGATGGGGTCATATCTAAAAATAAACATTTCATGACACTAATGAGATTTCAATTATAATACAGTTAAATAAAAGCAAAAACAAAATGTCTAAAATTTAATGTTTGGTTACTAAAAAATGCAATTACATCTTTAAACCCGATGAGCATATTATCCCAAAAATTTTATTTAGAACAAAATCAATCGGAAATTTAAATCATTTGGATTTGGTTGTATGGCCCATTAAGATCATCGGATACATCATTTTAGCCGAACAGAATTGAAATTGACCCCCTCCACATATCGCCGATATTACCGGAACAATGGTTTTAATAATCTCCCCATCTTCTCGATAGGGTTTTACTTTAATAGAATGACGCCCAAGGGTACTTCCTACAAAAGCCACTCTTCCGAACTTTAAACAAAAGTTCGACGCTGAAAAGGTAGTTATAAAAAACATTAATTTCGTATGATACCACTTATATGAGGAGCAATCCATGCTTTTCCTTTAACAGACAACAATTTACTTACCATCCAACCCGGATCATCTGGTATTTCTTCAAACTTTTGCGTTTGGTTTTTGGGGTTGGGAAATTTTTTCACTATCACATCACTTCGAATGTCTTGGGATAAATTGGGAAATTGCCTAGCGTATGAAATGCAACAGCCTTTTATATAGAACTAGAATGAATAAGTGCCACCTCTTTGGGAAAGGGATCTCGACTGGGAAAAACAAAATGGTATGTCTTTTACCCCCTATCTTTTATTCGAAGATAAAACGTGCTTATCGAATAAGGAGGATGTTATTTTTCATGTCTCTTTTTGGGCAAAAAAACCACAATATTGTCTTGTAGGATTGTTATGAGAAGCAAATGTGGATTGAAAATCATGTAAACAGGATGCCATAGTATCTTCTATTTTAGTGTAATCGCCTTTATTATTAAACGGATACTCTAAAACTGTGGCACTGGAACACTGAAACAGTTCACTAAAACCCCTTACCACAACACTTAGTTCGTATTAACCCCGTTTTTGATAGGCCGCATCATCATCAGCAGCAAGACTGAACGGGTTTAGTCTTGCTGCTGATGATGATCTTCTATCGAAAAAATTTCGTCCCAAAAAAAATGTTGGGGGTTTTAAAATTTTAGTGAACTGTTTCAGCCTTTATTATTATCTTTTTCAATATCAATCTAGACTTATTATTTCCTATAGAAGTTGAGTATTTGTGTTTCAACCAGTGATATGGCAAGCTTTCTTTATTAAAATTTTATTTCGTTTTAAAATGTTATTACAGGTAAATATCTATAGTAAATAAATAAATAAATAAATGTAATTAACTAACTTAATTTTTAACGTTTTCCCACAGCTTTAACAACGCCAATAACACCTTGTACAACAGGTAGCGCTTCCTTTGTCTCCTCAAATATCTTCCTTACTCTCTTTTCCTGTTAAAAATAAAAAAAAAAGGTTAATTATACATTTCTACTGGTTACAACAACAAACAAACTTACAAATTTCCTTAGTCTTTTCGATCCGGCATCTGCTTGTCCCATAAAGGCAGCCAAAACGATGAGAACGAATACGAAAATTACGCTCAATTTCATTTTGAAATGTTATCAACCCCTTTCCCAATTTATTCAAATATGTAAGGTTTTTTGGCATAGTGAATGAAGCCTTTTGTCCCGGTTGCTTTTATATTCGTCGCGATCTTGTTGGGCGCCCAAAAAATTTTTAACTTACTTGCATTACAGCAATGAACCCTAGTATCCATTGAAAACTGGGCCTTAATGCTAGCAGCAACGGGTTTTAAAAAGGATGATTTTTTTGGAAACTTTTGATATACGACCCCCATATCTTTTTCTAATTCAAGTGAAATTTTGGTTTTAATCTAACATAAGCCAGTACATTCGTTCACATTTTAACTAGTGTTACATGATGAGAATGTTTTAAATTTGATGGACATGAGCCCATTCGCATTTTAGCTTTAACACGAGGAAGTGTAATGGTACTACTCTGTTAGGAAATCGCTCTCCATAAAGTGCTGCTGCTTCAAAAGAATTTCTATGATACTGTTAATAAATTAATAACATAATTACACATTCATTTGGAGAAAAATTAGAAAGCATTTTAAAGATTTTATAACAACACTACTTCACTACGTAGTTAACTATACGTAAACCATTATCGTAAATCGAAATAAATAACTGAATCTTCTTGCACGAACAGTCTATACGATTGTATGCGTACAACCAAATTTAAACTAATAACTTATATGTTTTTATTAGTAGCTATTTGTTAAATTAAATTTTTGTTTATACCAGGTTGTATTCTCAACTTCTAGTACTTCAAGTATAATATAAAAAAGAGGAGAGGTGTAATTTGAAATAATTGGTTTGGGGTAGGTTTCTTAGAGCTTGAAAAAGTATACCTTTTAGGATTTCGCAAACTATTTCCGACGACACCTTGCTCGATTTTATAAATGAGGAAGATATCGATTGTAATATTGAATCTGGGACAATCGGTATATTTCAAGTACTTTTACGCACGGCGAGCGCATTCTTTGATTGAACGCGCGATATGACGCAGGGCGCCATCTTGTTGGAAAATAAAATACTCTTCGTCTCTTTCGTACAACTTTTCATTTACATTTTACTGGGCAACGAACTGTCCTACAAAATTGATACTTTGCTGCATTCGCTTTGCCTTCAATCAATTCCAATCGACCTACACCACTGGATGACATACAACCTGATATTATTTACCCTTTTGAAAGTTTAACAGTCCTTTATGGAAAGTCTCTCTTTTATTTCTGATCACCCGTGTTCGATTATCCCTTACACAAGCTTCAAACATAGACTTGTTATCTGAAAATAACCTTCTTCCAATCGTCAAAAGTCCTATTTGCTTTCGATTGTTGCCAAATCAACCGGTTTCGTTTCTGAACAGTAGTTGATAGAGGTTTTTCTTTTGATTAAATAAGTTATTTATATAGTTTACATATGTATATTTTTAAATAGCTTACAAAATTCGAGTTCAGTTTTATGCAGACGGACTGATCTTCTATATCATGGTGTAGTTGAAATTTTTATATGACGTTTTGGTCTTTCTCATTTCTTATCACCGCCATATTGGACTTTAACACCGTCAGATAGAGTTTTTTTTTTGATAAACTCAGATCTTTATGGTGATGGTTGCAGATGAATGGTGGAGGTTGCAAAAATAATCTCCCTCAAAATGTTGTATTAGAGGTGCTTGTAACCCACAATCGTTCTTAAAACAACGTCCATCGATTCCTTTTTGGATAGAGGATCATAATACAGAACTATTGTTTCATCTCCTGTGACAACGGACTCCAAAATCGGTTTCTGGTCGTCTCCACACATGTTTAAAAACGAGCGCGCACATTCGACTCGATGTTCACGTTGGAGAGCAGAAAGTTGTGGTACCCATCTTGCGCTAATCTTATTCATACCCAAATGGTTATGAAGAATTTGGCGAATACTTGTTTCAGAAATGTTAAACATCACTGCTAATTCTTCACTTTCAAACGGCGATCTGCTAATGCTATTTTTTCAATAATTGAAATGTTTTGATGTGTTATCAGTTCAATTGGTGGACCGGGGCGTTCATCATCTTCAAGGGATTCAAACATTTTGCCCACTTTTTTGTCAGCGGTATGTGAAAGAGATAAATCACCATAAACGCTGTCTAAATGTTGTTTAATGTGATTAGGCGGATGCCCTTCTTTTGTTAAAAATTTAGTAAAAATTTTCGTTATCTGAAAACATTTTCATGCACTAGTCACGTTGTCTGGTTATATATAGTGTAGGCCTTGCACACGTGCAACTATGACGCAAAGGAGTTTGAACACGCTAGAACTTGTATAAGCTTGTCAGGCCGAGAGTTATTTCATTTTCCATACTAACAAGTTATAGTTAAATTTTCTGCATTTCGTAAATAGAGATTCGAAAAAAAATAAATACCACTTAATTAATCGTTAAGTTATCGAATAATGTTCAACTCGTTTCATAATTACCATCGGCGATAAAAGCTGAGCACCTAACCGCTTAAATGCGCGGCTCATTGCGACGCTGATCTGCCGTAAATTTCCTTCGCAGCGCAGCCGAATATAAACGACCTAAAGTTCAGTAATTTCAGATAATAACAGTAGCAAAGTACTACACAGGTACTACTTCATATAACCGCGGCTGGACGTGAAAGTTAGACGCCTTGTCTGGCTAATTAATTATCTTGCAATTGCCAGCGCTGCGCTGGTTGAACCGAAGCGAAAGGAATACTATTAATAACGATAATTTGTTTTAATTTAGCTGGTAATAATTGCACATTTGCGAAATATCTATTAGTCTGCGAATATATACAGAGAAGAAAAAGTTCTTGAATCAAACAAATATGCATTCAGTCAATCAAATTGTAATTTTAAATGACGGCGAAGATATATTTTTTTAAATTAAAGAAATGATTTTTTTTACATCGTTATTTGATTTAAACATACGATCTCTTGAAACAAATAACCTCAAGTTTGATTTGAAAATATATCTGTTTGAACTTTGACAGTTTGAAACAAATATATTTTTCTTTACCATTTATTTGACTTCAACTTTTAATGGCGAATATTCCCAAAAGGAGAGCATACTAAAAAATCTCATTTTTATTGAATTAATCATATTATTTGCATACAATTTTTATATGTTTTAAAATATACATTGATGGAAACTTTTCTAATTGTTAATGATAAAAATGCAAATAATGATCAATAATGATAGCAAGGACTGTGGAGTAGTATGACAAACAACACAGAGTATCGGCACACTTCTCACCACACAAAATATCAATTAATTCATTTTGCCCTCATTTTCAACCGAGTTACCGAATCAATCTGAAGGAAAAACTACAAACTTTTTTTTTTGTTTCTACCATGCTTGTCTATCCCTCCTCTCGAGGAAAAAAGAAAGGTATATATGTACGTTGTCAACGTTATGTATCGTGTGTATACTATTTACGAATACCTACTTTTATCGCTTAACTCTGACATACTGAGTATATGGAAACGGAGACGGTCCGAAATGACGAAGTTTTCCGTGGATTCTGGCGGTGTGAGGCGTTTGTATGAAGAACTGATTCCATGACTAAAAGGGAACACCGGCACCGGACTCCCAAATTGAAATTTTGTGGATTTGTAGAGGGGTGCAAGGTAAGAACATCCCACTTATTTTGTTGGTTGCCGGTGTTCCCTTGTAAGTAAACCATGTCTCTTTCGTCGAATCGCTTCCCGTAATTTATCGAGGGTTTCGCAGTATACTGCTGCATTTACAGTTTCGCCATAACTGAAGCAGAAGGGCGCCTTTACAATCCCAAAAAACTGAAGCAATGACTTTTTTAGCCGATGGAGTAGCGCGAAATTTGTTGGGAGGTGGACTGTCGGGATGCTTCCATGCCATACTTTGAATTTTGCTCTCAGGCATCGTGTGATGAACCCACGTCTCATCTCCGGTTACAATATCCATAAGAAACAAGGGGTCGTTACGGTAACGTTGCTGGTTTTCCAAAGAGCATGCAAGTCTCGCTTTCTCATGCGCATACGTAAGTTGCTTAGGCACCCACCGTGCTGAGGCTTTTCGGTAGTCAAGCCTGTTGTGGACAATGTCGTGGATTACCGTCTTCGGAATGTACAATTCGGACGCCATTTCTCGAATTGTCAAACGTCTGTCGGTGATGATGAGTTCTTGAACCCGCTGGATGTTTCGGTCCGTCAGAGACGTTCTCGGTCTTCCAGATCTTGGAAGATCATCTAAGTTTGTCCGACCGTTTCTAAACACCAAACCGACACTTGCTTGCGTGACATCACCTCGCCGTAAGCTTCGGAAGTTCTTCGGTGAATTGCGGTCGGCGATTCCTTCATTGCCACACAAAAGTAGCGAATGATTGCACGAACTTCCAGCGGGACGCATTTTGACAGAGGAGGCTTCATTGTTATCGCAATAATTTCCAAAGTACTAACCGGAACAAAATAAACGACGCATTAACATTGAGTGAAAAGATGACACAATAGGACGAGTTGATTGCAGGGTTGAAATCACGCGATATCATGCACATGCCCAGGAGTGTACCTTTGTTCCGGGACACCTCTCGTATATATTTTCTTCGAAACAGTTTGTTAAATTGTGTAAATTGAATATTTTTACATGCAGGGACCACAAAACGTTATTGAATTGTTTTGATCATCGATTGCTTTGTGTTATTTATGTGTTACGTGGGTTACATTTATCTATTTTTACACTCTTAAACGATTTTATTGTTATCACGTTCTCGTTTGGGTTTTCATTGATTCCGCCATACCTTTGAACATCTCATGTTCGTACCGCGAGGTCTGCTGATGGGATGGTAAATGGCGCATTTGAGTAAAATTTCGACCTTCGTTTTGTTTACGAGTTTTCACTGAGCAGGCTAGCAATTCATATGAAGGAAGACAGGTAGGTGATAGGTTGATGGAAACCGCTGAGCATAGAATTGTATTAATAAATTCGTATCGCAGCGTCACAATATATTTGTTTGATTCAAGAACTTTTGTTCCTCTGTGTACGAGGATTGTATAGGATTTTATATGTATGTAGTATTAGTATTATTACACATCTAAAAGATGTAGTTAACCATGCATCAATACTAAAGCTCATAGAAATCGCCTGGCTATAGTGTCGGATTTGCAGCATAAACATTACTCTTCATAAATCTAGACAAATAAAAATCCATGGGCGTTCAAGTCCGGTGATCTAATTTCTACATCCATCGACATTCGTTTCCCTCTTTTTTCCTTTCGTCGAGATGATCCGTTCGCTTCTGTCATTTATTTCAATTTTGAACGCGTTCCTTCGACAATCAAAACGGTTTCGTTGAAGTCCTTTCCATCTTTGAAATAATCACCAGCTTCCATTCGTGAAGGATATAACTATGTTCGCGCGGAACGTAATTAGAAACGAGCCACTGGTGTATTAATGGCGGTAATGGATTTTTAATTACAAAGATACCGTTCGGGTAATGGAATAGAAAAAAGAAATTGGAAAAAAAGCGAGGACTCATTCCCTGGATGGACACAACTGGGGATATAACGGTAAAATCCCTTGTTGGTCATTTCTCAATTACAGATGTGTATGTAGGATCCATCTCGGTTTTTCTTCATTTTATAATTCTCTCTTGTCCTCTGTTTTTTTTTTTTTTTTTTTTTCAGAAAAGCGTATCATATACGCTCGCAAAATAATGAGACGTGACGGAAATGAGGTTGGCGTGATGGAAATGTTTGAGTTTCTATAAAACATTACTTCAGTCTTCAGTCTTAAACATGGAGCAGAATTCTTCAGTATGCGTTTCAATTAATGGTCGTTCAGAAGGTGTTACAGTAACGGTCAGCCTAAGTGAAAACGAAAAAAATTAAAAAAATGAATATCTTAAAGATCAAGTTAAAACCTATGAGAGAAAAAACATTAGAACGTCGATCAACAGAAAATAAGATCAGAAAGGCTACAAACAAACAAAAAGACTTGTGTTTAAGATTAAAGCTACATTCACAACATCAAGATTAGCAGCTATAATTAAGAGTTACAATTAGCGTTTAAAGTATCTTCGATGACGTCACGCTGGGTTAGTGATATATCGCCATACACGATATTAGACTAAGCGGTAAAGAAATTGTTTTTTTGCATTTTTTTTAAGGGCTTATGTGGTGTTTTACCTAACCTATCATTACTTTTTCCAACATATCGGCAAGTATATAGATCCTCTTATTATTTCGAGGATTGGTTGCAAAGAAAAACGGATACCGACTTCCTGCGAATGTTTAGAACATCTGGAGTTGTAGAGACACTTTTGAGAAAATACTCAATATTATCAGGGAAATATGTAGATGTAGTAAACGGTGGGCACCACCCTTGCATCACGTTATTCCTAATGAGAAAGCATTATTTATTAATAGCTTCGTGGAAATTCGCAAAAGGAAAAGCATTTAGGTCAACTGCAGACAAATTTATAAAAATATTTAAAATACAAAATATAAATCAGAATGTACGAAGTACTTGTTATTTCCCATTTAATTACCTACCCTTTTTTTTTAATTGAAAAATGTCCCCCCTTATAATCGTTACCCCCGGGAACAACAAGCCCCAACCTCTTCGATGACGTCACGCTGTTTAGGTGATATATCGCTCATGCACGATATTTGCCTAAGCGGTAAAGGAATCGTTTTTTTTTGCATTTCTTTTTTAAATTTCGAAGGGTTTCCGATTTGAAGAGGAAGCCAGTCGTCGACTGAGCTCTCTTTCGGATCCAATTCGATTTTATGATGAAAGAACGAAGTTTCAAAGCAAAAACCAACACGTAACCGAGCACCGTTTTCGTGAAAGATGTATTTGTGGTGTGAATCGAGTAATATAATAGTTGGCATTCATTTTGTCATATTATTGAAATATTTATTTATTTATTACATTATTGTTTATTGTTAGATACATACCTGTTTAAATTAAATATGAACTCTTATAACCTGCTCATTTTCTAATAAATATTTTACGTTTATTTTTTTGAAATATATCCTATCGTCCGTTTTGTTTGATCAATGTAGGCTTTATCACAGTCTATTACAGGTATTAGATTCAACAAACATATCAGGTGCTACAGGTACGGCAAAACAGAAGCGATAAGTATAGCAAAACGAAACCGGGCATAACATTAAATTAGAAAGCTGAAATTGATTAGGATCTTCGCCTCGTGTGCTAGACGCATTTGAAACTATCTATATAAAGAAGAAACGAAATCCGTTGAACAGAGATCACTAGAGCGGGCCAAATTGCGCCATCCAACAGAACGGAACCCAGGGGGCAAGGGCCCGTTTATTTAAATAGCGTAAAAGGAGTCAAAACAGATATGTGATATTTGGGGAAATTAATACACAAGAGAAAAAAAATAAAAGCTGACGCAATAATAATGTTTAGTAATTAGAGGGGATATATATATATTTTGTACACGCTGAGGTTTTTTTATTTTCATTATGATTTTTTTTTTTGATTGAAAACGGGCTTGTAAAGGGGATGTAATAAGGAAATAACTGAGAAACTGAACGTTTTTTTTATTCTTTGTACTTAATAATGTAACTGTAAATAAAGATATAATAAATAAATTCTATCCTTCTTAAAAATTGCGGATAGGCTTGTTTAAAAAGTTGCACCATCAGATAAGTTTCCACATTTCCTTCGGTAAGGATGTTCGCCGAGACGAAAAATGTTCTTATTTTCGAAGACGACCGTTCCACGTCTACCAAAATTAAGACAGGCGAAATTTAAAAATAATCTTTAGATTTAGTCAGGAATCTGCAGATGCCCCATCGCACATTTGTTTTAATCTCGTGTAGCCCGGATTTTTTTTTAAAACACTATCGAACTTAGTTTTTAAAACTCGCCCACTTGTTGCATCGTTTATACTGTGTAACAATGTACTAACTTCGTCCACGACTTGCACTGATTCTACCAACGACAATCCAAAATTTTTGCAAATTTTCTATCGCGTCTACAAACCCCTTTGTAATTGTTGCTAATATTTTTTAGATGTGTTTCAACAGAAAAATCGAGAAATCCCTTCTGGCTCACCCTAATAGCTCTAGCTTGGGCAGGGACAAAATTGCAAAATAACGGATTTGACTTCTTTGCCCCAATAAAAAAAGCGGCTTTTAACCACTTTCCCCCAACGCGTAAGAATGGGCTGTGGTGGTTTCTCAATGCCCCATAACCTGTGGAAGCCCTAGTCCTCGGACTTTTGGGCACTTTTTTGTGTTTGCTATTAATGCATCCACCTCCGGGTAACACCCCTTTGAATAGTTTGTGCCACAAGAAAAGCATGGACTTTACAGTAAAAGTAAAAGTCCTTCACCTTTTTTTTAAGGGGAAAGGCCCCACACACACTTTTTGCTGCACCATCGCTCATGAACAACAACAGTTGACTGGTTGACACTTGAAATTTTTGTAACGTTTCGAGAACTTGGCCGTAATTGCTTTACTAGTACACTGTTTTAATCTTCTGCTTTTGGGTAATAGAATTGCAAAATTTGGTTTAATAGGATCCAATACGCGCACTATTAATTCAAAATAGAATTTTTTTGCAATCTGTCGTCCATCAAGACATAGCCACAGCTGTTTATCTTTTTAAATTTGGGTTTTAAATTGATTTTCAATTCCTCACGTATTCGTGGGAAAATCTCTCCGTAACGCTGTCCGAGATGGGAGTATCCCCCTTGGTATTGTATTTAAAAGGGAATTTTTGAAATGCTTTTTTATCAAGTATACGAAGTGGTAGACCACATACCATAAACGTTAAAAACAATTCTAATTTAAATTGACGTTGTTTTTGACACCCATTTCTTTTAAATTTTTGGGTGGCTATTTAATGTCTTTCACAATCACGTTTGCTCCAGCACAGTAGTTTCTTTTTACAAACTTTCAGAAAATTGTACTCCCCCTTGTAGTGTAAATCCACAAATTCACTAAGAAATTTATTAACTTTCGTAGGTAATGGCCGTTTATTTTTAAAAGTTACGGAAAATAATCACTAAAACGAGCACACCGACGCTTGTTTTTAGTATGCCACGGGAAATGGTCAAACGTAACATCTGCGAAATCGTCATTTGTTGATGAATAGAGCGCGTCATCCGTAAATGAATAAGCGCGCTGTTAGTTCGTAGCCCTCGATGAATGAACTTTTTTTTTTTAGTGGCCCCCTGTAAAACGCCCTATTTATCAACGAATACCCAAACTGCAGGTGTATATTTGCGCGTCTTCACGACGTAATAGACGGGGTTTTGGTCCTCGTCCTAATAATTACATATTTAAATTACCTATGTTTAAAACATATATGCGCCCGGCAGCCTGATTGCGAACCTGGCGCGTGGCGCTCTTGGCCCGCTCTAGAGATCACCCACCTCTTCATTACTCTTGTCTTTTTGATTTACAAGGGTAAAAAGACCATATGTTTTAAATAACGTACTACATTGATAAAGACTGTTTCGTTGTGTCCTGTACATCTTGCATATCTCCAGGAGCTCTTGAAGCTGAATTAATTAATTAATATTTTGTGTGGTGAGGAATGTTTCGATGCTTTGTGTTGTTTGTGTTGTTTTCTCTACATTGTAGAGCCTAAACAAGCATCAGACACAATTTCGAGGAGAATTTTAGATGAAACTTTTCTTTTTTTAAGGGGACGAAGTAATTGCTTGGAGAACAAAACAGAACGATCTAGCTAATAAAAAAAAAGAAATAAAAAGAATAAAACCATATATATTGTACATTATTTTCGCTGTCACCGTACCTCTTTACCATATAACTTCTTGTTCGGCTAGAATTTTAATCAAAATTTATACGTCGCTGCGGATAACGTTGCGGGACAATGTAATGTGAATATAGTGCGGCTGGAGAGAACGAAGTTTCGTACCGCGGAAACTAGGCCAGGATTAGCTCCAATATATGTACTACAATGACCGGCACCAACTTGGTATACGGACTGGATGCGCCCGCTTATAGGTACGGTAACATTCGAAACCCTACGGGTACGTATACACGAGACAGGTATGTAATTATGGGTTCTGGCGTGCTTCTGCGAAGCTCGTTTTCAGCGGTTCGGTTTTCGACAATGAATTTATTTACTGGATCCACATCCAACTTATTCGCGAGTTTCCAAATGTATTATGCATATTATCACCTGCATATGTAGATAGACATACGGTGCATATTAAAATGGATGAATTATGATTAACTTTTCATTAACTATTTACTACAATCAGGTCTTTATTTGGATTTATTTGAAAAGTACGCAGTAAAAATATCTCGTGGAAACCTTTGTGTATTTTTTTTTCATTATGACGTTTCGTTATATAATTATTGATTCAATATCTGCAATGTGAACAAGGCTAAAAAACGGCCCTTTGTAAATAAATTTGTTTATAAGTTTATTATACAGCGTGTTTATTAAACACGGCAAAATTCGGGGGGTTTTTCCCACAACTATTCTAAGAATATTTTGTCCTTGATTTTTTTTGAAAACCCCCTTTTTTTCAAAGATACAGGGCAAAAAATTTTTTGACAAAACTACCAACTACCAAAAGGGGTCGTTTCTTATTGATTCCCCAGCAATTATCCGATTTTTTAAATCTTTTTTCCACTGGGAAATAAACTAAGACTTTGATGCCCCGGAAAATTCCCAGGGGTTTAAGTGGGGATCGGCGGGCCATAATGGGCCCTTTCGACCACAACCACACTAAAATGCGCTGGTGCACCATCGTGTATAAACCCATCCATTTTTTGCCAAAGGTATCTCCAAAAAAAAAGGAGCGTTTGTTCCCAAAAAAATTTTGATACATTTGTGGTAAGTCCCCCTGGTAGAAATACCGGTCTAATTAGCCAGTCACCCGCAATTCCTAACCAAACGTTCAAGGGAACTGATGTTGAAAACATTTAAAGTACCTCGTGTGGATTTTTTTCCCAGCCCACACGTGGTTTTTGAAAATTCCTTTTTGGGCATTTCTTGAGAAATTCCTTCATCGGTAAAAAGAAGCAGTGTCGGTAGTTAAATTTGAACCAATGTGTGCAAAAGCCACTGACAGAATGCAATCCGTGGAGGAAAATCAGCAGGAAGAAGTGACTGAACGCGTTGTATGGGAAACAACAAATACTCCCTAACAATTTTGTTCTTGTTTTTGTCTACCATGTATTTACAATGTACACTTTTTTCATACACTATGTCTCTGTATGTAAGATCTAGGGATGAATAAATTATTATTATTATTTATTCCATATAAGATTTTGTATTATCTACAAATAGGCTCTATCATATTCCAAAAAATACATTTCCCCTAAAAATTTTTTAGTTTTAAAATCGAATATCCTTTTTTAAAGAACCCCAAAGAATTACTAAATGGCTAATATGGACAAATTTCATTAGACAGCATTGTTAGCTTATTAGGCGCTGATTATCAAGATGAAAGCGATGTATCTGTTTGTTTTACGAGATATTTCACCCAGCTGCTAGCGTATAGAATATTCACAAAGCGGAAAGTTATACAAAGCGAGCCGGATTTGGGGCGCAACCGATACCTCCGGGCCTCGCTCCTTGAAATTATTAAACAGCCGGAGGGTTATCTCGACAATGATCGATGTTTGTAGACTGCGGTTTGTGCGGAGTAAGCGGCTAATAAGCGTAGTTTTAAGTACAAAGCGTTTAAGCTTATCCTTATCAATAAGTGTACGTAATATTCAATGGATTTTTCGCAAATCTCGGTTGATTTTTTCGAATTAATTTTGTTTGTTTATGCGATTTTTGTGACTGACATTAATCACTATGAAATATTGCAAATTGCTTATTATTTTTAGATAATTTTGAATCAAATCAACCTTCTTGTTCGGCGTTTACCATTGATTAGTCATTTAAATAAAAGATTGTTAGTTTACCCCACTTTTGTCATCTTGGCTCTTATAGTATGGTATAGTGTTAGAATGATTTACTTGGGAATTCAGATTTGACGATTTCTTCAATTGTTATGATTGAGAGTAGATTTATTATGTCCCCATAATACTTTTACTGGCGACAAATACATAAGTACAATTTGACTGGTACTTGATTGCACATATTGAAGAACATGATAGTATCTTTACAATGATTTAGCAAATTTGCCTTATATAAAAAGTCAATAGTTTTCAGATATTGATTTTTTATATTTTCTTCAAAGTCGCTCTTTATATTATACCACTGTTGCAAATTAAAGAAAACTATCAATCTTTATTTCAATTTTTCAGTGTCTCTAACTAAAAGATACATTAACACACATTATGTATCAAAAAATTATTTCAAATACCTCAAGAAATAAAAATTGAGAAGCAAACTTTCATTAATACAAGAAAAAATTTTAAATTAACTGTACGCACCCAGGTAGTTATTTCAGATTTGCAATATTAATATTACAAATGGTTTATAAAGCTAATTATTTCTGTTATCTATCAGTCGGAGTACTAATATAAACTGCACTATTGCCTTAAATTCAATTAGTGAGGGGTTAAAATAAAGCATGAGCACAGGTCAGACTGTTTACACCATAGTACACTACCCCTTAAAAGTCAGTATTCTCTGAATTGTCAGCATTCTTATTGAATACTCTGTGAATTATAATCATGTGTACATTATTTACAAATTACCCTCGAAAGTAGCCCTCTTTTTCTGATGCGAAGCAGGCTCATTTTTCAGATCCTCGGTTTTATAACTCTGGGACATTATTACGCAACGTTACTGTGCCTCGGTAATTCTATTTATTAACTTCGCGTGTATTTACCGGGGTTGAATACACCATTTGCTTCATATCCCCCAGACGTAAAAATCTAGAGGCGTTAGATCCGGGCTCCTAACGATCACCATTATTAGTTTATCTCTCCCAATCGATTTGGAAACCTTTCGTTTTAATAAAAGAATTCGTACATCTGCAGTATAATGTGCAGGACAGCCGTCATGTTGGAATACCATATGGTGCCTGTTTGCTAAAGGTGCGTCGTCCAGGAGGGGTTCAGCAAATGGTTTGTAAATGCCCGATATGTTGCTGCGTTTTCAAGATATCAGGCAGAAAATGAGGCCAATTAATTAAGCGCAGGGAAGCGCGCCATCACACATTTACACTAAATCTTCTTTGGGAAACCCCTGTGTCTGGTTAAGTGTGGATTTTCTTCTGACCAATTATGCAGATTGTGAAAGTGGTTATACCCACTCTCTATTAAATTTTGACTCATCGGTCCACAAAATCCTCGACAAGTAATCATCATCCTCTATGTCGGCATTTAAAATAAACCGACAAAAATTAATGCCCGTCGCTCAGAATCACCTTCGTGTAGCCCTTGGACAGGGTATAATGATATGGATGTAAGCCCATTTCACGCATAGTTCTTAAACCTTCCACTGTGACACACACGTCAACAGCTAATGTCCTCGTACTAAGCGTTGAATCTTCTTCGATTCTCTGCACAATTTCTTCGACAATATCTGGATTAAGTCTCGCGGGTCCTGCAACTTCGGCTTTTTTCAAGGTGCCAGTCTCAGCCAGGCGTATATGTTAAAAATCCGTGTGTTGGGAAACCCGTCTAGTTGGATAACGACTCGATTTTTCTGGTTTGGTATTACAAAAACCAAACGAACATAATATCCCCATATTCGGCGTTTGTAAACGTTGTCATCTTCGATGGTAAGATATGCACCTACAAAAAAATAATCTTTAAAACCAGAAAAACGAAATGTTGCTGTGATATTCAAGTAACAATGGGATAGATGTCGAATAAACCTGTCTAATTTTTTACTTTACGGGAGGTACCCGTTTTTTTTTAATCCCCCTAATTGAATTCGAAGGTAATAGTGGTTTATTTACCTCATTCGATAGATAATAGAACAATTAAGTTTTTTAAACCATTTGTACGCTTAATGTATTATGCAAATCTTGAAATAACTCCTGGGTGCGTACGTTAATTTAAATTTTTCTTTATGAAAAATTTAGCTTCTCAATTTTTATTTCTTTGAGGTATTTGAAATAATTTTTTATACATAATGTGTGTTAATGTATCTTTTAGTTAGAACACTGAAAAATTGAAATAAAGATTGATAGTTTTTCTTTAATTTGCAATATGAGTAAGAGTAAGTGATGGATTTTGAAGAAAATACAAAAAAATTCAATATCTCAAGAAAACTATTGACTTTTATATAAGGCAAATTTGGCTAAATCTATTGTAAATGAGCTGTACTATCATGTTCTTCAATATGTGCACCTAAGTACCAGTCACCCTGTATATGCGAATAATAACTTTTCGAATTGATTGACGTATATTAATTATATTGCATATTTCGCATATTTTAGTAATTTTTTTTCATATTTCAGCGATTATTGCATATTTTTACACACTAGAGCATATTCGTGCATTTCTTAGCAAATTTAGAACAAAAATATTTTTCTCTTTGAACTTTATTAGTGTTTTCCTGTAATACAACAAAACTTTTACCAACGAACATTTTATCAGACGTGTGTATTAGATGCGGAGTCATAGCTCTTCTGTCGCTAAACCTCCCTACCGACAAAAGGCCTACTTCACTGAAGCGCATATTCGGGTGAGCTGTCGCAAATTCACTAGATGAAATTATCATATAATTTTCAACAACCCTCATACCGGTAACTCTCCGATTCATAGGAAGTCTAAGTATTGCAAATGTTTCTTTATTCATTGTATAACCAGACGTTAGTAGATTGGTGCAGTAGTGAAAAATGCCAAAAGGTGAGTACAAGTTTGATTGTTTCGTGGATCAAAAATGTTCTGAACTTATTCTAACGGATGAAAGAGTTTTCTGCAACATGTGGGAAAGCGGTAGTTTGTTTTATTGTATAATACACTAGTATTTAGAATTGTACAGCCATATACGATTTTCTTGTAAGTTTTTGGTGATATTTGTTTTCTTTACAGGTGCCATGTGAACGTAAATTTCAACTCACCCAACATGTTGCAACTGAAATGCATTAAAGAAACTGTCGGAAACTTTAAGTTTCAAAACTTAGTCAAGTGCCTTTGGCTCAATCTTTTGTCGGAACCTCAAAAGAAAGAGAGCAACAAGCTAACGCAGATTTGTGTAAAGCGATAGATTTACTGCCAATATACCGCTCAAGAAGCTGCAAAATCCGTGTTTTCAACAATTTTAGAAAAAGTACTACCAAAAGAGTATTATTCCGGATGAAAGATTGCTCAGAAAATGTTACGTAACCGATATTTATTCTCAAACGATCAATAGCATTAGGGAAATTGTTAAAAACAAGTATATATATATTTTACCCTTGATCAAACGACGATTCCTGTAGCGCTATATAGCAAATTTATTAATTTGTCATCCAAATAATAAACAGCCTGGTAGATCGTATTTAATTGCTTATGAAAGCAATTGAAAAAGCAAACCATCTCCACAATATTAAAGATTTGTTAATGAGAGTTTCATGAATTTTTTTCTTCTCGATGTTGTTCCCGAGAAAAATGTTAGTTGTGTTGTCCGATGCAGCGGCATATGATTAAAGCGGGTCAACGGCTTAAATTTTTGTACTCTAATTTAATACGTAATTCACTTGTTTGGCTCATGGATTAAATAGGGGTGGCTGAGGAAATTCGGCAGCAATTTCCAGCCAGTAAATACATCAATCAGTAACGTTAAGAGAATTTTCTTAAATCACCATTGAGGATTCAGATTTATAGAAAGCTGCCGGATACTCCTTTACCACCTGAACCCGTCATTACCCGATGGAAGCTACCCGGTTAAATGCCGCAATATTTTATGCAAACCATTATCTAGAGATTAAAAACATTATTTCAGAATTCTCTACTGACAACTGCAATTCTATTGCAAAATGTCCGAAAATTTTAGAAAAACTCTTCTTTTGCTAATGATTTTATATTTATTAAAGCCAATTATGAATTTGTTTCTTTGACAATAACAAAGCTTGAAAAAGAATCGCTGCCACTAACTGAATCAGCTAAATTAATCAATGATTTAGAAAATAGCGTTTCAAAAATATTCCGGGTAGAATAGGAAACTCAATAAAGACAAAGATTGAAAATAATTCATAAAAATGTAGGATACAAAAGTTTAGCAGAAATCAGTTTGATTTTAACCGGTGAATTAAAAATGGATGAAACAGAAACAAGTATAGAATTAAATCCTGAGATTATGAATGCATTAAAGTACGCACCAATAACTTCCGTTGATGTTGAAAATTTTCATTATATAAATGCATTCTCACAGATAGGCGACTTGTAATTTTCATTAGAAAATTTAGAAAAGCATTTAATTGTAAATTGTTTTAATAATAAAAATATGTAATGTCTAAGTATGTATTTTAGCAAATTTTAAGTACGTATGTGTTTATATAATTATCATTTTAAAATGTAAGTGGGAATAATGTAAGAATAACAAACGTAAGAATAATAAACGTTTGTAAAATGCTTCGTTGTGATTATTCTTGTTTTATAACATTTAACAAGAGGTTAATCGATATCAGAAGGATATGTGCATAAAACTACATGTTGTAAAAATTGTGCATATTTCGAAGAATTTTTCTGCATATATATGCCAGCATATTTTGTCGATTTCCGATGCATATAATTCCGCTCTCTAGTTATGATTACTTTGTAGCAACAGCTCTTCAGATCAGTCCGGCGTCACAAGAAACAATTTGGCGTCTAACACAACCAACTTTGCGCAACAGCAAAAACAGATTACCAAAACATTTATTGCTGGATATCGTCATATTTCTTAAGTTAAAGTATAACATATGTGGTATCTTTGGATTCGCATCTCAATTACCTTTCCAGAAATGTAAAAATATATAGGATGTTCTATATGAAATAGGAAGGTTGACGTCACTTCCGGTGACACCGAAACTACAATTCAATTGAACAGCCGATAACGCCAAAAATAGAAATCGACCTATTTTTTTCTAAAACCTCTAGCTCTGTAATTCAAAAGTTAGCATGTGGGGGGTTGGGGGACTTTAGGTCCGCACTGTATAAAGCAAACTAATTGATAGTTACATTAACAGCATACATCGATAAATTTTGTAGCGTTTAGCATCGATAATATTTCAAATACGTAATTGAATTTTACATCCAGAATTCTATTAAAACCATTTACGTGATTAAATACTGTTTCTAGATATGAAACGTAGATGATTAATAGATTTACACATTCTACGAGTACGAGCGTCGAAGCTCTCCCCAAACATGCAAATACAGTCACGTTCGCTTATCGAAGATATGAATTTCAGAAGCGTTTTGCGGAAATATATCGTCCGCATTCGCGAACTAAACGTAATACGGCCAGGTCAATTCATCTTATGCAGCCGACTTCCGACCATCGCGCATCGATTATCCCATTCCACCATCGAAGACCGTATATTTATAAATGTGTAGTTGTAAAGTTGAAAGCGCCGGCTGCGCGAGATGTTTCTGGTTTGACGCGGTGACGGTGGCGAAATTAGGATCATGCGATTTTCACGCGATACGGCGAAGGAAGGCGTATCTGAATTGCACGGATTTACGTTAAACGAGGAAAGAAATTGTTGTATCATACGATAGGTGCACGGACAAAACAGGGAACGTCACAAAATCGTTGTTTGGATTGGAAAGATTGTTTCATATAGTACTGCTTATGTGCTAATAAACTTAGCTTTATTGAATTTGTACTAGCAGTACATATTTCCGGGCTGATGGGCTGTGGTCTTTGATGTGACGAAGTCGACGTTTCGCCAAACACGGTCGACATCTTCAGGACGATGATTAGTCTTCACTGGTCGTCTGATGAGTGGTGGAAAAAAAGGACAAAATATATAAGCTAAATTGATCCAATACTAAAAGAGACGAGATATTAAAAGGTGGATTAACTCTTCCAATTTTTCTTTAACTCTGGAGCAATTGAAAAATATATGGCTTAATGTGTCTTCATTACCACAGTTACATAAAAGAGTCTATAATTTCAATTATGAATAAACGAGCTTCATTTTAACAATGTCCAATTCAAATTCTACTAATAGATGCGATAAATTTCTTTGAAGTTGATGGAATATTTTAAAATGCTTTCTTTTAGTAGCTGAGAACAGATTCCATCATTTCTGCTATTTATTCCTTAATATTTCTTTGAAATTATTAATAAGTCCAAATGAGGAATTTTCTCGATTAAGAGAAATTAAAGATGAACAAGCTACAGCCACTTGATCAGCTTTCTCATTTCCAAAAATTCCACAATGTCCACGAATCCAACATAAACAGACTACTTGTTTAAATTGATCAACATTCAACATCACAAAAAGATAAGTTACTAATGCTCATGATTAAATAGATATTATTTCTTATAACTTGCAGTTTTTGAAAAAGAAAAAAACAAATGATTTAGGAATATTCTTGCTTCTAATAATATTAAGGGAAATAAAAATCGCCACCACCTCAAAACAAAAATGAGGAGGAACACCAGATACATTAACGACAGCTGACGGGGAAAAATGCTAAATATATCTTTCTGAAAAAACCATTAGAGATATCAGGAAACAAACAAATTACTGGTACTTGATCAATGAGTCCATATTTATTGAACAGCAAGAAAATTAACAAATTTGAATTTTTGTGATCTCATATTTTGACAATCAGGAAAGCTAAGTAGTTCTATGAAAGTGCAATAAACTTTTGCAACTCCATGTATGCCTTGGTATATATTTTTTGAAATCAACGGGCAACTTGTAAAAACGCGTTCATAATTTGTCCAGTTTCGAACCAGACGTAGCGCAAAAACAAAATAGCTGACAACTTCGCTCATAAATCGCCGCAGGTTTTCACGCTAGAATCGATAAATTCCCATTCTTCGAATAGGGTGATAGCCAGCGTCACATAAATAAAATGCAATTCGTGCCGACGAAACAAAATCCACGCCATCCATAATGATAAATTACGTTTCCAAAACATTAAGTGCGGTATGGGCGATATACAGACTGTTCAAGAAACAATCGAGCATACATACAGTAATCGTATTGATATACAGCTTTGGCCAAAAAAAAAACGGAGCACCTTAAACTTTTCAAATCTTTATTCAAATATATTTTCAAAGTTGACTACATTATAAAATTCGACAGTATAGATCTTGACCTTTATAAGCACGTCCTTGATGATATTGAAGATATTAGAGGTGGCGAACTTGAGGAAAATGAGCAGTTGTGTGACCTCCAAGAAGCAGTTACTGAACCACGCGGGTTATCATTATTTCTTACATTTTTGGATAGCTTTATTAACATAAAACGATTTTCACTTTTCTGTTTGGTTGTAATTCTTTTACGAAAAAACTCCGTTTCTCTAAATTTTTTAGGTGGAAAATCAACATGTCTTTGATTCGTTTGTCCTAAACTAAATTTTGTATACAACACTGGAAAACTATTTTATGATAACCTGTAATCACTTCACTTATTCGAAAAAGAACCGTTTCAGAACTTTTGATATAATAAAACAAAGTGAATTGACAACTCGAAAACGGGACAAGCATGTTTTATTTGAACGCGAAACGTAAAGAAAATCAAGTCTACTTTTAAAAATTACTTTGGTTATGTATTGACGAGACAACAGATTGAAAAAAAATTCTATTCTAAATCTTATAGTACTTTACTGGACTTAAAATGAATTAATTTATGCAGCGATTAGAAAAGTGGTGCAGCAATTGTACGGGTGATACTTGAACGTTAAAAAATTTTAAGTCTCACCACGTCAAGTGTTGAGTTTTGAGCGAGGTGGCGGGATGCGGTTGGTTCGTGCCCGCCTTTTGAACACTTGAAAGGGTTTTTATTTGTTAGGTGTAAATCTTCTCATCTTGTGGCAGAAACTTTTCAAATGTTCACTGGGTGATGAAATACCAAGTAAAAAAAAAGTGTTTCTCTTAAAACGTCTTCACCACACGCACATATCCTGGTATTCGTGAACCATCGCAGCCGATTCTTGCCGAATTCTCCATAACCTTTTATGTATGAATAAGATTATGGGGAGGGGTCCCGCATTTTCCTTTTTTCAATTGAACGTCGGGTCGAATGTGCGTACTCGTTTTTAAACATGTATGGGGATGACCCGATTTTGGAGTCCATTGTTACAAGAAATGAAACAAGGGGACGCTGTTTTAAGGACGATTGAGGGAAAAGCTTATGATTATTTTTATGGGGGTATAGGATTATTAATTGATCGTTGTAATAAATGTATTGAAGTTATGGGGAGATTATATTGAAAAAAAAAATTGTTATATTTTACCAAGTTTATTTTTCTAAAAGCCGAGAATTTATGGCGCCTCCCTCGTAGATTGTATCCGAAAAAAACTTTTAGGAAAGAGATCCCTTTGCTGGGACAGCGGTATGCCGTCAGCGCGAAGTATCGGAGTACCCCCGCGAAAGCATTTTTTTTTTTTTATATAAATTCACCGTACTTTATAATAATGACAATAAATTCAGTACATTCTAAAATCAATTATTTTAAGTAAGCAATCCTTAATCTTGAAACACATTATGCACGTTTTGATGATAGCTAAGCTATCATCTTCAGTACTAAAACTAAAATTAACCTATGTATTTATACACTTTTAGTTTCGATTTACTGAGGGCATGTTTTTATTTCGAAAGAATAACCTTCCATTCTAATTCATTAAAATTCAAAAAGAGCAACATTAGATTTTAATCCAGTAAATTTTAATAACCCCTTTTTTAAAATTTAAATTCTGAAGGTTTGAAGATGTTGCAAGCGTAATGGAGAGTATTCGTGTACATTTTCTGCATTTTACACTCATGCTATTTATGTTGAATTTACTCTTCAAATACGAGAGATGATCGTAAAATAAGGTTCCCAAACCCCCAACAGCAATAAGACGTTTGGCGAAATCCGACAACATTGGCGTGTGCAGCACTCTCACTTAAAAGTACCACTCCCGTCTGGCTACGCCGCTCAGTGTTGACTAAGCAGCCGTCCGAGATGGAATTCCCGATCGCCGTTACCGCCAGGTGCGAAATCCGCGCCGTGATACGTTTTTTAAACGTAAAAGGGGTTTCACCTACAGACATTCATCGTCAATTAACCGAAGTTTATGGAGAAAAGTGTATAGCTGTTCAACACGTCCGCAAATGGTGTAGGGAATTCACTGGAGGTCGGACGGAAATTAACGAAGAAGAGCGGAGCGAAAAACCATCAGTTTCAGAGGAAATCGTTGAAAAGGTCGAGAGCATACTGCTTGAAGATCGGAGGGTCACCATTCTTCAACTCGCTCTTCGGATTCCTGAGATTTCCAACACCACAATTGAAAAGTTTCTTGCAGGGACTGACAGCAGAATTTTACGACATGGGGATACAGAAGTTGGAGCACCGCCTGCAAAATGTTGGTTTAAATGGCGTTTATATCGAAAAATAGCTTAAGTTTTTACCTTTAAAACGATGCGTAATGTTAAGGAAATAAAGAATGCTGTCTATTTTAAAAAAAATATGGGAACCTTATTTTACGATCATCCCTCGTACTTAAAACAGCTTTAGGTATTTTAAATTTCATATCCCGGCCGGGACGGTAGGCTTTTAATTACGGATAAAAATCGGAATATGCTTTCTTCTCGGATAACTAAGTACAATCGTAGGCCCCGTGTTAATGTGATGTTTGCGAAAAATCCTCTCGATTCGGCAAAATTTTAGTGGGGTTGGCTCATGATTAATGTTCAGAGTAATCGATGTCATAGAAGTGCGAGGTGTATTCCGTAACTTGACGCATTACCCAATAATACAAAAGCAACAACCTGACAACCTAAACGTCCTCTTAATAACCCATAATAAAACATTCTAAGAACATTTCATATAATGCTGTAGAAGCATTCTTCCATATAATTTGAACACATTGGATACCTTTATAAGACGAATAAACATCAACAAACATAAAATACATAACACACTATGTCTATATGTACACAAGGTGTATGTAACTAAAGAAGATATTGCAACAATCTTTGTTTTTCTTGATGGTAGGCACCGCTTAAACAAATTTAATCTCGCTCGTCGATGTATGCAGCTTTACAAAAATAATAAAAAAAAAACGTTAAACCTATGTATGTACACAGCCATACACCATGCTCCAACGTCCAACCAAAGCGAGAGAGGAGAACGTATGCAAAACGAATGTACGTCGTTCACCGGCGACATCTATCTACCGTGTCCGCTGCGCTTATCTTATTTGCGCAGACGTTTTCCATCTCCAAACAGGGCGCTTTTCGAACCGGAGATGATTGTCCCGGCTGTCCGGGAAAAGTTGTCCATCCGCGCTTATCTTCCTGCACGAGTTCATCGTAGCGAAGCTTGTCCGCGTAAAATTCCGCATTAACGACGACACGACACTGTCTATCAATTTTATGCGCACATTGTTGTGGGTCTTGCGTGCTACTATAGAACGCTATAACGTCGGTGGGTACCGGTGCGAGGCTTAAAAAATTAGGTTAAGGGGCAAGAGGAGGGAGTACCTGCGGCAACGGTGGAGGTTGATTTAATAGGGGGAAATTTGTTAGTTGGTTCTAAATAAGATTGATGTGATTGGTGGCAATGTTGTCTGTGTTAATGGAGTTAAGTCGGCGATTCTCAACCTGTGGGGCGTGAGCATATCGAAAATAAGAAAGAATATCAAAAAATTTCATGTTGTTCTTCAGCCTTGTAAGTTTGCATATATTCCTCTACATTTGCAAACATTTCAACAAGTTTTTTTGCTTTACATCTCTGCTCCACAATTCCATTTTTCTACAAAAAGCTTTCACTTTATCATTCGTATCCAACATGTGTGTGTTTGCTCCTTGGACTTGAAGATTTAAGGTATTTAATTTCTCGAATATATCCACCAAGTAGCCAATTTCATCACAAATAAATTATCTCGAAACTTCTCGGCTTTCTTCTTCTAGAAAAATGGCGATTTCATCTCTTAACTCATAAAAACCCCCACGTGATAACCGTCTTGTCTTGCAATAAAATAGTAACTGCACCCATGTCTTTACAAAGTGCTGAAAGGATTTTTGATTTTAGGGGTCTCATTTTTATATAATTTTTCATTCTAAGCAGCTCAAGTCCGGAATCTAATGGATTGTGGGCACGTCAAAAAGAAACTGAACCAAATTACATAGAACTTGCAAACAAATATTTTACTGAGAGTCATGTCCATGCAATGGGTATCGCCAAACATCCCACTTGTATTTGCAATTAACTGTAGAAAAACCCTTCATAAAAGAAATGACTTTGGAAGACGGGCTAAAATGTAAATGAGGAGAAGGCCTCAAATTAGATAATAAATTGCTACAAAGAGGAAAAATGTCTCTGAAGCTTTTGGGAAACATATCAAACATGAACGATTCTCAATTGATTAATGCCAAGGCAATTGGTAATTTTTATAGATTTATCTGTATTTATTACAAATTCCAACATATCTCTTTAAACAGAACGCTGTTTATGTCTCCGTTTCTTTTTTCTTCGAGTTAATACGATCATAAGCGAATCTATCTACTTCTTTCTCTTCCATCCTACTTCGCGAAATTCGATACTGCGAATTCTAAGAAATATTTTATAATATTGTTAGCTTACGATGGGAGTCTGAAAAGCTTCAAGTCTCAATACGAAGACGGCGTTACGGGGACTTTGCATCATCATTTGCCACAGTGAAATTTTGGGCAGCTTAAACGTGGTCGGATTAGCCTGGTTGACGATGAACGTTCGGGATGGTCAAACACTGCAACCCCTATCGATAACCTCGGAAAAATTCAGCAAATGGTGCTAGACGACCGCAGAAGTTATGGGCATCTCAACTGAACATATTTGTTACTGATTGAAGATTTGGGGCGGAAAAATAACCATTTTGCAGCGCTTGCTCAATCAGAACCGAAAGCGCATTCGAATGAACATTTCGAAAGCCCTGTTTAAGCAGTTTAAACGAAATAAGTTCGAGTTTTGGCGTCGATTAATAAGCTCTAGATGAATCTTGGATACATCAATACACTCTCGAAGCCAATGCACAATCAAAACAGTGAACTGCGAAGGATAAATCGGCTCCGAAAAAGACGAAGACTGTTCCATCGGCCGGAAAAGTGATGGCAACTGCTTTTTTAATCGACTATCTTGAAAAAGGAAAAACAATAACATCACTATGGCAAAAATTTACGAATTAATGAACCTCCCAAGCTTTTGACAAGTTTCCGAAATAATCCAGAAATATTCTAGACGTGCCATCTGTCAATGATCAGGCTCATGTAATTGTGTATACAAGAAAATGGCGGCCAATCTGGAAACCTTACCTAATAATTTACTATTACTAGTATTATTTACAATTTATAAAGTATTAAATTTCACCCCCGTTTTTCTTTTTTTTAATTAACTTTCAATGCACAGTACATGATTTCTTTCCCCTATTGTCACCCTGTATACCTGTAAGCCCCAGCACTTCAATTTCAACGTTCCTTGAGAATTTCATACTTTCAACGTCTTATAATACAATTTATCTGCAAATATCGGATTGTCCTACTATTTTTTTTTTTTTTTTTGGGGGAAGGGAGGATTATCTCAATGAAATTAGTTTACGATACGATAGATACCACCAGTAAAGGGGGGAGATCAGTAGAGAGAATTCCGTTACCCATCGAACTTTTCGAATTGTTTCATTAAGTCTCGTCCATAGATCCATAGATTTAGAGCGAAGAATGCAAACGCTCGAAACTACGTCGGAGGTAAACTTATACGGAGGCAAGAACATTGCCCCGAAATTAAATTTATGAGTTATGACCGAAGAGCACTTGGTGGAATCAAGAATTCTAGTGCTGCTAATATACGTTTGCGAAGACGAATAAGTACGGACGAAGTTTCGGCCGCCGCTGGAATGAAATTTCGCCAATTCATTTGTTTAGACAAGATACGATATATAGTTAAAAGTTTCCCTTTTTAGAATTTTGAAAGATAATAAAGATATAACTTAAAATTACACTAACCTTATACAGTAAACCCTCATTATAGCGAACAGGCACGGGGGAAAGGATAATGTTCGTTATATCGAGGTGTTCGTATAAATGAATTTTCATTATTGCGAATTAGTTCGTTATAAAGAATAATAGCATCTATGTATGTGCATATACAATAAGAATGTTTCAAGTGTTATCAGTTATGATTTGTTTACACAAATAAGAATATTTCGTGGCAGATGTAATATATACATACATATATATGTTGAATCTGATGTTTTCGCGGGCATGATATGAAACTTCTGGTTTTCGGGTTCTATCCCGCGTAGTGCGTTGGTCATGAGAATGACCGTTGTCACGACGTTTCGGCAGAATCTCATCTGCTATCTTCTGGTGATCTACTCTGTGTAGCACGTCGACTAGAACTGCGAGTGACTCGTCCGGCTGCCGCTATATATGACTGTGTGGGCGGATTCTTCGGTGGGGTGGGGGTTTTTATCGGTGCTGATCGGTTGTTCTTCGGAAGAGTTTCTTCGTCGGTACGTGTAGTTTGATTTGGACTGCCGGTGTTTCGTTGTGTCCGCGTAGCAAGTAATGGACGCTAGGAGTTTGGGAGTCGTGTGGGATCGTCCCGTTTGTTCATACTATGCGGTCTTTTTTCTATTTCTATGGCTTCCTTTATAACTCTTTGGTGGTGTTGAGCTTTCGCGACAAGGCCGCGATCATCACAAAAAGAAAGAAAATCGATCCGCATCTATGTTGGGACAACTGCCCGGGAGTCCACAAGAAGACTCCCCCCACCCTCCACTAATTCTGGTTTATGTTTGAGATAGACCCCAGGATGACCTCACCAAGGAGGTGAAACTGGAGGAGAACGAGGCTAAGACCCAGCAAAATCACGTCGTGTCACTCGCAGTTCTACTCGACGTGCTACACAGAGCAGATGACCAGAAGATGGCAGATGAGACTCTGCCGAAACGTCGTGACAACGGTCATTCTCACGACCAACGCACTACACGGGATAGAACCCGAAAACCAGAAGTTTCATATATATATATATAGTGCATTTTAGATAACACTGTCATACGTATTTACATAGTAAAACCTTTATGTGATAATGGTTTTCCACAGGGAGTGTTTGATTTATTATTTTCCATATCTAGTTAGAATGATTTTTATGAGGATTCGAAACATTTTATGCCCTGGAATAAAAATATAACGTCGAAAATAACGAAAAAGGGGAAAACCCATATTTTTCTCTAGGGGGAAAATCCATACTTTTCTCTGGAAATACATATTCAAACATCTCAGAAGGTCGACATGTGGTAATCACATTGTTGGTCCGTATTTTATCAATGGTTCACTAAATGATCAAACGTATTTGGAATTGCTCAGAGACACAATTCTTCCAGCTATTGACAATATTCCTGTAAACGGGAGGATCATTTACCAGCACGATGGGGCACCACCACATAGCACCAGGGAAATTACAGAATTTTTGAATAATGACTTTCCAGATGGATGGATAGGTCATTATGGGCCGCTGAAATGGCCGGCAAAAAACCCTGATTTAAACCCGTTAGACTTTTTTGTTTGGAGTTACGAGAGTAGTTAACAATATTCGACATATACCCTCTAACATCAACGAATTAAAGCAGAGAATAGTGGAAGCGCTTAGAGAAACAACAGTAAGAAACCTTTAAAATGTGAAACGCCACTTCCAAGAAAGATTAGCACACTTTTTTACTAACGTTCGGTTAACAGTTTGAACAATTGCTTAATTAACTTATTTCGTGATACAATTTCCTTCGTAATTTATTGTTTGTTACCTTTTTGTACTAAGAGTGTATTTTTTGTTGCTTTAGTTTAGCTAGGTAATTAATTTTTGATAAAATTTTGTTTGACTGTTTCCTTGTGTGTTAAGAGTGTATTTTCTTTGTTTAAATAAATAACAGCCATTCCGAATTACATGTCTGCTTGTAGTGAATTCCTCGCAAAGGTGTAGTTTTGATTGATATAACACCGGCTGAGATTTCCAGTTCTCAAATTGTGCCTCATTACCTCTGCTAAAAATTCCTAAAATTGCCGCTAAAGCTGTTACTTTTTTTATTTCGACTTTGCTCTTTTGTGCCAAGGCATAAAATGTCTCAAAACCTCATGAAAATCCTTCCAACAACGTGCGGACAAAAGATAAATCAAACACTCCCCGTAGGGAAACCATTAACACCATATAAAGGTTTTACTATGTAACCTATGGTGAGTGTTATGTGAAATGCACTGTATATGTGAATTCTACGTAGCTTTTATATTTTTGTAGTATATAAAAATTTTGAAATTTACAAAAAAATAAGGGGGTGGGGGGTTGTTTCCCTAAATAAATATTCGTTGTAGAGAAAATATTTACGTCATCGTTAAGAGCATGAACAACAGTTTCAACCTTGTTTTAACCTTTTTTTGATATCTCTCATAGTTTCTAATTTATTGAATCAAACAGCGAAGGGTAGTGTTGAGCTTGGGCGATTGGGCAGCTAAGATAGTTACCGTTGTTCTTACACTAAATCGATCTATAAACCCACAAAATTTTATTTAAATCGGTGAGATGTACTTACATGTGTTTCCTTGTTAGTTGAGAAAACCTAAACTGGCTGAAAGGATAAAGGAAGAAAGATATATTGTTTAGGAGCGTACGTGTTTCCGAAAGAAATTTTAATAATAATACAGGAAAATAAGGAAAAAAAATGTCTATACGCTGTGCAGGGAAAAATTAATTGTATCAAAGTTTGCTTTTCGTAACGCGTACGTGCCATATCACAATTGCTAAACCGGATGGAAACGTGATATATGTGAGTAATGTAATGCTTTAACCTACCTTTACTATATCTATAAATAAATCGGTGGATGAAATATTTCATCTTTTTTTCTGTTAAACATTAAATGCGGATTTCACCATGAGGTTTCTTTTTCGTGTTTTTTCACGTTCCCAACTCTAGGATTGTAGAATTTTATTTCTCAACATAGTCTCCTTGTACAATCCTTGGCCATTGAAATATAACCACTTAGAAATATTAAGTTTGTAAGAATATTTATTACACACAGAATTAATTAATTTTATGCATTTTTTTATATGTTAGAATAGTCACGTCAACAATACTGGATTAGGTAGAGCAACAACATAGCTTCTATGTTACTGGGCCTCGTCCTGAGATTGTGCATATTACTACAACCCCATATGTGTTCTATTTTTGGAATTCTGAGGCAACCATAATATGCACAATAAAGTCATTTATTATTATTATTATTAAATATAATTTTAATTTCGAAAATATATAAAAGCATAATTGCTGTTTGAGAAATACCCTAATACATTATAGCCACAGATAATTGCTGGTTATAAAAATAATGCTTAGGGATGCAATAAACCGATCTTATTTGTGTGCGTCTATTTTTCCGGTTAATTATTGTCATAATGGGAAGGAAGAAAGATATAACCACAGAGAAAAAAGGACGAATTTCCGCTCTTCTAGAGACGGGAGAGTTCTCTCAACGTGAAGTTGCACAAAAAGAGGGCGTATCTCTATTACAATTAAGGAGAATATTCCTAGTACAAGTAGTAGCAGAACATACTTTGCTGGCAAACGCAAAACACCTGTAAGAGATGATCGTCGTATAGTAAAAATGGCTACAGAACATCGTTTTTTATCCGCTAAAAGTGTTTATAAAATTCTTAGTGAAGAAGGTATACAAATATCAGCCCGAACAGTCCGTAGACGCCTTGAAATGCAGACGTCCGGCAAAGAAACCAAGGCTAACATCTAAAACGAAAGTGACACGAGTTTTTCCTAGATTATTTATAGCGACGAATAATGGCTAGAAGTGCTAACGGAGAGAAGCCAATTTGTTCGATGACGTCGTTCAGAACATTGTAAAGAAACATGCAGGATAAAATCTATTAAACACCCCTTATTTTTAATGGTTTGATCGTGTATTACGACAGAGAGACCGGAACCACTATACGTATTTCGTTAACGGAACAATGGAACAAAAACCATATAGAAAAGTTTTACAACACTATTTTAATACTTTACATTGGTTCATTAAATCCGACTCAAGGACCATATACTTTCATGCAGACAGTATACCGTGTCATAAGGCAAAATGTGTAATGCGATACCTTGAATCCTAAACATCTGCGTGTACTACCTTGACCAGGCAATTCACCAGACACAAATCGAATTAAAAATGTGTGGAATGTCTTGAAAGACATCGTAAGTACCTACACGAAATTCAATTACAAAGGAAGAATTACAACAACATATGAAGATGTATGGCATAACAGCGACGAAATTGAAAAACAATAAAAAGCTGGATTGGCAGTATGCCAAAAAAGACTGAGGTAATAATAAAGCACAGATCAATTGTTAGCAAATATATGTTCAAATTATTGTTACTTGCATGTTATTTATTAAATAATAATATTGACAACATTACCAACTGTTTTTTTTTAATTTTACCCCAAAATCGTAATATTTTTAAGTGTTCCTTATCCCCTCGTATAAGCGTTATATAGTGCTAAGATGACGATAAGCTATACTTAACTGTTGCGGTGCAAACGAGCATAAAGATAAGAACTCAAACGCCATAGGAAGAATCAAACATCGAAAACAGACGGAGAGCAACAGAACGAGGTCTTCGGCAAAAGATAAGCGAAGAAAAAGTATATAATGGTAAAGAAGTAACATACAGATAAAAACTTACCTTCCTAAGCAGTAAATATGACTCAGCTATAAATTACTGTCGCATGCAGCGTCTTTACTCTCCCCTACATCCCCAGTAAAAGTTTGCGCGTATTACATTAACCCGCTAGAGGGAGCTAGAAGTTAAAGAAGGAGTTGGAAAACCTAATAAATTTGTCCTACATCATTAGGATTTCTCTCGGTTTCTTCTGTTCAGGACGTATATAATACGTATGTATATATATACATATACGTTCATATCTCGCATTGCCACCAGAAAAGCGTCAAAAGTTCCTGCTTTTTCTAAACGAAAGGAACTGAAGAATGACGATATCTGCAGGATACTGGCGCACCCCCGAACAATGGAGATATATACTGAGAACGCTCATTACGAGCTATTATTTCGCAGAAGCCCAGGCACGGAGGAGATAAAGGAAGTAAGGTGGGGAATATTGGTGGAAGAGAAGTAGAAGAAAAATTGTTTTATCGCGCTCCTTTTTTTATCGAAATTACTTAAAGAAATGTTCTACGTGACGTTGAAATATCGCCAGTATTCTTTCCCGTAAATAGATATTCGTACGTAAGTGGTGGAGATTCTTTCATTTGAAGCGAAAGAGGAATTCGTAGGTTTCAATTCGTGTATTTCAATCAAGAGCACAATAGATCCAATAGGGGAGATTCTACGTAATTTCGGACATTTATTATCTACTGGGTGTCTTAGATTTAATGTTACAAGCGACATCTTACCGATAATTTTTATTTTCAGAAAATTTACTTATATTGAAAATAAAAATCAGTAAATTAATAAAAGGAATTTTGTTTATAAACGTATTTAACCGCGCACTACACCACGCGTACACCACAGCTTCTTTTGGTTCTAAAACGCTCGCCGAGAGCTTTTCAACGGACCTAAACTTAACCTCCTAGCTCATCCGGACGCCGAGATATAAGAGAGCCGTAAAAATTTCTACCCAAAGTGATGGCATTTTTGAAACAGCAGCAAAATAAAAAATCGCGGTGAGTTATATACTAAAAGACGCGGCTTTCGACGTAGATCAAACTTCTCTATGTTCTTTTGCTATTGCTATGATTTTCCTTTGGATTATTTTGTCTTCTTTTGTTAAATCTTCATTGATATAGATCTCTCTTTCTTTAGCGATCTCTAGTTTCTTCTCCAATAAACACATTCTTTCGTTCAGCTTTATATATTTCATAGGATTTAATAAAGTTTTTTATGTTCTGTTCTATTTCTTCATCCTTTACTTCCTTTAAATTTATCCCGTTTATTATTCGATTTTTCTTTTCCTTTTCAACCTGTTTAAACTTTTCTACAATTCCTTCTATTTTCTCCATTGTATTCTTCAGCTTCCCAATTTCTACTTTCATTCTCGCATTTTCTTCTCTTAGTTCCCGAATTTCCACTCTGCAATCTTTAAATTCTGCTTTCATCTCCTTAATGTTCTTGGACAAGTCTCTAGTAATTCATCAATTTTTTCTTGTTTTCTTACTTTAAGTTCTGTACTGACCTGTTTCTTTTATCTTTATTTAGCTGCTGATCGCACAGCGCCAAAAGCCAACGTTCGAATCAACTTCTCGGAGACCTGTCTGATATCTAACCATAAATGGAAAGTTCTTCTTACTTTTAATATAGTTCTAACAATATTTCACCTCACTTCTGGTTTGGTTTCTACTATAACAGGGACCGGCCCCCCCGGACTTTTAGTACTTCAGTCAAAAAGATAAGGGGTGCAATTTAAAAAAAAAAGGATGGTTTGTGGAAGTATCTTAGAGGGTGGTTTACTAGGGTAGATTTAAAAAGTATATCTTTCAGAATTCTGCTAACCATTTTCAACGACACCTTGCTCGATCTTATATCTATACAAATAAGATATCGCTTGTAACATTGAATCTGGGATACCCGATATATGTATAAGATAAATCTCGTCTGATAGGAGCGATTCGAAACGAAAACAAATGACTCGCGCTCTGAAGTGCTCGCAATTATCACCATCAGGCACTTACACTTGCTAACGCGCTACGTATTACGACTACCCCCTTGACTAACACCTAAAGCGAGACGAGGTTCCTGAAAAACGTCGCTCGGAGCTAGATCTTAGACATGAAGTGTTTGTATAGAGGACGACAAGCCGTTACGTCCTTCGCAACGTTCAAAAATCTAACTGAATGGAGCGGAAAAAGACTATACGCTTCCGTTTGTGCATGAATTACAAGAGCTATGTATATAAAGGAGAAAGCTTTATTCACAAGAGACAAAGCAAATTGCTGTATACCTATAATACACCTATGAATAATTAATATCACCAGGTTTAAGCGCATGGATGTTGCCGTGGTATTAAATTGTTTACCATGTAAATCTCACATTGATTACAATGGTTGGCGTATTGATCTAATGCAGGTGGCCATATCCTTGATTGGTGGGAAACTATAAAGCATTATTAACAACACAACATTACATGGAAATACTTAATCTGGATTACATTGAAATAAGATAGGAATCATGCAATCTACACGCGAAGATCTATGCGGCTAAGGCTTTATTAGGAAACGTTTTAACATGGCGGATACCGATGATGGTAAATATTCATGCATTCTAGTAGATCTATATGTATGTATATACGAGGGATGATCGTAAAATAAGGTTCCCAAAGCCCTACAGCAGCAATAAGACGTGTTAGGCGAAATCCGACAACATTGGCGCATGTAGCAGCTCTCCCACTCTATATACGTACCACTCCCGTCTCGTTATGCTGCTCAATGTTGGCTAAGCAGCCGTCCGAGATGGAATTCCCGATCGCCGCTACCGCCAGGTGCGAAATTTGAAAAAGAAAAGTGTATAGCTGTTCAACACGTCCGCAAATGGTATAGGGAATTCACTGGAGGTCGGACGGAAATTCACGATGAAGGGCGGAACGGAACACCATCAGTTTCAGAGGAAATCGTTGAAAAGATCGGGGCATACTGCTTGAAGATCGGAGGTCCCCATTCGCCCAACTCGCTCTTCGGTTTCCAACACCACAATTGAAAAGATTTTGACCGAAAAACTGGGTTATCGCAAGGTGTGCGCGCGGTGGGTACCGCGAATGCTCGCGGAAGACCATAAGCAGAAACGCTGCAAGTGTGCCCAGGCGTTCCTTCAACAATGTCAAGACAACAAGGAGGAACTTTTGAACTCCATTGTTACGGGCGACGAAACGTGGGTGTTTCATTTCGCTCCCGAAAACAAGCGACAATCATGCGAATGGCGCCACTCAACTTCGCCGAAACCAATGAAGTTTAAACAAACGCAGTCTGCTGGCAAAGTCATGGCAACCGTCTTTTGGGACAGGAAAGGGTTATTGCTGGTCGACTTTTTGTCTCCTGGGACGACAATAAACTCAAACAGGTATTGCGATACACTGACTAAACTCAGACGGGCGATCCAGAACCGGGGGAGAGGGAAAATGACTGCAGGTGTGATGCTTTTTCACGACAACGCTCGGCCCCACGTCTCGCGTCAAACCCAGGAACTGCTGATAAAATTTGGCTGGACTGCTATGCGCGCCACTGGCACTTTTTTAACACAAAAATATATCTTTGCCGCCATTTGAAAATACGATTTGGTTGACTGAATGCATATTTGTTTGAATCAAGAACTTTTTTTTTGCCGTGTAAAAAGACAACCCTCGCATTTCCATTCATTGTAAGTGTTAAAACGCACAACCAAACTCAAATATTTGTTTGCAAACGCAATTTTCCAATCTATCCCATCTAACGACCGTTAAAAATTAAAAATTCATTCGACAGCTGAATTTCTTTCTTCCATTCAATTTACGGCATCCTGCAATGTTTCCCGAGCATTTCCGTTTTTTTCCTAATTAAAGCGATTCCATTTCATTCCGTCGGTGTTAGCGCAACCGCGTTAAACGCAGAACATTTCCGTTTAAAATTAAAAACGAAACGTGTTTTTCCTCTTCCCCTCTTCGCCTTTTGCCGTTCTCCGCATCGTACAATGTTATCGCGTCATTACGGGAACGGTATTTAGAGGAGGAAAAAAAAAAAAACGCCGCACTGCTCGGATTTAGTCCTGTTAAAAACAATGCTGTTTCTGACGATTTTCGGCTCGTTGTACGCCATGTTCGTGGATTAATTTCGCGTCCGGTATCTGCATATAAACAGGCGTGTAGGATTAGTTTGGTTATTTTGTTCTTGTTGAGAATTAGGGGCGAATTATCGAAGGGAAATACAGGGCTTTCGTTTTTAGTTGTTACTGAAAAAATGAATTCAATAAATTGTGGGGTTGGAAGAAAAGAAAAGTCCACTTTCTCACAATAACTCAATTTAATAGGAAAGAACGACCGGTTGCCCATTTTTCAGGCTTGTGAAAAAAGGGAAAAAATTTTAAATGTAAATTTTACATCAAAAATAGATGGTAACTTGACAACAAAGAAAAATCACGGTTTTTTTAAAAAAAATTTTTGAAAATAAATTTTAAAGTTAATTTTAAAAAATTTTTTTTATTTAAAAAATTTTATTAAAACATTTTTCCAATACAAAAATTTTCATTCAGGTTCAAAAAAAAAACAAAAAAAAGGCAAAAATCCCAAAAATGGGTTTTAAAAAGCAAATTCTTTTTAGATTTTAAAAAATTTTTCTAAATTTTTTATATTTGAAACCGTAATAAAAAATTGCCTTCAGTTAAAGAAAATTTTTTATATATTATTAAAATTTTAAAGTATAAAAAGGGTTTATTTGAAATATATTTGAATTTACTGTTATTAATGCAGTGTCCTCTCTGGAGTAAGAGCTTTTTCAAGACCGTGCAGTGCTCTAGTTTCAATGCTATTTTTGAAGATTAGTGGCATAAACTTCTACATTAAGATCACTTTTGTTTGAACATTATTCTGTAAGTAACCTCTACCTTAGGCTCTTTAAAATCATAAATAATGAGAATAATTTACTGCATTATGTATGGATACGTCGTACTATTTTAAACAAGGTAATATGGCATTTCAAGAATTCTAAGTAAATAAATGCTTTATTTTAGAAGAAATGAAACTATTGATTTATGAACAATACCTAAACGCTTTCTTGAATGAGGAAAACTACTTCCTATTCTTAAGAAAATATTGTTTGTGTTATAGCGACCATTTACTTATACTAAGAATTGTTTCCTTCATATCTTCTGCACGATTTTTTTGAATCAAGTTAACAAATGTCTTAAACCTTAGAAATACAATTATTTCTTTCTAAGTATATACTTCTCTTAAACGGAGAAAAAAACTTTTCTTTTGATTTAAAAACGGGTTATTGTATTGTGGACAATTGAAACAGTAATTGTATTGAATTGACTAGAGCCCCAACCCCAAACTGGGGGCTTTAAAGTTTAAAAAAATAAATTAAATGTGATACGTGCTCAAACGCTTACCCTTTTAAGGTCCTCCGTGAAATCCAAAGTGGATAATGTCTATTTAATATTTGTAACATTAGATATGTTTCCCAAAAATTTTTTCGGCAAAGTGAGTGCGGCGTGAAGAAAAAGTGTTTTTGTATGCCGAAAACGAACGTTCACATCTGGTGACGTTATATTTGCGTAAGTAAAATAATCTTTCAAATAACTTAACGGTTCTTTGACGCACCTTCAAAATTCGTCTTTGCGCCAAAATCCCGGCCCTTTTTCTAAAACCCCAAAACCTTTTAAAAAAAACATTTCTTGCGTCTTCTATCGCGCATAGCTGTGCGTGAACATGTTGCACTATTTGCAAAGATTCCACAAACGACACCGAAGAATTTTGTAGTTTTTCTATCGCATCCGCTAGTCCCACGTAATTGTTCTGAATAATTTCCAAATCTGTTTTAACTTGACTATTCTGAAATTTCAAGCGGTTTACCTTGACAGCCGCAGCTTCCTTTGGGTCGCATTCTAAAATCACGTTCTTTATATTCTCAAAATATTTAAGATAATAAAATGCAGCCTCTAACCATGTTCCCCAACGTGTAAGAATAGGTTGTGGTTATGGTACATGCAATAAACATAAATTAAATTTAAATTTGTCATAATCTCGTGTGGAATTTTTTTTTGAAACATGCCCTGCACTATTTACGTGCCGTTGACAATCACTTTTCGACCAATACATTAAATCTATTTTACACACTACACATTGAATTTTAGTGCCATCACACTTTAAATCAGGCATTTCTGCAATAAATTCTCTTATTGTGTCCAACTTTGGTCATTTTCGCGACGTAGGAAACATTTTCAAAACAAACGTAGAACTACGATATAGTATACGACAGCGTAGATGCATAGACAACAGATCGGCTTTCGAGTCGCAGTTATACTGACGCTTAAACCGAATTGTCCCGACCGTGTTTATTTTGCGTAAACTTTTATGCGTCAGCCACTGGCTTTCAGCGCAGTTTGCGTTGCTCTAATTGAGGCGGACAAGTAAACGTTTCTCTGCGTGCAGTGGAATCCTGGGCGAATTATGGAGCTTTATCCAGGCACTGTCGGCATAGCCAGGTTGGCATCCAGATTGGAATTGTGTACCATTCTTCATTCGTCAATTGCTATCAATGTTTCTCCATCTCTTATATGAATTTTTAGTATCTAATTTCTGAAAAATTCTCTTATTGCCATACCAGCTTTTAAACCTCCTACTTGTACATATTGCATATTACCTTCGCAAACTTTTTTCATAAAAAAAATTCGACCTCTTACGATATTAGTTCTATTTCGATATTGCAGAAGGATATTGGCCACGGGAGGAAAATATGGACGTACCGAATGAGAAAACACATATACATATTTGTATTTCAAAAACATAAAGCTCAAAAAAGAAACCAACTAGGGTATACATAAAAATACACTTACAACGAAGGAAAGGGAAGCGAAATAAAAACGAGAAAAGAGAAATAAAAATACACTGTATGCTTATTTACATACTACACATATACAGGATATTCATAGGTACAACATATCATCCAACCATGCGGTGATTTTAGCATGTACGTATATGTTTCATAAAGAAAACGGCCTCAGTAATATTGTCCTACATTCGCACGATATGGAAGCCGGGTAATTTTCGTAACACCTAGCTCCATCTACCGGTAGAAACTGCGAAAGGTCGTCGCGTCGGTGGAATGGAATGGAGCGTTTTTTTTTATATATATAACGGATATAAACACCGCGATGTATGCGAAAGAATAACTGGCATATTTCATCACCAGAATGCTGGTTCTTCAGACCGTATGATTGTAAATTAAAACTAAACGAAACAACGAAAAAAAGCAGAGTTTTTTTATGGAAAAAAATGTGGTAAAAACTGAAAACATGTTCTTTTGATTACGAAAAAAAATTTCATTTCGCATGCGAGTTCGGTGTGTCTATGTCTATACGTTAAAGAAGGGAATAATTACAGTAGATGAAATGAAGTCGAGCATTTCGATTATAATTAGTTTAATAATGAGAGGATATTTTAATTATATTTTGTTTAATGTGTTTTTGGACTTCGGTGCTCCACATGTTCTTCAATATAACGGACGAGACTCTACGACAGACATTATTTGCTTCTTCCTAGATTATTTATTAGCAATGAATCACGGCTGGAAGTGTAAACGGAGAGAAGCCAATTTGTTCGTCGACGTCCTTCAGAGCGTTATAAAGAAGCATGTACGATCAAATCTATTAAACACCCCTCATTTCTAATGGTTTGGTCGTGTATTAAGACAGAAGTACCGGGACCACTATATTTCGTTAACGGAACAATGGAACAAAAACAATATAAAAAAGTTTTACAAAACTATTTAGTACCTTATATTGGTTCATTGCATCCGACTCAAGGACCATACACTTTCATGCAAGACAATAAAAGCAAAATGTGTCATAAAGCAAAAAGTGTAATGCGATACCTTGAATCTAAAAATCTGTGTGTACTACCTTGGCCAGGCAATTTTACCAGACATAATGCCACGGAAAGTTCCATTGTAGAATTAGGTTTTGTAATATCGAAACCGATCCCCTTTACAGTACTACGTGACACAATTACAAACTGCAGAACGGCAGAAAAGGGTGAGGAAGATCGGAGTCGATAGATAGATAGGTAGTTAGTCGGTAACTACAATGAGAGTAGGTTAGTTGTAGATATGGTAACCAGTAGGATAAAGAGTTATAAGTAGAGTTTATTAAAAAGGTGGTGCCGGTAGTCGCGCACCGCATAAACGTAGGTACGCAATATACAATATTAGTGAAAAATAATAATGTTACCTTTTCCTGTCTTCTTGATGTCCACTGTGGCAATTGGCAACCCTGGTAAGCTGCGTAGAATTGCAACATCAGCAATCCTTCCATTGTCGATTCATTCAGCCGTCGACGGTGTTGTGAATACGTTGTCGTATACTTCGAAAATGTTCGTTCGACATCCAGTGAAGTAGGATTTGCAAATGTCAGATATTCCTTTTCCTCATATGGGCACTCTTGATTTTCAGTTATAGACCGAACCTTTTGTAAATCGGGATTTTTCGTTAAAATTGCACCAGATTTTTGAGCAACATCGACTCCTATAGTGTTCGTCAAGTTTTCTAGAGCGGCTTGTAAATTGTTTATGCAATTTAATGCGTCTCGTGCAGATAAGTGACTCAATAGCTCAATTGCTCAATAGCTTGTGCAACTTCAGAATAGTTCATGAAACTATTTATTGTTGAACGTCCGAATTGGAAAAAAGTTGCTGACTAACTCGAACTGCTGCAGAATCATTTGAATCAAGTTTCAAGATGACATTTTTCACTCGTGAAAAATATTTCTGCTATTAACTTATCCACCATCGGATACTTCTTTCGAATGATTTCTGCTACGAGGTGACATGCGTGTGTTTGGGAGATTTGATGCTATTAACTTATTCACCATCGGATATTTTTGCGAATGTTTTTGCTACGAGGTGACATGCGTGTATGAGGCATGTTATGTGAAGAAGCGTCGGAAAGTATATTTTCAACATCCTACCAACTCTCAGCATCGTTGCGGCTCCGTCAGTAACGAACATTGTGACTTGGGTTCCTGTGATACAAAATTCTCTCAACGAATCTTTTATTATCTTGACAACGGTTTCTGCATTAGTTTTCTGAATCTTTTTACTGAATGACAACAATGAAGCTGGCGGACCATCACGTTGTAAAGGACGCGCTACAACATGAATGACGCTGTGTTTCTGAGCATCAGTTGTTTCATCCACACATAGGCAGATTTTATACATTCCTTTACTGTACCTTGCACACGTGGCAAATTGTGTCATACACCCTTTTGGGCGTCCCATCTCCGCGTACTTATTTGGCTTGCAGCGTGCAACGTACTGTCGCTTTGAACTCTCTCGCAGTACTATCGACATCGATTATGAGTAGAAAATTACCCCTACCTACGCCGCTACCGCTACACTACTGCCATCCGGTACCACCTTTTTAGCAAATTCTAGTTATAAGTAGGTGAATAAATACAGTTCCAAGAAATAACAGTGCTTTACTGATAAATTGGTACCTGCCAGCGAGTCCCCCTCATCACGTAAGTAGAGTCAGATTAATATTAGAAGTACACACGTGATAATAAACCCAAATAAAAATGTGTGGAATGTCTTGTAAAACATCGTAAATACACGAAATTCAACTACAAAGGGAGAATTAGAAGAACATATTGAAGATGTATGGCATAACAGCGACGGAATTGAAAAACAATAAAAAGCTGCATTGGCAATATGCCAAAAAGAATTGAGGAAATAATAAAACACAGGGGAGGAACAAGTAAATATTAGTAAATAAATGTTCAAATTGTATTTACTTGCATGTTATATGTAATTTAATAATAATGTTGCTGTTTTTTTTTAATTGTAGCCCAGAATCAAGTGGTCCTAATTCAATGGCCTAGAATTGCACTGTCTCTTTTGTTTGTTTGCCATTTAGGAGAAATCAAGAAATTATTAATTTCACATATATTGAGCTTAATTTTGAGAAGTACGTATGTAAACATATTGTATTAAAATTAGTGATTCATCCAGGTAGATATTTGTCATCCAATTACCATAAATGCAATTGTACCATACTATACTTTGTGGATGGATTTTAGGTGCAATTTAAACTATCCTGATTTCCATCCTATCCTAGCCTATACAAGCTCCCTCGATACATTTACAACGTTGCTTCTTTCCCAACTCTCGACGAACAATAATAAGCACTTCTCGCCAAGAAGTTTTCCTTTTAATAAACTTCTCCCGTGCGACCATAGCTTCATTACGATAACAGAATTTCCAAGAGCATAAAATCTAGTCACTCGCTTCACACAGAACGTCATAAAACGCAATAGGTGAAATTCACGACATTTCCCGCGCGAGAGACAACGCTCCGACGAAGAACAAACGGCAGCTTATTTGAATATTTCGTTCCGCTTATTATTTCCCGACTACTGGGACAGAAGAAGAGACGGAGGATTATTGTTTTCAGCCAGCGGATCTCGTATCAGAAGCTATAGTATCGGTAAGTCCCTGAGATACTTCCGCATCCTTGTCTAGCGATCGTTAAGAGTCGTTAAACCTTGTTTTTATTGGTCCCCGAATGATGTTCGGTGCTGTTTGCTTTTCGTGAAAGCGAAATTCTCTCCCTTGCCATCTCCAGACCTTTCAAATAAACAATGCATCAGAAACAATAACGTCGTGCTTCAATTATGACCTGATTAATGTTTAATAAGGACGACGGCTGGTTGTGGAGAAACGAAACATCCGGAAGGACCTTTTTCAGAAATTTAGAGAGTTTTGACGTCGACTTTGATTGAAATGGAGAAAAGTTAAGTGGGTGGTTAAATTAAGAAGTTCCGCAGGACGGTTTTGGTTAGGGTTCCAATACGACCACCTGATAATCCTCGATGGTTTACATTTAGACTTCCATTGGATCTCTTTTTGCCTTCGGAAGATCGTAGAATAGGTTTTTGCCACGTTTGTTTCGTATAAATATTATATAATTTTGGACAAATTGGTGAGCTTAGCCTTTTGTGGCTGTTTCCCATTGAAGTAGTGACTTTCAGTCACATTCTAGTCTGGTGGAGCGTATCTATCAGTAGTGGGGTTGTTCTACAAGAACTGTTGAACATGATGACAATGGGCTAGTATGGACCCAATCTGCTCCTCATTGATTCATGGACTGTTTCGAAAACATCAAGAATGTCCTCTTTTACATTACGTCTACGTACTATCTCATTCCTTAAGTCATCTTCAGATTCCACTGGGCTGTTAAGAACCAACGATTTCAAAAATAGTCCCATAGGATATAATAATCTCTTAAATTTAAGTCAGGAGATCGAGCAAGCCATAGATGATGTCTGGCTGGACCAATTTAATTGCATCTAGGAATTCCTGAGCAACCAGACTAAAATGCGTCATAAGTCACATTAAAGGAATATTCTCTAGCAACTCTTGCGATATACTTTACCGAGGAGTTTTGTTGGTAGGAACAACAGTCAACACAAACGTTCAATGAAAAACGATGTCGGCCGATATACATATGATTATTGTGAAAATTAATTATTGAATTTTTTGAAAAAATTGCTTCATCAGTAAAGAGAATCAACGTCAATCGTTGATGGATGGGATTTGAGCTAGTGTCTGCAGCAGCTATTAACAAAACGTAATTCATGGGAGAAAATCGCCATAAGGAAATATGTTGAATGTGGCAACACCTGCATTCAACGAATTTGTCCTTTTCTACCATGTTAAGCCCGATTCCTTCCATTTTTACTGTTCTTCCTGACATTGGCTTTTATCGCCCACCATTGGATTTAAATGTGCTTCTTCCCTGACGCCGATGAATACTTTCAACAGTTTTCTGTCAGGATCATGACGGTTGGGAAATCGTTGAATTTTTGCGGTATGTTTACCAAACATCTTGAATGTAATAGAAAGATATTGCTTGTAACATTGAATCTAGGACACCTGGTATATATATATCGTGACGTCATTTCCCCATCGTCTCGTCCAGCTTTTTCTAGTTCAGATAATATCGACAACGTTATTCTTTCTTTTTTCTTATCAACTGTAATACGATGACCATTTTACGTCAGCTCGGTCAATCTAGGACCAAATCCAACGACGTACTGGTGATAGATGCGATCCGGTTAATCTATCGACATACCATACGAGACGTTAGCTCCTCGAATCCATCATCTCAGCTACTATTCGACCTCTATCCTCGTCCTCCAGCCAGGCAAATTGATGCGGGCACGAGATTAACTCGCAACCGAACCCGTAGAGTGTAGAAAACGAATCCGTTTCCGTTGAAGAGATTTACGGACACGAGGTAAGGTAGTGAGAGGTAGTAATAGGAAGCCGAGGAAGCAACGGAAAGAGTACAAAATGGAAGGAAAGAAACGGAGAAAGGGAGTGGTTCATCTCTTCCTATGTTCGGCTTAACTTTAGGGATGAGGATTTGTGCCGTTTTCCTTTCAGTTCTTGATTTTTATTAGATGCACGCTAGAAGGAAGTTGTAAATTAGCTCCGACGATGTTCTGTTTTAGCCTTTAAGGATGTTTTTCCTCGTCAGTAACCAACTAATTTTAATTTTCTGCTACTGGAATGAGAAAAGCGATACGATAAAGTATCCTAATGTTAGAAGAGCAATATAGCTCCTTTACTCTTGATTATAGATTAAGGGAGTGCTCCATACCTCGGGGATACATTAGAACGTAATTACTAAGGTTGGAAGTAAAGTTGCTGCGCCCACGATGCGACGTATGTATGCAGGTGAATCGGCAGACATGGCTCCAAGTGATTATTATTTATTTTCTTATTTAAAGAAAGACCTTAGGGGACGTCGTTTTAAGGACGATAGCGGGTTACAAGCAGCTGTAATACAACACTTTCAGGGAAAGGGCCGTTGTAATAAATGTATTGGAGATTATATTGAAAAATAAAGTTTATTTTTCAATACTAGGTCGAGAATTTATGGCCCATACCTCGCCAAGCCTCTAAAATTACTAACCCTTCCATTTTATTGTAAGCACATCCAACTTCATAATATCTCATGAACTCACGGAAAGTCAATAGAAAAGTTAACCATCAACAACTTTCAGTCGTCAGTCCCATACGTATGCATGCTCGTATGGGTTCGAGCCATAATAACACAGCAAAATTAATTTGCTTTAGTTTTGGCCTCAGCCGCTGCGCGTCGTCTGAAATTTATCACGCGGATGATTCTCGCGCCCATTCAGGGCTGTTTTGCTGCTACCATAACACGACAAGTCAACCAGCAATATTACACGGCGTGGAGCAGGGAGGTTATATGGAGAAACTTTCGTAATTTGACATGTTTACTGCCATTGTCAGTGGTTGGCGACGCGCTACGAAAGAATTGAATGTCCCACGTGGACTGTTGGCAAAGTTAAACGCTCTGTTTTCGAAAATTAACGTGGCGAGCATGGCGTAAATTTATTTCATATAGTCAAGAGCCGACGAAGGTCTTTGTATAACAACATGTTAATTAAAACAAACTGAAAAGAAAGTTTAAATTGGAAAAAATGCAAAAATATTGTATAACTTTGTATAATTCTCTTAAAACCCGACATAGGGCAACTTTTTTATTTAAAGTGATAGATTATACAGAGTGTTCAGCGAGGAATTGGATAACGCCATGTAATACTAATAGTAACAATAATTTATTGTTATTATTATTATTATATATACAGGGTGTGTATTAAACATACGGCAAAAATTCAAGTGGTTATTCCATGAACTATTCTAAGAATATTTTGTACTTTTTTGATTTTTGAAAAGCCCCCAGTGGAGGACCAGGAAGGCCAATGACAGTAAGAACGGTAGAATTAGAAGAGAATGTGCTGGACATGATAGAGGAAGATCCAGGTACTTCTACTCGAAAAATTGCAAATACTTTGAATGTAAGTAATGGGACTGTTTGGAAAATTCTTAGGGAGTATTTGTTGTACTCATACCACATACAACGCGTTCAGGCATTTCTTCCTGCTGATTTTCCTCCACGGATTGCATTCTGTCAGTGGCTTTTGCACACATTGGTTCAAATCCTCAACTACTGACACTGATTCTTTTTACCGATGAAGCGAATTTCTCAAGAAACGCAATAAGGAATTTTCACAATAACCATATGTGGGCTGAAGAAAATTTACATGAGGTACTTGAAGATTTTTTTCAACATCGGTTCTCGTTGAACGTTTGGTTAGGAATTATGGGTGACTGGCTAATTGGATCGGTATTTCCACCAGGAAACTTACCGGCGAGATGTATCGAAACTTTTTTGAACAATCGATACCTCTGTTTCTGGAGGATGTACCATTGGCAATAAGAAATGCAATGTGGTTTATGCACGATGATGCACCAGCGCATTTTAGTGTGGTTGCTCGTGAGTTTTTAACAGCAACATATGGAGGTCGTTGGATTGGTCGAGGTGGACCCCCTTATGGCCTGCTCGATCCCGACTTAAACCCCTGGAAATTTTTTCCTATGGGGCCATCTAAAGTCATTAATTTATTCTACTCTAGTGGAAAATATGGAAGATTTAAGAAATCGGATAATTGCTGGGTGTAATTTAATAAGAAACGACCCTGGTGTTTTTGAAAGAGTTCGGGAGTCAATGAAGAGAAGATTGGATTCTTGCATCCTAGCTGGAGGTAGTCATTTTCAACAGTTCTTGTAGATTAAGAAACTTTAAATTAATTTTTGGTAATAAAATGTTGGTTTTGTCGAAAATTTTTCTCGCTCTGTATCTTCGAAACAAAGGGGCTTTTCAAAAATCATCATATATATATATATATATATATATATATATATATATATATATGTATATATATATACATACATATATGCAGCTCTACAGGCTTTATAGGCCCATGGCTTCACATTTCTGCACTACCTTCTTTCATTTTTTCCTATCACGTGCTAACCCTTTCCAGTCCCCAACACCCAAGTGTGCCAGGTCCTCCCTTACTGCTGTCATCCATTTTCTTCTTGGTTTATCCACTCTTTTTCTTCCACCTTCTCCAGCTCTTAGAACTCGATTTGTATTCCTCTTCTCTGGCATTCTTAACACAAGTATCTTAATCTCTGGGCTTTGATCACTTGCGATATCTTTGGTTTTCCATAAAGCAAAGGTTAATTTACCAAAAATGTTAATAGAAATTAAAAGACAAACGGAAACATACCTCGAAGTCAAATTGAACATGTTACATTAAGTGCTCCAAACTTACAAATATGAAAATAACATCCCTCTAAGTGAAAGCGCTCAAAGGTTCCTCTATCACATTCTACACTTTTTTGATAACGTTTAATTAAGGCTGGACTGGTTACATTTCGTAAAGTTTCTGGCGCTATGTTGGCACAATCGGTCCTTTTAATTCTTCGACATTTGTGGAAGGTGTATGGTAGATTACACATTTTAAACGTCCTCAAATAAAGTAGTTTAAAGGATTCAAATCACGAAAACGAGCTGGCCATCTTATCGGACCATCCACACCTATTAGCATCGTCCCGAAAATATCCTGTTCAGATGATCGCTTACCGAGAATATATCACCTGCCACCAAATTGAATTAACATTCTCGAGCAAAAGAGGTAGCTGATGAATTAGAAGATCCAGGTGTTGCAGTTCTGTTAAGGTGTCCTTAAAAAATATGGACCGATCTACTGGTCTCTTTGGAAATTAGTTTACTTTCATCCAATGATGATTTTCAGGTGAATTATGGCGATTGACTATCCCGTTGTTTGAGAGGTTGCTCTCATCAGATCACAGAATACGAGCTGGGAAATTTCGAATACGTGGATTAAGTCCCATAAAATCTTTCGTTTTTCCATGATAAAATAAAATCTACGAATTTTATCGCCATCATAGAGCCCATGCATCAAATGAATTTTAAATGGTTTCTATTTATTGGATATTAATAACTTATAAATTGAACCAATTAATGTAGCACAATCTTCGGCTGTAGACCTTTCAGACGTGTGAGGATTGTAAACAACGTTTGCCAATTTTTGAAAAGTAATTGGATTTAACATGAAATTTTCCATCAAGGATCAATTGAAAGGATCCATGTTGTCAGATTAATATCCCCTACATAATTCTTTAATTGCGACGAATAGAGGCCCACCCTTAATTTTTATCTCGATTATCTCTTTCCCATCAGAATGTAACTTGAAAAAGAAAGAGTGGTTCTCGTTCATTTTCGAAGGATTCTTGCCCTCGAAAGAATTTATCGAATTAATTTGCCGCGACTCCAAATAAATTACGTCAGATACGACAAGTTATTTACTTTCGTTATGGAACTTCAATCTTTCTCCGGCGGTAACGAACTTCGTGGATCCAACAATCCCCTCGTTTCGTTCTCGATTGATCAAGAGGTTGTACGCTACCGTAGCTATGTACCTTACTCCTCACCATCCTCCGGCGAGATTATCTTTTAAAGTAAGGTTTAACGGACAGAGCAAACTTAATGGTTCGGAAGACTTCCAGGGAAGGAGTTTCAGTTAGACAGTATTGCAAAGTTTGTACTTTGCTCCCCAACGCCGGATGAGAAAAATATGTTTATTTATTGGATAGGGAAAAGTTGGTAGTCAATAGTAAGGATACCACGATGCTAATATTTATTGTAAGTTTGAAAGTAAGTTTGTTACAAATGCTGGTATCACATATGCAGCTATTTTGGTATCTTAATTTAATGGGAGTATTGCTCGAAGTTTTCAAAAGTAAATAGTAGCGTTTTAGCAGAAAAGGAACCGGAATTATCAACACAGAATGGTCACTGGAAGATAAAGATGAATAAAGTTAAAATAAAAAGGGTGAGAAAACAATACAAAAAGAAAACGGATAAGAGATTAAAACAGCTAGAAGATCAAAAGGAAACGTGGACACTGGAAGAGAAATGGAACATCTTCAAAGACTAAAAAATACGGTAAAAGAGGTTTGTGGAATTAAGAACTGCTGGTCGAATGGGGACGTGAAGATAAAAGTAAAAAAGGACGAAGCAGTCATGGAAAAAATATATTTAAAGAGGAACAGAAGAAGACAAAGAAGAATATAATAGATACTGTAGAGTAGTGAAAAAACAGTCAGAGACGCAAAAAGAAAGGGGAGGAGGAAAGGAATTACAGGAAAACTATGTAATAAACAATAGAAGTTTTTGGACAAAAATACAATACAATAAAGGGAGGAAAAAGGAAAAGAAATCACAGCAGTAAGAGATACAAGAAATCAAATCCAGAGAAACACAGAAGAAACAGTTAAAGTATGGAAAGAATGCTACCAGGATAAATTTAGAAAAGGGAAAATACATTTTTTGACAAGGGAAATATACCAAGACGAGGAAATAATACAAATAGAGCAAATAAGCAGAGAAGAAGTAATGGAAGAAATAGCAAACATAAAAACAGGCAAAACAGGAGGAAATGATATAGGCCCGGAAATAGAATAATATCTAGGAGCGGAAGGCATAAACTGGCTACGGAAAATATATAGAGAAGTTTAGGAAATACAGTAAATCCCCAAAGGCTGGCAAAATAATTTAATAGTGCCAACATTATCATTTTAATTCTAACACGCCTTGTTCTACCCCTATTCTAAAATATATTTAGAAGTACCTACTTTTATCGCCTTTATACTCTAATACATGCGAAATATACGAAACTAAAACAAATGATTCTTGCCCGTAACACAAAACGTAAAAATTTTGTTCGGTTTAGGAATAAAAACCAATTCGGGAGATGAGCGGCTAAGTGGATCTTTTTCCCTGTTTAAAAGATTTACATTCTTTTTCATATAAATGGCTTCGAAGTTACGTTCTTAATTAATTTGAGGCTTTCTAGTTTAATATTATGCCCGGTTTCGTCCATGCATTGTGCTACATTTAACGATTCCCGTTCCCCCAACGGTAATGAGCCATATGTTCTGTGGTCTGGTTTGTCCCAAAATAATGATTTTTTTCATTAGGATTTTTTAAATTTTCCCCTTTCCTTTCTTCCGGTTTTTATCTTTCTGTTTTCCTAGAAAACCAAAATGTATTTTGCGAACTGAAACACACGTTCACATCTTGTCTTAAAAAAAACTTTGCTAATACTTTTCGATACTTTGTGAAAGGCAAGTTTCACAAGTTTCTTATGGCGAGTTTTTACCGAAAGTAAAGTTTTTAGGGGACAATGAAATGGGAAACCAGGACAAGGGCGAAATCTGTTTCAAGGACCAAGTCGGTCACTAGCTCGGTATTAAGAAATGATTTCGAAATCATCACCCACGCACTAGAAGGACACGTTGTATATCGGAAATGTGTTATCAACTCGGAATTCCCTTTTTTGCACCGTATCACAGAGCTAGGGAATCAGTCAAAGACGCGGAGTCACCAAAATTGTCAAAAAGCGGACATGTCACGTCGAAGAAGCAATTTAATCTTGATTGAAAGCAAGGCAAGACTCACCCAACATCCCGACCGGAAACTGATTGGAGGGCTGCAGCGGGTTCTCGATCACGCTCTGTGTCACCACCCAGACGTAATTCTCACCCGTGATGTGGTAGTCTTTGGCGGCGGTGAGAATCTCGATCGCCTCCTCGCGAGTGCAATAAAGTAGCATTACCCGGGCCTCTGCATCAACCAGGGCAGTTAGATCGCTTTTCTTCGAGACCAACACGGCGTTGAGGATGGTGAATTTGAAGCGGTCCTGTAACAAAGAAAGAATTCTTTAGAAATATCGATTTAGAAGTATTAACTGAAATCTACAAAGTATTTTTTGCTAATACTTATAGCTATATCAGATACGTTACGATGGTAGTCTGCAAAATTTCAAGCCTCAAGATAAAGATGGCGCTACTCGTCAAAAATATTTTGATAATATCATCGCGAATGCGTTGAAACATGCTTTGGAAAATTTTGGCCATGTTGGACGCTCAATTGTTGTTTAACAGTAGTTTGTGTAGTCTGTGTGAGTGTTTCTGTAAAAATTGACAATTGGATATCGAGCCGTTATTAAATTCTTGCATTTAAAAATGATTTATTTAATTATTTATATTTATTGGTGTAATAGGTTTCTGACGATTACTGAAAACGATGTTCTTTGTTTTTTCGAGATTAAGAGCAAGAACCAGGTACTCAAGACAACCATTAGTCTGTTACATAGGTCTTCAATGTTGCAGTCAGTTACAGGTGGTACAACAAGAATAGAAATATCATCTGCGCATAGAGTTACATAGGATTCTGATAAAAACAAAACAATGTCAGTAATATATAGACTAAAAAGCACCGGCCCCAGGATAGATTCCTGAGGAACGCCGTGCAGCACTGGAAGATAGGAAGATTTTATGATTTTTGTCTTACCATTCGAATTTGTGGACACCATCTTCACAAATTGAGTTCTGCCAGTGAGATATGTCAGAAGCCACTTAGCCACGTTCCCCCTGATGCCATACAAATTAATTTACCTATTAAATTGTCGTATTGCATACAATGGAAAGCTTTCTGTAAATCACAGAATATACCAACAGCAAGTCTATGTTGACCATTCATCATAAAAATTTATTAAAGCTGTTAAAGTGGATTTGCTTCCTTGAAGCCATGATGGCTGTCAGTTATTATGTCATAGTTGTGTATAAAGGAGTTTAATCTGTCTAGCATGCAATACTCTAAGATTTTGGAGAACACTAATAACAACGAAATAGGTCTATAGTTGTTATTATTCCTATCACCCTTTTTGTATGCAGGATCTACAGTAGATATCTTTAGTATATCAGGAAATATTCCGCCAATGAAAGAAGCATTTATCAGATGAGTTAAAACATTTATCAAGTATAACTTATACCCTATAATTACAGTTGCAGAGAAATCGTCAGGACCATTAGATTCAAAAGTAAATAAAACATCGATTTTTGATTGATCTTTATTTTATTTTCTAAAGTTACCGATGGGACAACAGATATCTGTCCAGAAGACATACTCTGAAAGGAGGAATTAAACGCATTGGCTACAGTTCGCTTATCACGATTAGCATCAGAAACAGATATAGGAATGTCTTGAAGAGGTTTACTACGGGTTTGTAGTTTCCTTTCTTTTCTCTGTGTATTTTAAATTTCTTATACTAAGAATTTAGTTTTACCAGCACTGGTCTCGTCTTACCAGGTTTAAACATGCCCAGTATATTTATTTCCCTGTTCAGATTAGCCTTGTAAATATACTTTTTACCTCACTACTAAAATCTTTGACCATCTTGGAAACGTCAATTCCCATCGCAGTAATATATTCCAATCGATAAAGAACATCAGTTACCAAAACTTGCCTTCTTTGGTAAGTGGTAATATCTTCTCATCGTTCCTTTATTTAATCTCACAGAAATTAACGTAAAGTTACATCGAATGAAACGTTATAATGGGAACGAACACAACTTTATCTTTACTTTTGTATATACTTAGGAGTCGAAAAACTCGTATTTGGGAGAGGCATTCGCGTAGTGGAAATATAGTAAGTATAAGGATTTATAGAACTTATGTATATATGTTGGTATTATATTCTACGGTGTAGGTAGAAAGTTTCGCTTAGGAATCAAGACCTCTTCAACCCGACAGCGCAAAGTTTCAACGAAGAAGAAAGTAGTAGAAGTCCAAGAACAAACATATATTCATCAGTTCTACTTCGCTCAGCTGGACCTTTCCTTTAGCTTTTCTTTGGGGTTAAATAATTTATTTCTTTTCAAATTCCGGGTCCGAAGCTATAAGTTCCACGCCTCGTATAAGTGACAAAAGTTTTTGCAATATGAATGATACATATTTTCGTTATATATGTATCGTTCTTCCAGAAGCGACATCGACGATATTTCTCTAGACTTTTAGAGTATGAAAGTTCTCTCCGAAATATTTTCGCGACAATATTAATATTTTTCTTTCGGGATCTATGAATTTTATAGAAAATTCTTATATTGGTATTTTCGAATTTTCAGCATATATGTACGTTTATTGTGGGCTATTCGGAATGTGAATGAATCAGGTGTGCCGGATTCAATGTTACACGTGATATCTTCCTTATTTGTAGAGATATATGTAAGATCTAGCAAGGTGTCGTCGAAAGTGCTTTACATAATCCTAAAAGATATACTTTTTAAAACTATTCCTAGAAAACCACCTTCTAAGAAATCGATTTCGCATCGCAATTCGTCCATGAAGGCTGGTTTTTTGCAGATGGCATTTAACCGTGGTGTTTAATCGGCTTCGGAAGTACAGTATTGATTTCTGCGGCCATTTTTGGAGCTGTTGTTTCTTCTACTTCGCTTACTGGACACCACGATTGCAATATCTAGAGCTGATGTTGTCGCTCTTGATCTACCATTTCTTACTTTATTTAGAAAACTGCCACTTTCACTGTATTTTTTGATGTTATAGTCAACAGTAGATGGATTTAAATGTAATTTTCTAGCAATTTGGCGATTGTTTATGCATAAGTTATGTTGTGCTACTATCAGAGCGCGCGTTTCAACACTAATTTCTTTCCTTTTTGGCATGTTTTAAAATTTTTAACGAAATTATAAACACTATTCGTTAAAAGATGTCGCTACTAACATAACGGACGATAACTGACCATAATTGAAAAATATTACTTCAAATGGCTTTATTATAGCTTCATGATTCGTAGTAAAATTACCAACTGTTACATTTTTCCTGGAATTTCAAGAAATACGCTCTTTGTTGTCGCTGCTACCTGCCCTTTTATGACGGTGTTATCTCTTATACAGATAAAAGAACTGAATAGATCCATATAATTTAATGAATTCAAGTGTATCTTATTGATTATTGGCATACTATTCAATAATGCTGGAATGTATGTATTTCCTAAATACATCCTTTGTATACAAAAATCTAAAATCCAAGGGTGTCCAGATACTTATGAGCGGTAGTGTACGTCATTTAAATACTATACAACCAACCGCGACTTATGAGATGGAGCGCCATCCTGTTGCGACCACAAATCATTGCGCTCTGCTAATGGAATTTCTTCCTTTAACTCGGGAAGGTTATGTAAAAAATGTAAATAACATCTAGTACTTCTAGTATTTCAATCATAGAATCAAAAATATGAGGGTGGTTTACTAGGGGTTGATCTAAAAAATGTATCTTTTAGCATTTTGCAACATTGAATCTGGGACACCCGGTATACGTGACTGGAATTATGCAGAGATAATTTCAATAAGGAAAATTTGTAAGGCCTTCAATTTCACCTCGTTTTCTAATTTAAAATTCAATTCGAAACGCCTTTACAAGGATTTCCAATTCCTTCTATTAGAGCCTTCCGAATATAAGCGCAATTTCGAATTAAAATTCAATAACGGTGTCATTAACAAAAGGTCCTTTAATAATTCCTCACATTTTACGAAAGCCGGAAGACGTGATCCTGTCGCAAAGTATCAATTCCTATCGTCCCGCCTGCTGTTTCTTGTTCTTCTTCGCGTTAATTGCCTTTGTGCGCTTCCCTTTGTCGGAAAGGAGCCATTTTAGTCCCCTAGATCGACCCATTTCCGATTTTATCCGTATGTGTACCCTTCTTCATTTCTTTCGTTTTCTTCTTTTCTGGGTCTTCTTGTCGTACCAATCCCTACATATATAGGCAGGTTCTGCTCTATTGAGCAGAAACGGTCTTCGTCTTCGAATGTTGAACGTTTCGGGGCGTAAGATGAGTTGTTTTTCGGACTTTGCTGTTTATTTTTTCGATTAAGTCAAGCGTTTTTTTTCCCGTCCGTTGCCTTCGAAGCCCGTTCGTCAGCTGGAGTTTATGGACGATACGCTTGACCTTTCATACTGATCTTGCTGTTGCTGTATACGCGTTGTATCACATATCTACACCAGAAGTTATATTGGCTAAAAATAAATTACTATATACGTAGTATTTCCGAGAGAATCGATAGACGCCAAAAGAAAAATGCTTTTGTTGATGATATTCTCGTGAAATTGTGTGGGGTCTATTGATGGGCTTTTGTTTTCAATAAATTTAGTTCTGTAACTGAAAACGTGTAGAAAATATGTTTGTAAACTGTAGTATGCAATGCTAAAAATTGTAATAATATACAATCCCTTGCCATCGAATTTGGACCATTTACAAATATTATGATTTTGGGGTAAAATTAAAAAAAAAACAGTTATTATTATTTCCTCAATCCTTTTTGGCATACTGCCAATGCAACTTTTTATTGTTTTTTTTTCTAATTTCGTCGTTATTATGCCATACATCTTCAATATGTTGTGGTAATTCTTCCTTTGTAGTTGAGTTTCGTGTACTTATCATGTCTTTAAAGACATTCCGCGCATTTTCAATTGGGTTTATGTCTGGTGAATTGTCTGGTCAAGGTAGTACACGATTTTGAGATTCAAGGTATCGCATTACACTTTTTGCGTTATGACATGTTGCATTGTCTTGCATGAAAGTGTATGGTCCTTGAGTCGGATGCAATGAACCAATATAAGGTACTAAATAGTTTTGTAAAACTTGTTTATATTGTTTTTGTTCCATTGTTCCGTTAACGAAATATAGTGGTCTCGGCCCTTCTATCGTAATACACGACCAAACCATTAGAGATCGGGGGTGTTTAATAGATTCGGTCGTACATACTTCTTTATAACGCTCTGAAGGACGTCGACGGACAAATTGGCTTCTCTACGTTAGCGCTTCTAGCCGTGATTTGTCGCTATAAATAATCTAGGAAAAAGTGCTAAATGTAGAGAACCATTAAGCGAATTATGAGGATTAATTTGAAAGGTAATCCAATCTTCAGGTGTATGTTTTTTATATTCTCTAACCCATTGAAATCGTGTCACTTTCGCTTTAGACGTTAGTCTTGGCTTCTTTGGACGTCTGCATTTCAAGCTTGCTTCATGAAGATGTTTGTCGACTGTTCGGGCTGATATTTGCATACCTCCTTCACTAAGAATTTTACGAACACTTTCAGTGGATAAAAAACGATGTTCTGTAGCCACTTTTACTATACGATGATTATTTCTTACAGGCACACTATGATCTGCCACTACGAGGAATTAATTAATTTCGCGATTCTCAGAACAGTTTGATGTGATACACCCTCTTTTTATACAGCTTCACGTTAAGAGAAGTCTCCCGTCTCCAGAAGAGCAGAAATTTGTGATTTTTTCTTTGCGGTTATATCCCTCTTCTTTCCCATTATGACAATAATTAATCGCGAAAATAGACGCATACAAATAGAATTAAAACTCTTTAAAATATACGTTCTTCTGAGGAAAATCGTTAAAAATATTGTTTTCGTTCATATTTGCAATGATACTAACGAACAAATGAATGACACAATTCAAACTAAACATAATTATTATACGTATGTATGTATGAATGGTAAGATTCATAGCAGGTGGATAATCGGTTCATTGCACCCCTAAGCATTATTTTTATAACCAGCAATTATCTGTGGTCATAATGTGTTAGATATAACTTATAGTAACTTGTCATAAACTAGTTTCTACGTTGCAAAACCCCTAAATGTGTACTGTCAAAGGAAATGTGCTTGGAACAACTGTTTGCTTTCTTGCTCCAACTACCTATATTAAAAAAAAATTTTACCCAATGGGGTTTTGAAAACTGAATAAGTGCTTTTGAACGTAAATAAATAATTTCATGTCTTCTTTTATACAACTAAGAGCCATTTCTATACAGGCTGAGTCGGGAGGAACGGACCAAACTCCAGAAACGTATTGTATCGTTACCTACGGTATACATAAGGCTTGGGGTCCTGACGTCCGTTCAGGTGGCTTGGAAAGTATGTATGTGGCTAATGATTTCCAGTCGAGGCCAATAATAATAATAATAAGGCCTGGGCGCATTGACGTCAGCGGACTGTGACGGATTTTTAAGTAGGTCGTCGATCATTTACACGTTTAGATCGTTTCTTGCGTTTTGAATTGGTTTATTAAAAAATACTGTGTAGTGACACTTTCGTACTTTGTTGGTGATACCTGTAATGTTTTTCTAGTGCTGTATAAACGATAAAACCTTTTCTGAAACAATAAAGACAAGGTAACCTAACCTAACGTGGCGTCGGCTGTTTTGTGAGTTTTGTTTCTGAATTACACTTTGTAAAAGATATTTATTTTACAACAGATACAGATTCAAGAAGCGGGGAAACTACAACTGTAAGTTTAAAATATCCTAGGCTTGAAAAAGATGCTATTCCAACTCAATTCCCTAACTGTCCATTGTATTTGACCAAAAACGTGAAGATGTTATTGTTCAAATATTATATATTCTTACGTTATATTTAACAAAATTATTTTTGAACACGAGGAGATGTTTTTAAATGTATTAAACGTTCTGTTTTAATAAAATACATTTTAAATTATATCAACAAACGTAGCCATTTAGTGATATACGTAAATGTCATATTCACAGCAGTGAACGTATTGCAACAATTGTAATAATTTGTTCTACAAATACCCTACTTAAAAATGAAAATTGCAATTACTGTATTATTTCAACCTTAGTTTCGTCCAAATACATGTACAATTACAAATAATAATAATTAGAGGATTAAATATCTACCACAAATACATCTTTCATGAAAACGATGCTCGGTTATGTGATGGTTTTTACTTTGGAAATTCGTTTTTCCTAAATAAAGTCGAATGGGCTGCGAAGAAGGCATCAGTTGACGACTGACGACCTCTTTAAACCGGAAGCCCGCTTAGGCTAATATCGTGCATGGCGATACATCACCAACCCAGCGTGACGTCAACGAAGAACACTCAGGCCTTGTCGTATCGTAGGTAACTATTGTGCACGTGTGCCCAGGGAGGCGCGCCCCACATGTTGAGAATCGTTGTCCTAACAGTACGTAGCGTACGTTTACATACATCTTTCAATACATTCCAACGAAACAAAAAGCAAAAATAAAAACAATACAAATGTTGCTACAAGATTTGCTGTTGCGTAAACTTTGCTTAATAGACATGACAGTCACATCACGATAACAATTACGCACATCGTCTACCATTAATCGAGATTGGCGAGATGCACGCCATCATATCAGCACGCAACAACAAGCGAGATAGATACATAGACAGGAAAGTTTGCACGATGCATGTGTACCCATATAGTATAATGCGAGCAATTTGCATTATCTGACGTACGTAGCACTCTCTCCATCTGTTGAAGCATTAGGGTACTTTATATTGGCGGATATAATCTTAGTCGTGCGCCGCAGAGCTACACCCACTTAAAGGCAGGTATGTGGATAATGTAAGGCAGATGAGCGGTTTTCGCACTTTCCTAATGGCAAATTTACAGTCCCTTGTAATTGGATTAGCGTTGACGCGTAGAACCTAAATTTAGCGAGCTTCATTTGCAGATATTCACACGATTTACGCTTCAGATTCGAGCAAATCTAGATCGACGAATCGGAATGGAATTTGTGTGTGAAAGGTGATGATTACCTGCAGGAAAATTGATTCGTTTTTCTCAAGATTTCTGGTACTCAGTAGCAAATTGCTAAGTTAAACGAAATACGGCATGGAAGCAAATATGCTACTGAGAGAAAATATAATTTTATGTTGAAGGTTATAGTATAATACTTCTGTTTGTAGTATTTTTTGGTTACCACGACAACGGTAAACAAAACATACTAACGTCGACGTTTTTCAACTGTTAATTAAGAATTTAGAGCCTAAATACCCACTTACAAAATAACGTAAGAATTTCGGAGTATAACAGTTAGTACGTCCCCGTAAACAGCGTCCATCCTGATTTTAATTTGCGTGGACGTATTGTCTTTCAAATGTAAGAATTAAAGGGCTGACGTAAACGACTGCTAAACAATAACTGAACGTTCAACATGGTTGAAATTGTCAAAAGTACCTTTCAACGCATACGCACTCATATTACCAGAATATTTTTGACGAGTAATGCCATCTGCATATTGAGGCTTGAAACTTTTCACACTACCCTCACATATGTTAAGATGAGTAGAGGACAGCTTTTACTAACGATTGCGAAAAGGTCTCGCAATAGAAAGAGATAATTTCGAGTGTCTGTATGTATGTATAATACAAGAAAATAAATTTCTTGAAATTTTGTTTGTATCAAATAAATATTTGTTTAGAGTTAGAAAATTAAGAAAATCCAAGACAGAAAAATGTTTTGTCCAAGCAAAACATTTAGTTTTAACTTAAGAAGATATTCATATTAAAGGTAGGAATTAAAAAATTGTTCAGATCTCAAAGTCCTATTGAAAAATTAGGCAACCGGTTTCGTCTTCGAAAAGCATATAATCAGGCAAGTTACAAAGATATCCAATAAAAGAAAAATTGCAATAATGGAAAAAAAAGTTAATAATTAAAATTGGGAGCAAGCGAATGAACTAATGAAAAAGTGTTTTTTTATTTCATTTATTTTTATTTAATTACATTATAAAAGAAATAATTTAATTATACCGTAACATAAAAATAAACGTTTTACACGCGTTACAGGCCTTAGAGGCCTTTGGCTTCAATCTTCTTTACTATTTGCTTCCACTTTTTTCGGTACTTTGCTATTTCTTCTCAATTATTTACACCTATCTCCCTTATATCAGCTTTTACTTCTTTGAGCCAGTTTTTCCTTTGCCTTCCTCTTCTCTTTTCTCCGACATTCCTCTTCTCTTTTCTCCGACATTCGAAGAATGTGCCCTAATCACCTCATTCTTTGTGCTCGAGCTTTTTGTGTTATTCTTGGTTTTTTATACAAATCCTTTACTTCTATGTTTGTGCGTCTTCTCCATTCACCTTCCGTTGTTCTTACGCCCCCAAATATTTTCCTCAAAATTTTCCTTTCCTAAATTTCCAATTTTTGTTCTTTTCTTGTCATTATCCGGGCTTCGCTTGCATATAGGACAACTGGTCTGATGATTGTTTCGTAAGCTCTGATTTTGACTGCCCTCGATAGGTTTTTTGCTCTTAGTATTCTTAATAAAGACCCTGACGCGTTATTTCCTTTATAGATTATCTTATCGATTTCGTTTTCTTCTTAGTCATTAGCTGTTATTATTACTTCTAGATATTCTAACTGGCTAACTCTTTCAAAATTGCAAACCTTTCCCTCTGCACTGAATTGAACATATTTATTATTATCTGTTACGTCTACTCCCATTTCTACATATTTCGTTTTTTTCTCTGTTTATCTGTAGTCTGAATCTATTTGCTTTTTCTTCAAATTTCCAAAAATTCTTCTCGAGTTCCTTTTTGGATTTTGTTAACAGAACTACGTTGTCTGCGTATGCAAAACTTTGTACTTTGTGACGGTAAATTGTACCTGTTGTTTGTATCTTAGTTTCTCTTATTATTAATTCCAGTACCAAGTTGAATAAGTTGGTCGAGAGCGGATCGCCTTGTCTTAATCCTCTTCCAACTCTGAATTGATCTGAGCAACTGCCATCTATTAAAATTTTATTTTCACCAGGTTTATTAATTTTTTTGGAATTTCTAATTTTGCAAGCGCTTCATATAATTTTTCCCCGAAAATTTTATCATAAGCCTGTTTAAAATCAATAAAAAGCATATGCAGGCCTAAATTTTGCTCATAGCTATTATTTTGGATCTGTTTTAGTGTGAATATTTGGTCTACAGTCGATCTTCCACGTCAAAATCCTCCTTGATATTCACCCACCACTTCATCCTTATATTTCCTTAATCTATTCCGTATAATTTTGGCCATAATTTTATATACTACGTTTAGCAGCGTAATTCTCCTATAATTTTCGCATCGTGTCTTATCACCTTTCTTGAAAAATGGACAAATGGGTGCGTTATTCCATTCATCAGGCATTCTCTCTTCATTCCACACTCTTCGTATCAATTGCGCTAATTTCTTTTGCAGTTTCTCTCCTCCTTGATTTAATATCTCTGCAGGAATTCCACTTTCCCCAGCTTTTTATTATTCTTTAATAAGATATTTCTTTTTCTGTGGGTTCTTCTATTTCTTCCTCATTGCCTTCTACTAGTTCTGAAGGTTCTTCTTCATGTTTTCGTTCCTGTCCTTCTACACCATTTAGCAACTGACTAAAGTATCTTGCCCATACGTCCAATTTTCCTTTTACTTCTCCTACTAACCCTCCCTTTTCATCTCTACAGTAAATTGTTCTGGTGTCCGAACTTTGTCTGGACTGTTTTACTTCTTGATAAAATTTTTTTACTTCTTTATTAGTGTAGTGTTTTTTTATTTTTTTCTAATTGTTTTTCTAGTTGCTCTCTCTTTTTTGACCTACATACTTTTTTTGCCCTTCTTTTCGCCTGTTCATAATTTCTCTTTGTTTCTTCTGTTCCCTTTTGGTCATTTTCTATTTTCGCATTATTTCTCTCATTTAGGACTCTCTTGCACTCTTCGTCGAACCATTCCTTTTTCCTTTTTTCTCTTTCCTATGCAGACGTTTATTACTTCTTTTACTCTGTTCTGAATTGATGTCCATTCATCTTCTCTTGTTTGATTCATTTCAATGCCGTCCACCAGCCACAATTCTATCGCTTCTTCGAGATTATTTACTACACTCTGTTGTTGCTGTTTCTCTATGTCGTACCTATGTCTGACTTTCTTCTCTTTACGTAGTACTGGCAATTCTTGTTTAAGTTTAGCTATGACTAGTATGTGATCGTTGTCTGCATCAGCCCCTCTATAACTTCTACAATCTCTAATTGCTTTAATGTGTTTCTTTTCTATTAGTACATGGTCTATCTGGTTTCTTGTACGTCCATCCGTGTGACATTGTGTATGTCCTTATGGTCATAACTTGTGCTAGCTATTTTCATTTGATTCTCTGCCGCGAATTCAATCAACTTCTTGCCGTTTTCATTACTTTCTTTATGTAGGCTTTTGCCTCCTGTGACATTCTTACACCACTCCTCTCTTCCTACTTTCGCGTTTAGATCTCCTATTGTCATTTTTATGTCATACTTTGGGATATTCTCTAATATTTCGCTTTTCTTTCCATAGAATTAATTTTTTGTTTCGTGTTTTTTTCCCGGGGGTTGCCCATTAATAAGCGATTTTCCATTTTCCGCGTAACCCAAACACATATTCTCTCCGATATTGCTTTGAAATCTACTACCAAACTTTTAATATTGTCATGAACTATCGTACCTTACAGTTGCTTTAAAACCTTTTTGCCTAGAGGGATTATTTTTACGTAGTTTAATAATTAGCGAGTTAATGTTTAAGTTTATTTATCCCTTTTTTTTATTTTTTATTTATTAAAAAATTTTACTGTATTTCCATTTTAGTCCTTTTTTTTAGTCTGTATAAATTTTTATTAAAGCATTGTTTCTCATGCTTTCTTTCGCTAAAAGGATGCATTTCTTTCACTTCCTCCTAATACATAAATGATATCTATTTCCTAATTCATTCTTAAGCCTGACGTTTTAGACGAATTTTACAATTCCAGAAAGTTGAGGGAGCCTGTATGTAATAAAATCCTGTATTTCATCAAAATACTTAATGTCTTGGGGGTTACTCCTTGAGTACGGGACTGTAATACATGTAAATCGGCAACGCTTACTAGTAAATTCGTCCATGTTTATTCATGTGACGCGAGATAGATATTCCGCCAACATGAATCCGGTGAGATTGGAGATATGCTTGAGTTGAGCAGTAAATAGAACTCATCTGACCGTAAAACTTCAGTATATGCGATGGGAGGAACCCACTAGAATGTATTGAAGACGAAATGGTATCATAAACAAAGCGAGGTCATGTCTCTGGGCTTTCTTCATCCTTTTAAGCAGTATTATCAAGTAGGTTGGCAGGCTGCATCGGAATTACCAAACATTAAAAGTAGAAGCACCATTATCAGTATTATCGCCCACCGGATAAGAGTTGTAAATAGTTGACATTATTAGATATGTTACATATTACGATTTTTTTTATTAGTCTGTCTTCGTCTCGAGAGTGGGTTATTGTCCATCTCGGGTTGATTGATTGATTAGTCAATTTATGACTGTAGCGCTTGCCATGGCCAGTCCATCTCGGGTTATTGGTATCGAGGGCTGTTCAGTTGATTTTTCTATGTCGCTCTTCTTGGTTGTTTTTTTTTACTTCTTATGTTCGCGTTCGTGGGCTTTTTGGTCTAATGCGTAGAGTATATTTAGGATTTTGTTCTGCTGTCGTTCTAAGGCTGTTGATGTTGTTCCGGAATTTTTTTGGATGTCATATTGTTGTTCGTTTATTATTTGGTTTTGTGTAAGGTGTGCGGATATTCTAGTTTGGATACCTTTTTCTAGGAGTTTGTTTAAAGTTGATAATAGTGCTATTGGCCTGTAATTTTCTGCTTTTTCTTTGCCTCCGTTTTTGTGTATGGGTCTGATGATAGCTTGTTTGATGTAGTCTGGGTTAATGCCATTTTAAAATATCTTGTTTATTATCTTTACTAAAATCGAGTTTTTCTTTGTGTTCTTTTAAGATCGTATTGGTGATTGCGTCAAATCCTGGTGCTTTGTTGAGTTTTAATTTTTGTATAATTTGTCTTATTTCTTCTTCCGTTGTTTTTTTGGAAGTTTGTAGGTGGGTATTGGTTTTTTGTTATTGTGGTTTGTGGTGGAGTGGTGCCTTTTCGAATTTGGTCTTCTGCTAATTGTTTCCCTATTGTGGTAAAGTATTTGTTGATTGCGTCTGCTGCTTCTTTTTGTTTTTTGATTTTCGTACTGTTGTAACTCGACTCCTAGTCGTTGATTACTTGAAGACCTCACTTGAAGGTTTCTAACGGCTACTTCATATTCTTCTGCGACTATACAGGCTCCAAGGGCGTGGCAGATGACCATTAAGGCAATAATCCACCCAGTTACGAGGTCATAACCTCCAACACCACGTGGAACGGATAAACAGGTACGGGTACCCAGATAAACAAAAAAAAAACAAAGGAAAAGAAAACCCTGCCCGAATGATCGAACCCATCTATAGCAAAACGGGATGAATCAGGGTCGACCATGCGCTTCTACGTGTCGATATATTATTTCCAATCAACCAACTAACCAATTAACTACTAATCCAATCACTAAATCCTCACGTTTCTTAAGTAACTACGGATATTAATTCCGTTCTTTAACGGGCCACTACACTGTGGATTCCAAAAATCTCGTAGTTCTTTTCGACGCGTCTTTACTAAGCGACAGCTTACAAAAGAATCATCAATCCCCGCCGTGAAATCTCGTACGATAGAGAGAGACAGCGAACTCATATAGGGAACTGTCAAGTTCGAAATTTACTTAAATAGTACATTCGGCCTCAATCAAAATTTTGAAAATTATCCTTATTTAAATTTATTCGTTTAAACACAGCATTAACGAAGTAAAAATATTAATAAGATTAAATCGATTTCTATCGATTCAAGATAGTATCGCCCTCGATGAACTTGCGGACGAACTATCTATCTGCTGATAACCTATTATCATACAGTTCCCGACCCATGACCATTCGAGAAAAGTTCCCTCGTCAATTCGAAATGTGACACTGTTCTCTTCTTTTGATTTGAAGAGTGACTTGGTTTTCTATTATGATGTTTCGCAGGTTTATTGAAAGTTCTTCTACGGTTGTAATTTTTTCGTAATCTTGCTGGTTTATTCTTTCTTTGATCATCTGATTGTTTGTCTGCACGATTTGGGTTGTTTTATAGTCTAGTTTACTTTTTTCTTTTTGTTTTATTGTTACAATTACTGTATTGTGATCTGATATGTCGGATTCTTTTATTTTTATTTTTTGTATTCTGTTTGGTTCGTCTGTGATTACGTGATCCAGTATTGTATTGTTTCCATTTGGATTTTTTCGTGTGTAATATTTTTTAGCTTTATAGTTGTTACGAATAGTTTGTAAGCCTGCTTCAACGGAAATATCTCGAAATTTTGTCTGGCTCTCCATAGCTGCAGATTCGATACGATTGAATTGTAGAATAACAGCTTTTACTTTGAAATATTCAGCATAACAAAGAGCTGCCTGCAACCATGGTTCCCAACGTGTTTCCTAATTAGCAGTGGTGGTTCACAAATACTAGGGAACTGTACGTGAAATGATCAAAGACGTTTTGGAGATTTGAGAAACATTTTCTTTGTACGTACTATTAATGCATTTACCTCTGGTGAACAATGTCGAATAGTTTCTGCCACAATATGTAAAATATGCACATTACACTTAACATGTAAACATTTGCAACCGTGTTCAAGAAGAGAACGTCCTACCAAGCGCATTTTCGCGGCACCATCGCTCATAAACATCAATACTTGACGTGGTAAAACTTAACAGTTTTACCGGTATACTTTGTCAGTCTTTTGCTAGCTAGTAACAGTAGAAATGTCGGTTTATGAGGGTCTAGTACACGTACTATAACGTTTAGAATAGAATTTCTTTTACAATCTGTTGTCTCGTCAACATATAACCAAGACAACTGATTTTTTAAGGTGTATTTGATTTTCTTCGATGCTTACGTGCCATTTTCGTAGTTGACAACTTCAATTCGGGGTTGTACTTATACCAAAAGTTCTGAAACAGTTCTTTCTCGAGTAAGCGAAGTAACAAATTACTGGTTACCACCACGATAAGTAAATCGAAAATAAAGGCAGTTCTCGTTGGCACGCCCCCTTTTCTATTTCTGTGTTCTTCGGTGTTTACATATTTGTTATAAGCCGCCTTGTCCCAACACATCAAATGTTACTCGCAAACCTTACAAACTATTTTAGCACCGTCGTAGAACAAATCCGGAAAATCGTAGATAAACTTATTTACTGTGCCAGCAAAGGGTCGTTTTTAGCCTTGTCCGCATTACATATTTTAAATTAATAATTATATATTTATAACGAATAATACGTAATACAAAACACAACGCACGCTCTCGTTTCCTAAACTGAACGCAAAATAAACAGGCGGACGCTGATAAAGCGAAAATCGCCTATGTATCGCAGAGACGATTACCTCGCTCTACTTGTAACACGTGCAATTCAGAACGTTGACTGTAAAGAATGTAACAAAATCTTCAGAAAAAAATATAGTCTTCTTTAAATCATCCTATACGATCTAATATTTTCTTATATTTTCGTCCCCGTCTCTTTTAAACGTAAAACTTTCCAGAAGCATAGATTCCATTTCCCATAGCTGCCAAATGTGGACACAAAAAAAAGCCCTCTCATTTACTAAAGCTCTAAATCACCCGCAATTCAAAGCACGGTACGCGCGGGATGAAAAGGATTCGCAGAACACATCCCGCGGAAGCAAATATAAATCCTTCGATCTCAACAAAGCCCGACGACGACGGCCATAAATTCCCCCTACTCGAGCATATTATACGGTGTTAGAGTTGCGACACCGGAGTTCGTTAAGGCGACGAAATAGCTTGATATTCCGGTGCATGATCTCTTCGAAATTTATAGCCGGTTATGCATAAATTAAGACAGTACGCTGTATAGTGGTGTTGCGGTCGTAGCCGACGACGTAAGTATGAATGCGAACGATGATGGGTGGTTACGAAACTACGAACACAGTATATAGGGGGCATAGGTTGTAGAACGGATGCATACATGGAACGCGTAGTCGTAGTAAATTACACGCCGCCGCGGTCTAGTTGTTTATGAAGGCCATTAGCGGGATAATTTGACGTTGCAGCGTTCGGAAATAACGTCGGACGATGTGCGTAGCTAGGGTAATTATGATTATTGTCACTGAACTGCGCTAGAGTAGTTTGTAGAGGAATTTGCTGCAAATTCAGCTTTTTATTTACCGTCAACAGCAGCAAGCTATAAAAGAAGTTACATATAACACATATTATCCACATACGTAACTCTAGAATTCCAATGCGACTCTGCTAAAAATTGCATCACTCCTATCGCTCTGCACAGAGGAAAAAAAGTTCTTAAATCATACAAGTATATAGCTTTGAAATTATTTCTTCAATTCAACAAATGTTTATTTGAGTGAGAGCACATTTTTTAAGGCACAACAGATTGCATTTGTTTGAATGTACAAACATTTGTATTTGACATAATTATGTTGTCGTCGGCAATTTCCGTTGCGTGAACGCAGCACAATCGCAATCGTAGTCCTAGTTTAGGTTATAATAATAATAATAATAATACATTCTTTATTGTCCAACAGTCAAAAACCAATTACAGGACAACTATAATAGATACATTGAATTTCAAAGTACGCATTATTGAATATACAAGGGTAACAAGAAAGTGTGAATAGGTACAAGAAAAAGGAAAGAGTGAGTAAAGGAAATACTGGAAAAAAGTATTAGTGGAAAGGATCAGGATAGTATTTATGAAGGTTACGTGTCATGTGCGTTAGAGGAGCCTTATGTGAGATTGTGGTTCGGTGAGATGTAAATGAAGAAGATAATAGATATCGTTTTGAAGGCCAGTAACACCAATATTAGTAGTTTAAATAAATTGCGATGCAATTCACCGCACATTTAACAATGCTTTGATCTTTCCGTTTTCATATTTTTTAACTAATTGTTAGTACATTTTCTCCTTTTTTCATATAACAGGAACGTTACCAAAGGCGCCAAAGGGTGATATGGTTTCCGTGCTCTCTCTGGACGAAAAATATATTTCTTTATAGATCGCTAGTCGATGAAACGAATTGATACGTCGTGGCTTTTCTTATTATAAATGCTTATATGGTTGTGCTTATCGGCGGCAGGAGCTCTATATTATTGCCTTTATAATTTAGTTCCAGCTTCGACCACAGGATGTCGTCGCGCGCATTCAGAATACGACCAGCTGTCGAGAAATAGGCAAACACCACGTGTTTATTAATTCGGGGAATAAAATTTATTTGCGGTTTCAGTGACTTAAAAAAAAAGGGTGTGATTTTTAATCTTAATCAAGCACATTGCACATTGACAAATCTTACCGAATGGTATGCTCCTGTGTCCAGAGGTTCATAAAAAAAAGCAAGTAACATTTAACCAAAGTTATTTACACAAATTCGAAACCAAAATAAAATTCTTTAACATAATAAAATAATATACGCCCGTTGGATTTTTACAATAATAAAGAGTAAAACGTTAGATTTGTCAAAATCTACAAAGAATCTAGCCGATAATGTAACATACAGAATAAACTTGAGGCATTTATACTGAAAGCACTGCAAATGAACATAGATTTGAATATTTACACGTTTTGGTTATGATACAAGAACATAAACAATCTAATATTGATTTAAGAACTTTGTGCAATGTTTAAATAGCTTTATATTTTCGTTAAAGTACGGGAAAGAAGAACGCGTCGCTCTTTATGGACTCGTGATATTTTACAACTTCGGCAAGAAGGATACAGGGAAACTATACGTAGATAGATATCATTACCTTGCAAAGGCCAGTAAATCGGTACGATTACGAAATATCGACGTTGTCGTCCGTACTTCGCAAAAATCAGATAATTCCGAAGATTGCGGAGGACGGCCGAGAGGGGTCCTTCTGCTCAGCTTAATTCCGGGCATACAAGACATCGGAATGACATTCTATACGGTTTATATAGCAGATTTCTGGTGTGACGCGCTATTTTTTGTCACTGACGTATTCTAACCTTGTACGTGAAGTGCATAGCTTTAACAATTCTTTGCTGTCGGATTTTTGTAGCTATATATTATAACAATTTGGACATACTAAAGTCTGTTACAACTTTGACATCGAGATCTAACCCAACCTAATCAGATTCACTTTGCAGGTTCCTGGGAAATGTGAGTAATCTGGAAGAAACTTGAAGGAAATCTGTGAGATTTAAGATTCACCGTTTTTGTTTGCGACCAGGTATATCCTTCGGAAGGCCTTGACATCACCTAAACGTAATGGAGGAAGTTAATGGTATTTTAGGGAGTATTTTAGGGAGCTGTGGTTTATTTACAAGGATAAAAGCACCACGTCACTAGAAAATGGAGATTAATTTTCTGCATTGTACTTATTCTTTATGTACTTTTGTTAGTTTACCTAAAATGTTAATAAAGTTTTTAAAAAGATTGTTTATTTTTAATACATTGTTACCCTATTTAAAAAGAAGAAAGCATCTATCGTACTAACAATTTCAGTGATGTAATAATACCAACAGAATAATATATTTGTCAAAATAACAGCATACTTTAAACCACAGAACTATTTTGTTAAGCAAATACATATTTGTTTAATCTTTTAATGGCGAACGTTCCCAACACGGGAACATGTCAAAGATCGAATTTTTATTGAATTAATCATATTATTTGCATACAATTTTTATATTTTAACGTATAAAAATTTTATGCAAATAATATGATCATATTTTTGAATCAAATTATTTCTCTAAATTAAAAAAAAATATATCTTTGTCGAGTCCATATTTGTTTGTGTCAAGAACGTTTTTCTTTCTCTGTGTGCCGAACAGTAAAATCACTTTATTTTGATGTCCGACAGCAAATTGCTCCTCTACGTAATCGAATCACGCTCCAATAAAATTCCGAACACTTCCTTCCATCAATTTATGTATGAGATCATGTGCACCGCTTAGAAATCCAGTTACATGCTGTAGATGCAACCTATTCCGTTGCACGTTTAAAGTAGATGCAAGATATGGATTTCTGCGGCGTAAAGTGTAAATTATCCCGTCTCCGTATTCTAAGGGAACGGCTGGAGATCGGAAAAGTGTTTACCGGCCGGAAGCTGTAATAAATATTCAAATACCTTCAGGAGAATTGCCTTCGAGAAGCGGATATGTTTGTACGGAACGAAGAAGGGATGGTTATCATTCAAAATTCCGTCCAGTTGTATATTCTTAGGTGGATATATGAGCTATCAGAAATACGAGTGTTCCGATACGTGTGTACAATGCATATGTATGTATACATCTAAAGTAAGGTACGAGTTTGATTGATACGAGGTGGAATATTTGGAGTTGTGTAAAAGATAAATAATTTGTTTGCTTTTGGAAGGTTTGGGAAATTATTTGCATTTTTTGAGTAGAAATAGCAAGGTTATCATCACTTGGACTTCAAGACACTAATTACGTCATCTTATCCACTATTTTTAAAAGACGAGTTTCATAAGATGGTAACTTAGGACTGATTTTGGATACGGGGTTACGTTTTAGGGAGCATTTATCTTCTGATGTTAAAGAGACATTCTGTACTTTAATGCAGTTATATGAATGTACGGATTGTTTAGACCTAAATCTGATGAAGATATTGGGCGAGTCACTTGTTCTTTCTCAGCTTAATTTTTGTCTAGCTATTTATTATCATTGCGTTGATACTGTTGATACCTACGATGCGTCTGTAGCAGACACAAAGTGCATATCTTAGATTTATTCGTCTATTTGATCACGTCTCGCTTGCCCTTAAGTGGGCTAACTGGATAACTATTTCAGGGGGAGGGACAAACGATTTGAAAATGCACTCATTGGACCGGAATATTTCTATCGGAAATTGGCCTTCAGAACAGATGCATGCGCAATATTCATTCTCATTTTCATCTCGTATTTTAATTAATATTCCGCTAATAGCTAAACACAAGCGTGATTAATAGTTTGGGCAAACAGCGGTAGCAGTCAGTGTAGTAGATATGTGGTGCGGAGCCGGCGATTATTTATTTCACACGTTCACAGCGTCAGTACTAAGTTGATGCTGTATGCGAGTAGTTCTGTGTATATGTAGGCTGTCGTAACTTATTTCGTAATTGTACGCTTATATTTGCTTTAAAAATGTCGCAGTTAGGTACGTCGCGAAAACGACCAATGGCAGACACGGTTTAAAACTTTATAGTGGACATGCCGGACTTAATTTTTGATGGCGCTAAAATTCAATATCCAGTTTATAAATCCCTTTAATGTGTTGGTCCAGAAGCCATTGTCAACGTCACATCGAAAGCAAACAGCATTCTTCTGCAAAAAGTGGCATACGAGACCAAGGAAAATTTACATGTGATTTATGTGTTACTCTTATTTTATGTAATCTATCGTTTCGTTTACTAGACAAAGAAGCATTTGTCTCCTTCTGAATAAATATGCGGACTATAAATTACCAAGTCGGACATCGATACGAAATGTAGTGCCATTTGCTCGTGAACATATAGAAAAAGGAATGAAAACGGAATTGAAAGATAAAAAACTGTGGTTGTGTGTGGACGAAACAACAGATCGTTAAAAACATTCTGTGGTTAATGTAATGGTACGTACAATGAAACCACATCGACCGCCATCCTCCTTCTTACTTGCTTCCAAAAGAGTTATAAACTGTACTGCCGATGAGATTTTAAAGGTGGTGTTGTAGTCATTGAACAAATTTGAAGTTTCAACTAAGCAACTTTTAATGTTTATGAGTGATGGTGCCGCAAACATGCGTTCTTTGGGCCGATCTCTTAAAGAACACAGTGGTAACTTCTTACATGTAACGTGTAAAGTCTATACTCTAAATCTTGCGGCACAAACGATTCCTACATGTTTTCCACTAGTAAATGCATTGATTGCTAGTAGAAAGGTAGTGTTTCTAAAGCCCCCGAAACGTACCCGACTATTTCACAAACTGTGTCCTGATTTACCTGAACCATCACAGCCGATTGTTACACGTTGGGGAACATGGGTGCAGGCCGCGTTTTACTACAACAAATATTTTGATTAAGTAAAGAAGGTAGTTTTAAAATTCAATCAGACAGAAGCTGCAGCAATCAAGAAAAGCCAGGAAATATTTCAAGATAGTCAGGTTAAAATAGATTTACAAACTATTCACAGCAATTACTTCAGACTAGCGGAGGGAATAGAAAAATTACAAAATGTTTCGATGTCGCTAGTGTTGAAATTGTGAATGATGTTCACGCACAGTTATGCGCTGTAGAAGGCTAAACAAATTGGTGTGTAATACGAAAATTTGAAAGTGTTTTAGAGAAAGACCGCGATTTTCTTATATTAAGACAAATTTGTGAAGGTGCGTGTGAAGATGCATTAAGTTGTTTCAAAGATTATTTTAAATATGCAAATATAACATCGCTAGATGTCGAACGGTCGTTTTCGGCATTAAAAAAAATTATTCCGCACGTCGTACTCACTTGACTGAAACAGCTGTGGAAACATATCTAATGATTCAAATATTTAACAGATGTTACCCAGTTTGTGATTTCACGGACGACTTTTAAAACGGTAAGTGTTTCAGCGTTTTATAATTTATTCCTTACATTCTATTTTATGTGTAAACTTTTATGCGCTCGCCACGCATCTGGCTGTTACCGCATATTTGCCCAGGTTAGTGATTAAGACACGGAAACCGCAAACGTTGCGTGAAAATCGATAAATTCAACTGCGAAGCATGGAACCTCCTCCCTTATTCTATTCGCATTATAATATCGGGTTTCTACTTATGTTTCCCGTATATAACGCGGAACGAATCTCTTGCCCTTTGAATAAATCATCCGCTTGTCGCTGCTGGATCCCTTAACGTGGTTCGCGGTGTAGGAACTAAATGATCCGTCCTTCGTCTTCCGGAAGCTGGAAGCTGTCACCAGCAGTGCGTCTGTCTGACCGTTTTCAGCCGCGTTTATTGAATTATCGCAGGCAGCCGCGGTCTGTGTGGTGTAATAATCGCTCTTTAATACACCTGCTTCGGAGTGGGTTGGAGAAATTCGTCTTTGAAAATTTAAATTTTTTGAATATTAGATGTAAAAGTATCCATATAATAAGAGCTATCGTGTAGAACTGTTTTCTGCATCTGTACGAGATTTGATGTTTTCAATTCTTGAATACCTGTAGTCTTTCGATATATTTTTGAAGATTGTTTACATCTTACAAAATCAAATATTATTAATACAAATTTAATAATAGTATCAACTATTTGACCTATCTTATTTGCCGATATGTTTCTTACAAGGATACACAGGTAAGTGCATCTCACCGATTTAAATGAAACTATGTGGGTTTATAGACCGATCTAGTGTAAGAACAACGGTAACTATCTTAGCTGCCCAATCGCCTACTGGCGGGGGTAAAGCGCCCCAAACTCAATACTACCCTTCGCTGTTTGATTCAATAGTTCAGAAACTATGAGATATCCAAGAAGAAATTAAGGCAAGATTTAAACTGTCGTGTGGGTGTTCAGCACAGCCATCCCTTTGCAATGAAAGTCCCTTTAGCGGAAAGAAAGGTATTTGCGAAAGCCAAACTTTCCCCCCAGGCCGACTGGCGTTGGAGCGGAGGTATTATAAATTTAATTTAAGTCCAGATAACGACAAATGTAGAGAACTGGCGAAGATGTTACTTTTTGGGTCGTTTTCCTGTCTTCGTAAATCGTCAAAATTAATGTAAAATTTTTCTAAAATGGACAACAGGGTATATTCAAAGGCATTTCTAACATTATTCCGTAAATTAAATCTCTGTCTTAAAGTTATTAAGCAAATTGTTAATTTTATATTTAAACCTTGTCAGACGTAATTTAAGCATAGAGTCGTCAATTTTAGTCATCTGGTAGCGTCAGAACATTTATTCTCTTATATATATTTCTATAAATAACTTCTTTCAACGGAATTCTTCATGAAATTTATATATGGACAAAAATCAACAAAGTTTGCCGTGGAATGAAACAATCGCTATAGCGATTAAATAAAGGAGTAGACGGACGACGGAAATTTCATCACTTCTGATCCAACTTTAGTCGAATCAATTAGTATTTCAGTTTAAAGTGTTCTTTATTGAAATTTAGAGTTTAATTTGAAAAAACGCAGATTCCTGTAAATGTCATAGGAAACATTATCGCCAAGGTTCTTCAATTTATTGAGATTCTCATGGTATAAAAGTAGATTCATCGCCGAACGGCTACCACATTTTAAATATCCTGTAAGATTCTGCTTCCCGAAGGACGCACAAAGTCTATAGGGATTTCCAAAAGTTTGTTCGTGTAAAAATACAGTTAAATATTCACAAAATTATTCAAAGAATGAATACAGAATTATTATCCAAATAATAGAGTGTCTCTTTCTTTCAGTAAAAGTTCTTTTGAATCTGTGACGAGCAGTGGTTCGTCACAGTTTTTGTTTTTTCGAGGCGTGTTTATGGGGGTGGGTCTTTTTTGTTTTTGTTTTTTTGAGGCGCGTTTATGTTGGTTTGACTATTTTTGGTTTTTGAGGCGCCTTTATGGGAGTGAGACTCAATTAACAAGCAATGAATTAAATTTTGTCGTCCAGTGTTATCTACTTAAGAAACTGGAAAAATAATTCATATCTCCTACATAGACACCAATAGTTTTTACCATTTTACATTTGACTTGTAATATTCGTTCCAAATCGATTATACGGAATTATCCCATAGCGAACGCCCCCTACCGTTCCTTTACATTAACAAATCCAACAATACAAGACAAACAATTACAATCGACTGTTCCGCCCATCCCTTGAAATATCCGTTGCAATATTCGCCAATTAATATCTGGTCCAGGATTTCGGCCCGGCTATTAAAAGCGGAAGTGCGGCGACCGAGTTTCGGGGCGACTGATTTGCGGTCGAAAACTCGTTTAGAACTACCGTTCAACGCTGGGTCCCGCAGCGCTGTCGGCCGACTCTCTCGCAAATGGGAAAAATAATTGATATTTCCAGCTTAAAATTGGCTGCGACCGCAACCGGACCTATGGCCTGATGGTTCTTCTTGACGTTTGCGAAATGTGAATGAGCACGTATAGCTACTTTCGGGCGCGTCAGATCAATCGACGAGGACGAGGTATGACAGCGTGATGAACTCGGCTAATTTGGAAAAAAATCCGGGAAAGCTTGGGTGACCGTGAAACGAGAAGTGGGTCAAATAGAAAATCGGTTGCCTCGAAGTTCATCACAGTATCTGCGATTGCTGTCTGTAGTATTGGCAATGTGTCAATCCTTATATTCGTTACGTGTGATATGTTTGGATGTATATTTTTTTGTTCTCCGGGAAATATTTCGCATGCACAAGGAAGTAGCGACATTATTATATAGTTATCTAATCTCTCCTAATCTAATTTAATTTTTGTTTTTAATTAAAAAATTTTTTTTTTACATTTTACTTTTTTCTCTAATTCGTTCTCGTTGTCGGTTGAATGTGTAAGTTTGGTATGGCTTCCTATTTGTGAAGTATATAAGCGGTGTCCCAAATTCAATGTTACAAGCGATATTTTCCATATTTGTAGAGATATATGTAAGATCGAGCAAGGTGACGAAAATAATTATAGAACGGGCGTTCACTTCCACGCCTATCGAATGACTAAACTCTCTATTGGCTTCGCATCGACCTAAATGCCCTATCGGCGCTTCTGTCGTAGCACGCGTTTGTCGAACCTTATCTATTACTCACAAAAATTTTTTTAATACCTATACAAGTGCTACCGGTTTCGAGCGTACGTTCATCCTCAGGCACGTTACAAGGATACCAGGAATAAATACAACTAACTAACTTGAATCTGGGACCATTGGCATGTAACTTTATTTTGAATGGTAACCATGGGGGATAACAGATTGTAAATAATAATAATAATAATAATAATGGTCTTTATTATCCAACAGAAAACAAAGTCTAATTACAGGATAATAATAATAAAGAAAAAAAAAAAAAAGGTGCACAGCACTTCTGGACATAATATACAACGTACACATATACAAACGCCAGTTATTATAAAACAGACATAACTTTAATAGCAAAAAAAAAATAAGAACATTGATTAAGAAAAAAAGATACTGAACCAATTCAATGCCGCAGAGTTCCAGTACTTAATTAAGAAAAAAGATCACCATAAAGTTTATTAGCATTCTTCGACATGTGCGTTATTGCTGCTTTAAGTAAAATATTAGTCTTCGCTGTGGGAACAAAGAACGTTTCCGTTTGTCTAGTTTTGTACTGAGGTACAAGAAACCCAACTGCCGCAAATATGTTCGGGGCATCAATTTTATTAGTAATTATTTTAGTCAGAAATTTTGCGCTGGCTATCTCCCGACGAGTAGTTATAGTTTGCATAATATGTTGTTCCAATAGGCTGTCATAATCTGTTCCGCGTGGTGGATACGTACCAGTGATTTTAAAGGTTAAGTATTTTAGGAACCTCTTTTGTGTCCTCTTAATTGCAAGTTGCAGGCTAAAAAACAAGGTTTTAAGAGTGAGGATTCAAAAATCCTCGACATGTTCTTATAAGAAAACCTAGCGATCGAGAGGCAGAATTGCAAATAGTAATTATGTGCTCAGAAAATTGAAGTTGTGAATCAAATAGAACGCCCAAGTCTTTAAACTGCGTTGAACTTGATATGGCGACGTTGTCCACCGTGTAGCCAAAAAGCATAGGATTTTTGGTTTTGAAGTATGTAACAACAGCACATTTACTAACATTGAGACGAACCTTATTATTAATACACCAAGAATAGATTCTGTTCAGGTCTGTTTGTAATTTTACTGAGTCAGCGGTAGACGATATCTCAGAAAATAGTTTTAAGTCATCTGCGTATGCGAGAACTCCACAATCAAGACAGGATAGGAGATCGTTAATATAGATATTAAATAAAAGGGGACCCAAATTGGAACCCTGTGGAATTCCCGAAGAAGCAGTGTATACATTAGAGGTAAAGCCGTTATAGCAGACGTATGCGGATCTATTTTCTAAATAGGAAGCAATGAAATTTGTAATTTCAGATGTAAAACCAAATGAAGGAATTTTGGAGGCAAGTATGGAGTGGTCAATAGTGTCGAATGCCTTGGCAAAATCTGTGTAAATAACATCGACTTGCTGTCTACTATCAAGGGATTGGCTGATGTACTGAGTAATTTCTACCAGATTTGTCACAGTTGACCTACCAGAAATAAAGCCGTGTTGATATGGAGATACATAAGATTTTACAACGTTGTATAGATTTGAATGCAGCAAATGTTCAAACATTTTCGAGCAGGTGGAAAGAAGACTAATGGGGCGATAATTTGATACGTCACTTTTGTCACCATGTTTGAAAACAGGGGTTACCTTACTTAATTTCCAGAACTCAAGAAAGGTAGAGGTTTTACAACTCAAGTTAAATATGAAAGTTAATGGTGTAAACAAGACAGTTGCACAGTCTCGAATAAAAAAATTAGGAAGTCCATCATGTCCGGCAGTGGTATCGACCCTTATATCCTTCATTGCGGACAAAACTTCCTCAGCTGAGATTTCAGGAATGCTGAAAGTAAGGGGAACGTTCTCCATGAATTGGGAGCTGGGTATATCTGATGCCTGGTATACGCGCGCGAACACATCTGCAAAAGCCTCAACAACGTCTTGAGGTTTATCCAATGTCTCTGGGCCATATTTCATTCGCCACAATATTAGATTCAGTACTTAACATAAATACTGTTTCCATTTACGAAAGTAATACCATTTTAGTTTTACTGTTTGAATAAGTTTTCTATCAAACCAAATTGGAAATTTCCGAGGCGATATCGAAACTTTAGGGATGTGTTTATCAACAATAGAATAAATTACCGAGTAAAAGTCATTTACAGCCAGATTAGCATTATTATACATATCTAAGAATGACCAATCAACATTTGCCATATCATTATATAATTCCACAAAATTAGTTCTGCGAAAATTATATACAGTGTTTTTACTAGAAGGAATTTGTTTTTGCTTAGTGCTGGATAACAAATGTATAAGAATAATAATAATTATATAAGGCATATTGCAAAAGTTTATTACATGGTCCTATTTATACTATAAAATTAAATTAATGCCCTATCAAATACATACATTTCTAAATTGGTATAATTTCCTTTGGATTAAATTCGAATTCTAAAAACAGGAGAGAATAGAAAATACAACGTCAGGACTTTTAAAGCTTCCGTTTCCCTTCTGAAGAAGGAGAGATAACAAAAAGTTTACGTCCCCGATTCGCGTCAGTATCGAAATTAATGGCCCGCCAGCAACTTAACTTATCTCTAACCTATTTAAATTAGAGAGCGACGCTCACGTAAAAAAAAAAGAAACTTATCGAAAGCGCTGCGAAAAAGAAATAAACTTCTCCGAACTAACGACCTTGTTATTAATTCCGTATCATTTCCGGTCTCTCTCCCCCGTCTACCTCCCTGATTACCCAAGCAGCAGCTATAACTTACTTCAGATAACCGTCCCAAGTTCTGTAATCCCTAGTCGTTAAATTACGATTTAATTCGGCGCGCATGGTCTTCTTCTTCTCTCCTATTGGCAAGATTTTTTCTTTACATATATACCGCATGTTCCAGATCTTATTGAACAAGCGATAACTTCTTTATATAAAAAGATAGATTATATAAAAAGATAAAAAAAACTTTAAAAATACGGAATAAAGTTTTATTTGCGTTGACCGTTGAATAAGTCGCGTATTTAAGACATCGTATCGCTAACTGCAAATCAAAATTCTTCTAAAAAGAAGGAATTTTTCATTGCCCGAAGCCTGTTGCCTGCGTGTATAAAGTAAAGCCACAAAAGGTCGCATTTTGGAAATGCTCGAGGACAGGTACAATGCATATAAGAGGGTAGCGTCTTAGGTTTCTACAAACGACCACTAGATGGCGCTATTGAGTGTGTTAAGTGTATATATTTTGTTGCTTAATGATTGTATATGCAGATTTAGGATAGTGAAGTCAGTTTTCTTCCACTGATTGGTTTTGTGGAATTTTTTAATTTGCGTGTATCGTCTCGGTTCCGATAACGTCTTGTTTGTTGCCTTTGCTTCAGAGAAAAGTTGCATACACTTAGTGCGATTCCCTTTAACCAACGTACGCTTTCATAAACTGCATCCATTAGGTTATTATTCACACCTACGTTGAAATATTTGTATGTGTGACCTGTATTGGTGACCAAATTCCTTTTTCATCATATTTTGTAAAATCTGCATTAAATCTGTCATAAATAGCTGTGGTTGATTGTTATGTGTGTAAGCAAATTGTTTACCTACTCCTGTTCCTCCTTTTATTTTTATTTGGCCGTTTATGGAGTTCCTGTTTCGGTGTTGTTCTTCATCATTTCAACGACAAGTAAGTTAATGTAACGGGTGAGCTTGTTGATCGCCAAACATTTTTTCAAAACGCGGAATAAGGTTTAACACTGTCACTCTCATTTCTCGCTCCACATCTATTTTTGAGTAATATTTGCTTCTTATTACAGTTACAGCTGAAAATCCAGCTTCACATGAATAGGTTGTCGCAAAAAGAATGAGAATCCTTACAGCTTTTGAACTCAGAGTGTGGATATGCATTTTTGATTGATATCCAAAACTCCACTAAATCGGAAGAAGCAAATTTTGTTTTCAGGCTGATATCGCAAGAGAGTTCAATTAGACTCTCTTCTTCTGGGAAGTGAATTCTGGTGGAGCTTGAGCACGGAAAGGATCTTGGATCCACGCAAATTTCTCAAAGTATTTTGCAAACCAGTCAGTGAGCTTTAAGAGGTGTTCCTTGAAAAGGGACAGAGAGTGTCTTGTGAAATAACGACTTTATTACAGGCCATGTATTTGTGCAATTCCAGGGAAAGAATGTTGTCCGCCATCCTCATTGATTTTGCTTATCTACAACTGCAGCTTTTTCCTAAACGCCGCAACCTTCTCCAAAAGCTTCAAACTGTGCATGTTTATTACCTTGCAGAGACCGATTGGAGGCATTCAACTTGTCAAATACATCGCACAAATACGATAATTTCAGCAAAAAGTCGAGTTCGGCAAAGTACCTGGAATTTTCATGTCCTTCCTCTTGTAGAAAAGTGTGAATTTCTTGACGTAGTTCGAATGCTACGTGGAAGCCATCGTGATATGCAGCAGTAGAGCAGGGCCGTGGGTTCAGCTCCCATGTCCACGTGCATAGCATTTTAAAAAATCTGGTTTTCTGTGGCCTAGCTTTTATGTAGTTTACTGCGTCTACAACACATTTTAATGCGAAATAGAGAGCTCATCGACTTTGATGCAAGTGCTTCCTTGTCGATGATGCAATGGGTCCACATAGCATGCGGTGTCTTGCTGCGGATAAGCGTTTGCAATTCTCCATAGCGACCAGACATTGATCGAGCTCTATCACTGCACACACCTTTTTCCCAATCCAAATCATTTTCGGTTATAAACTTGTCAAACATCTCAAATAAGTCTTGAACTTCTGTGCTTCCAATGATGCTTTTGCGAAACAGAAGGTCTTCAACGATAATATTATCATCCAAGAAGCGTACATAACAAATAAGCTGTGGGTTTTTGTTACTGTCAGTAGCCTCATCAGGTTGCAGACCACATTCCGTGCTTTTCATTTTCTCTATTAATTTGAGATCCAGAGCTATATGATTTTTCGACTAATAATGTTGTTGGATAAAGGTACCTTTGAAATTAATTTTCCCGCGGATTCTCCCAGCACAATATTAACCATGTCAAGAACAGCCAGTAGAATAAGCTCTTCTGCGATGGTGTGAGGTTTCTTTGCACTTTGATACTCTATATGCGACCTTAAAAGATGCCAGCAGTGTATTGCTTGGTACTACTACTGAAGTAAAGCTAAAATTCAAATAGTCATCTTCGTATTTACGATATTTCTGTTTATTTGCTACCCCATCATTTGTCGATGCTTGATCACTCTCACTTGAACAGTCGACTTGCCTATTTAATAAAAATCTTTCCATTTTCCTACGACTTTGCGAAAACACAAAGTGACGCACTGAAATAAAGCAGGCGTCTTAAAACCGTTCACTTTTCTTCTTAGATGTTTACTCTTCGATTGTTATTTAGGAACTGAACTGATTCGCCGAAGTGGTGTCGTATTGATACTAGCCGCCCCACCTACTTAGAACTTTCGCGAAACTTCACGAAAGTTTCATACATTTCTGGAATATTCTATGTGCTTCGAGAATGTTCTAGAAAGTTCCATTAGCTTCGAAACCGTTTCGAAATGTTCATTCTAGAATGTTCCAGACCGCTATATCTGCCCGCGTTCGCAGGATTGCCTCGTGGCGCTTCTATTTACTCTTTACGGCACTAAGGGAAGTTCTGGTGTACATCTTAATGACGAATATTAAAAAAAAAACAATAAAACGATTTTTGCCTGTGCCCCATCCTTTCCTGTTTTATTAAAGAAAAGTAAAACTGGAAATTACGTTAAATAATCAATACTGAACAAATTAGGGTTCGTAACCATTCAACATCCCCTTTACATCCTATATCTTCATTACGTCCTATTTTACATATTTCTTTTCATCTTTTTCTCCCCGACGTGATTCCATTAGCTTGAATTAATCCATTTTTTTCCCGTTTTGTTCGACACTAACGACTTCGTCGCGAGCGAAGAAAGAAGTGTCATTACTTTGAGCGATTTCTGTAGCAAGCACTTCAGCGCTGCCCCATAAAAAACTTTCTCTCATCGGAGAAGAAGATAGAGTAATGTCGAGAAATCGAATGGGGGGTAAAAATAATTACCTTATGTCAGTCTTTTTCTATATTTTTCGACGAAGGTTTTCCACCGCTACCGTTTATTAATTAAAACATTGTTGCTAGACATGGAAGGAAATTAGGTTAATTAAAAACAGGGGAGGAGATATATCGTATCATTCGGGGTTCCTTTTTCGTCTTAATTAGGCGAACAACGCCCTTTCTGGAGCGCGTTAGGGACGACGCAGGTCCGTCATTAATGTCGAAATGTATAAAACAAAAAGAAAGAAGGGTCGGCCGTCCGTCCCATCCATCTGCCATCTGAAAAAGATGAATTATTCTCTTCGAGATCTGTTTAGGATTGTCCGCGCTTCGAGGCTGAGACAGATTTCATCAGGTTTAAAACGTTTCCAGTTACATATACCGTGTGTCTCAAATTTTGTTGACTAAACCATCATTCTCTTTACATGAAAGTGCGCTCGAAAACAACATAAACAAATATTGTTAGAAAGCTAAACGACTGGAGATAGGTAATATCAATGATAATTATAAGATTTTGGCAGAATCCTTCAGTGAATTGAGTAATGTTTATGAATTTGACAGATATTTATGGTTGTAATTCACTAACAGGGAAAGTATTTAATAATATTAAGAGTTAAATGATTTTCCAAGTTCCTCTATAAAGGTATAATACAGCATATTTATTTTTTGATTCTCCGAAAATGTCAAGCGCTTCTTTCTTCTAAAGAGCGTCCGCTAAATACGAACCTAAGAGCTTAAATTATTAATTTCTCGGAGGACCCTCAATATCCGTATAACGTAGATATTAGGGGGGTACGTTTTTTTACAGGTTTTCTTATGGACGTACGGGGAAACAATTTGACCGTTCATCCTGTTTTGAATTGTTAGAGTTGGCGCGGGTTTTTTTTTTCCCCGGGATATTAATTTATTATATCTTGTGGTTCTGATGGCGGTTGGAAATGGAAATTAAGTGAGACAAGAGGATTTCACATAGTTTAATGTGGTTGATAAACAAACAACGACTTAATTTTATCATTATGTCGATATTTCTATTGCGTGAATAGATTATAATTAAAAAAACCCTACAGGTATGATAAAAGGGAACCTGTTGTACGATTTTTGTTGTAAAAAATGTTTGAGAAGATACAATAAGATTGGCCATTTAGGTTGTCAATTTTCGCCAAAAGTGGGGACCAAAAAAAATGGCAGAAATAAAATATAGTTCAAACACTTACCGTCTTAAGATCTTCCGTGAAATCACAAAGTGAATAGTGTCTGAAATATCTGCAAATTAGATATTTTCCAGTTGTTCGGCAAATCGAGTGGGGGTGAGGAAAAAGTGTTTATATACAGAAAACGAACGTTTCCCCTCTAGTGACGTTATATTTGCGTAACTAAAATAATCTTTAAAAACAAGGTTCTGTTGCCGCATTTACAAATTTGTTTTAATGTGAAAAAATTAGAATCTTTTTTAAAACACTTTAACCCCCAAAACCAAAATTTTTTGCTTTTCACCGCGTATAGTTTGGGGGGTAAAATTTTGGCACTTTTTGGGAGATTCCAACACCCGAAATTTTGTAATTTTCTATTGCCTCCACTAATCGGGTAATTGTTTTTATAGTTTTTAAATCCTTTTTAAACCCTGATTATCTTAAAATTTTTGACTAGCTTTCCTTGATACCCGCAGTTTCCCTTTTGGATCAATTGAAAACCACGTTCTTAATATTCTCAAAATATTATGATAAAAAAACCCGGGCCTGTAACCATTTTTTAAGGGGAAAAGAAAAGTTCGGGTGACTCAGGCATCGGGGGCGCAGTTTGAAAATTTGGAATAGTTTTGGGGTTTTGAAACACTGCTTTTGTATGCGCTATTAAAGCGTCTACCTAAGGTCATTTTCTGTACTATCTCCCACAGATTGAAAGATGAATTTTACGAATATAACAAGTTAGCACAATGTTTTTAAGAGACCACCTACAGCAAGCATGTTTGGGCACCGTACTCATAAACATAACAGTTGGTTTGTTGAAAGTTCAAACTTTTAAAGTTTTTAACACAACTTTGAAATTACTTCGGCAGTAATTGTTGTACCGTCTGGAAGCAAAAATTAAGGTGACGATTAGTGGTTCCATTGTACGTACTTTAAATTAACTACAGGATTTTTTTACGACTTTTTTTTCGTCCACACATAACCAGTTTTTTATCTTTAAACTCCGATTTAATTTTTTTCAACATTTCACGAGCAGAGGGCCAATTCTTTGTAACGATGTCCGGGTTGGTAATTTACCCCAATATTTATTCCAAAGAAGACATATCTTCCTTGTCTAGTAAATTAAACGGTGATTACATAATAAAGATAACATATAAATTAAATTTAAATTTGTCATACTGTCGGGGCAATTTTTTTTTTTAAAAATGCTGTTTACTATTTTTGACGAAAAAAACCCTTTGGACCAACACAAAAAGGGGTATTACAAACTACACATTGAATTTTTAACCCCTCTCTTAGGTCAGGCATTTCTGCTATAAATTTTCCTTTTCCCAAAATTGGTCGTTTTCGGACGTAAACATTTTTTAAAAAAAACGTAGAACTCGAAATAGTATTTACGGCGGCGTACATGTATACACAACAGATCTGGTTGAGACTCGCAGTTATACTGAACCTCCGCCATTGCCCGTTGGCGCTAGTGAAATGATTGAATATCACCTGGAATTTGAGGCAAATGAAGTCTTTCGTGTTGGCTAAATCGGAGTACGTTTATAATAAGTTAGGTCAGGCATTTCTTGCCTTAGACAAAAGTGTCCCACAAGGCTCGATCCCTGGGTCACTTCTATTTTCTATACATACTTGTCTTTTGCCAAATTCTATCAAAAATTCGACCGTTAAGATGTATGCTGACGATACTCAAATATTTTTTTCCACATGAGTTACAGGCAGATCTTGATTATGTTTCTATTGATAGCTTAAATTAGTAAGAATTGCTTAAAAAATTGTACCACTCCTCGCTGAGCACGCTGTATAGCAGGTACCGAAGTAAAATGGGAAATGGAGTCGATTTATGAAGCGTTCACCTCCGCTTTATTTTTCCAAGCATAAGACGCTTCCAGCCCTTTACGCTATTTCCTCCCTTTCCCCTTCTACATCGACTTATTTACGACCGGACTGCTTCCGGGCAGACCTCGTCCATTCGTTTAGTCCGCCCGAAAAAACGAAGAAGTCGAACGTTCTATCAATTTAATATCTTTGGGCGAATTCATACCCTACCCCGTGCGTTCGTTCATTCCTCTTCTCCATCTTTCCTCCTTATTTTATATCCGGAGAACGAATTTCGATGCATCGCACGTTAGATCGGAAAATCGTAGAGAAGCGCACGTTTCCGCATTACATTTAAAGATGCTACAATGATTTCAGGAAACAACTGATTTCGTGTACGTCTTGATTTCTATGAAACATCGAAGGTATTCTATTTATAGGATAGACGTAGATGTGCTTCGTTTTTGAAAAAACCGCTTCAGCGGAATTGGGAAAATGAAAGAGAGGTTTGTTTGCTTTCATATTTAGTTTCGCTACAGCGAATCGGTGTTGGAATACGCTGCCGTTGCGATTCTAGTTTTCGTCAAACGTTTGAAATGGGTGGAAAATCGAGTGTTAGGAAGGAAGATTCAGTTTTCGTACAAATAAAAATGGCAACAATAATCATTTTAAATATTTTTAAAAAGCCAAATAATGTAACATAAAATAATTCTATTGTTTTATATAAGAAAAGATTTTAAAGTGTTGTATGCGTTGACATTGTTTTATCTTTGCAAAAAAAAGAAAAATACAATTTTGACTCAAACATAAGGGGTTGGAAAGCTAGCAACATGAAGAGTGTTTTAAAGCGCTAAACTGGAAAATGTTACATTCCGTCCGCTGCAGTACAAACATCCCCAAAAAAACCGCACTTCCGAACTCACCACTGGTCTCAACTTGAATTCGCCCTTTTTAACTCCCTTATGCTCTTATTGTCGGAGAGGACGAAGAGGAAGTTCCCGTAGTATTTTTACGACGTCTCTACGTTAGCTGCCGCCGCCGGAGAACATCTTTATGGCCGAAGGCACTTCCGATTATTTATCCCAGCGCATATACGACCGTAAATACAGAACTGTACGTAGGAAAAAGGGAGATAGCAAGCAAGGATGTCAACCAATAGCTTGGCGATGTATTTGAGTATGGATACGGTTAATATAGAGTGTCACTCCGTTGCAGATAAAATATTTACGGAGCGACCTATTTCTCTGACTTGACGGCTGTCCTTTATCGACTTTAATTTTGTGTCGTTGTTGCTCCCGAGTTGTCCTTGCGTTGCTGTTTTCTTTAGACGGCGCGGCGCGGCGTGCACTACGTATTTACTTGTCGGTATTACGATCGTAATAGTCGAGGATATTTATTGCCTCTTCCGGCATGACGGCAACGATGATGAGCTAAGCGATTTTTTTTCGATGGAAGATTTTCTAAGCTCTTGCAAATACAATTTTAAAATTTTGCTATGGACAGGGGATCCATTAACAAGGAACACCGGCAAACATATCGCACCGGTTTAAATGAAACGTTGTGGGTTTATGGATTGATGTAGAGTAAGAATAACGGTAACTCCCTTAGCTGCCCAATCTCACACTGGCGTGGTGTAAAGCAGCCTAAATTCAACACCATTCATCGCTGTTTGACTCAATAACTATCAGAGATACCAAAAAAAGTTAAGACAAGATTTAAACTGTTTTACATGCTCCTATGGCGTTAATATTTTCCCTATAACAAATATTTGTTTAGGAAAACACCCCACCCCACCCTTTACTTTTTTGCAAATTTCAGAATTTTTATATACTCCAAAGATACAGAGGGTACGTAGAATTTACATATACTAGGGTACGTACGGAGTCATTTATAGTCATGAATAGAGTAACCTAAACTTGCGGACTCGCATAGGCGTCGGTATTACGGGTTAATATAAGAATACGAAAAATTCATAAATAAACTAAACCGGTAGAGAAGCAGGCATGTAGTGTCGACCTTGAATATAAATCATGTTAAACCGCGCTGAGAGAGATTTCGTTTTAGTACCGGTTGAGCTGTTGCAGAGATTAGTCGAACGGTCAAGGTTATGTACTTGCGTGTCGCTTTTGAAAATATAGCTGGTGTTTCTGTGTGTTGTAGTATTATACCAAGTACATAATTAGTGTATGGTTTCATATAGAACTAATATTTACATACCTAAGAAAACAATGCCTCGTAATAGATTTGCTACTAATGTACATAAGTATGTGTCACTTTTTCCCCATTTAAAATATGACGGTAGTGCAGTTTTTTGCTTAATATGCAATGTTCGTTTGGCTGCATTGGACAGAACTGATTGCCAGAGGCATGTCAATGGTATTAAGCATATGAGAAATGCAAGAACTGAAATACCTTATACACTATTCCTCATAAATTTATTAATTATGTTTACCTCTTGTAATCTTCCGTTGTCGTTGGTGAGAAAAGCAGCTTTTAAAACGTTTTGGCGACAATACGTTCCAAAGTACCCATTACCCTCACAAACACAATTACAGAATCATTTGCCGCGAATGAAAGAGATGCTAGGAAATTGTGTAAACGTGATTTGTGTTCCAAAAAAGTATGGATTACCGTGGATGAGACGACCGATATAAAGAAAAACAGTATTGTGAATGTAATAGCTCGCGTTTTATCTAGCGAGAACACAGCATCTCGATATTTGTTAGCTTGCAAACGTGTTCAACAATGTACCGCGGAAAATATTCAAAAAGTGATAATGAACGCTTTGAAAAAATTTAAAATTGCCCAAGATCAAGTTGTGATGATTGTGACAGATAGTGCAGCAACGTTGTTAAGTGTTGGGCGATCCTTAAAACATATATTTCCTAATTAATACATATAACCTGAGTGCTGCATGCTTTGCATTTAGTTGGTGAAGTTGTTCGACAACATTACGGAAACGTTGATCGGATGATTGGAAGTACTAAAGCAGTGTTTCGTAAATCTCCTAAACGTTTAAAAGAATTTCGTAAATTTTGTCCAGGTATTCCAGAACCTCCTGAACCAATTTTAACGGGATGGGGTACTTGGCTAACAGCAGCTTCTTACTATTTGATCCATTTTCAGTAAATTCAATCAGTTATAATGCGATTTAATCGGAATGAATCCAATGCAATTAGAGAAAGTCAAAGAGAATTTCAAATTCTCAACTTTTAGAAGATTTAACAACAATATGTACCAATTATACAGTATTACTAGATGCCATCAGAAAACTACAATGTACTGTTGTCTTGCAGGAATCATTAGACATAGTGGAGAGTGTAAAAAAAAAATTACACATTAAATGATAGCCAATTATGCGCTAGTCAAAAGTTGGCAGATTTTTTAAAAAAAAAATCCCGTTTTTAATACTTTAGGGCTGTTTATAATAAGTGTTAGAATAGTGAATTTTTAAGCGATTTTAAAAAAACAGTTTCTACATGCAAATGTAACTTCCTTAGATGTGGAGAGATCGTTTTCTATGTATAAGAATATTTTTTCTTGTCAGCCGGTTTTAAAGTAACTGGGAAACATATGCAATGATCAAGTTTACAGTAGTTAAATCCTGATGCCGCTAATTTTTGAATAATTGCAAGTAAGTTTATTTATAAATTTTTTCGTATTCTTATATTAACCCTAATCAGACGCCATGCGAGTCCGCAAGTTTTGGTTACTCTAGTCATGAAACCCCTACATATTTGAATAAGGGGGGTGGGGGATTCGCAGCCCCTTTACTTTTGGGGGCAAACGTTGTAACACTGTCCATATATTTTAGCGGTTCACTTTACTACGGTACTTATGAACGCGGTATATTAGATCTGCCACGAAATATTCTTATTTATGTAAGAAAATTCATAACTGATGTGCTATACTTACATTAATGAAGGAAACACGCAAGTGATTATCAAATGATTTTATTAATAAAATGTAAGTATAGAGTTCACTGACATCTCGGTTTTTCGGTCCGATTTGTGCAATTGTATTTGTGCAATTATGTCTTTCGTGTGTATAGTTTAACGTTTCGTGCTTGTTGCAAAGTTATTTATTAGAAATGAGCTGCGAAGAAGATCAGACGCGACTTATGGGAAGAATGTATGACCGAGAGTGATGGTGAAATTCAGTGTGACGATGATGAAGACTGGGAAGAAGCCGATATTCTGGAAGCGAAGATTGATGATTCTCAATTAGAGCAAGATGTAGACGACGTAGAAGACACATCTGGCATTGTTCGCGTACTTAAACAATCTCGTATGGAACCACATTTCATAGGAAAAGATGGAACAATATGGATGAAGCAAAAGACAAAACAAAATGTAAGGAGAAGAAATCAAAATACTGTTATATGTCCTCCGTCCACTGTACGCCCGCATTGGCTACGTTGATGTCCAACTTAGGCTGGCGCGGGGTCCTAGAGAAGGCGATGGCTTGTGTCTTACGGCGTCGTCCAGGAAGCTTTTGATCCTGTCTAGTTGCGCCGGCGCAAGGTTGACAGCGATCTTGACGTCGCGGGATGTTGCTACGATGGCAGTTTCGTCAGCGTAGATAGCGTTGAAAACTCTCCCATCCTCGGACTTGGGCATGCCGTGGAGATAGATCGTGAACAGCACTGGGCCTAGCGCCGACCCTTGAGGGACTCTTGACCTCATCGGTATCGAACACAAGAACATAAAACATGCGAAACAAGCGACCAACACGGACGGAACGCAAAACGACGAACGAACCCGATGCGATCACACCCCCACCACACACAGACCGGACCATACAAATACAGGCGCACAGAAGGGTCACTTGCAGTAAGAGCGAAACAACGACAGCGACCTGATGATGGCAGCAGCGAGACTGCCGAAAGCTCCTTCACAGGACTCAACAATCGACACACGGCTGGAGACCCGGAAACCGCCAACTACACATTTTCGCCGTGAAAAGCTACGTAGCTTTTATATTTTTGTAGTATATAAAAATTCTGAAATTTGCAAAAACAACGCCATCATTAATAGGATGTAAAACAGTTTAAGTCTTTTCTTAACTTTTTTGTTATAGTTTCTGGAGTTATTGAGTTAAAGAGCGAAGGGTAGTGTCGAGCTTTGGGTGCTTTACACCCCGCCAGTGGACGATTGGGCAGCTAAGATAGTTATCGTTATTCTTACACTAGATCGGTCTATAAACCCATACAGTTTTATTTAAATCGGTGAGATACGCTCACCTGTGTTTCCTTGTTAGACACACAATCATGCCCAATTTCAGCAAATGGACGCCGTTTATCTCCCCTCTTCCTTGTGTTAAAAGAAGCAATAGGTCAGTTTGGACCCCAGGTGCAAAAAACTAACTTCTCAGCATTTTAAAGATTGGTTTACAGATGTGTACTTACGAAATACTGGAGCGGAAGGTACTTCTCATGCCATCCTCACATATTATTTTATTTTTGAATATTTGGAAAAATTCTAGACAAAAAAGTTGTTAGGAGTCATCTTAGTGATCTAAAATAGGCCATGTATTGTTTTTTCTTCTGCTTTTCTAAGCCTTCTAAGAGTAATAAATGCATTTTCTTATTATAATAAGCAGTACTTTAACCATAAAGTAAAGACACAATGAATAAATGAAACAGGGCAAATTCCCTCACTGTAAAATAATGACTTCTTCACACTCAAGGGATCACTATGAATTACACCATAATTTATCTCTTTCTTCTACTATATTGTCTTCTATTTTCTTCGCAATTTCAACTGGAAATAAATTAAATATCGTGTAGACCGCAAATTTATTGACTGTTTCTCAAGTCGTTCGATGCGTCTCATTTACGTCACGCAATTGACGGTTGACGAAGACGTAGTGCCTACGTAGTATCGGGTTTTATCGAATCCCTTAAGCGCCTGATTTGAACAATGCCATCTTTTCAGCAACGGCGAAACAAGAAAGCCAATCAACAACGGCTTACGGTTGCATGCGTTAAGACGATTAATCACTTACACGTAACGTTCTATGCGTGAGGCGATGACTATGACATCGATACGCTTCAGGTAACAGCATTTATTAACGTCGCTTGTGTGGCAATAATGAAATAGTAACTAACAGCTATACGAGGATGGTCCGAAAAGTTTCAAGTTTCAACATGAAGGTGGCGTTATTTGTTAAAAATATTCTGATAATGTGATTGTGCGTGCGTTGAGAGATAGTTTTGAAAATTATAACCATCATCATTTATTAGTGCTTTTCATTTCGCAGATTGTCTATAATATTTTAAGTGCAAAAAACAGGACTGCACAACATTTCAATAGATAAAAACATTTGTATAAAATAAAAACTTTAAACAGATAGAACATATAACAACGAAGAAGACCCTCAGGAGGGAACATCGAATCAAAAATGCAACAAGAACTTACAGGCTGGATCAAAGACAGATAAGCAATCTCGCAAAAGACGTACATACATGTCAAGAAAAGAAATGTGAAAATAAGACTTACGATAGATGTAAGAACATTAACAAGAACATATGTGGAAAATGTGGATTTAAAGTAACTTATTGCAAAAATTGTAACGATATTTAAAATACCAAAGTTAAGTTAGAAGTTATTTTTATATTTTGTTAATAAATATACACTTTTATGCAAACAAATTATTTTAATTAATAAAAACAGTCGAAACAATATTGAGTTTTAATCACCGGTCAACTTGACCGGGGCGGCGGTTCGAGGTATGAGGAATTCTCGGCGGTTCTAGTGTTAAATAAATTTTATAATTGAATAAAAACTATCAATTTCTTTGTTTTAAGAGTATTTTGTTGAATGCAAAACAATTTCTTTTTCAGTTAGCACTTCCTTTATTTATACGTATTTCTTTGGATGGGCAAATAATTATGGACGGTATTGTATATATACGTCGCCCTATGCTTTAATGTGATGGTTAATAAGCCATAAATATCTGCAGTTGGATTTGGTTTTAGGCTTTTAACTATCGAGGAGGTCGTCACATTCATAAAGGCATATTTTGCAGAACAAGATGCCAAGTACCATTTGCGACCATTGCTGGGAAAAGTATTTAGACTCACAAGGAGACTAAATGAGAAAAAAGAAACTGAATTTGACAAGAGAATACATTTTCTTTCAGCTTCTGTCAAGCTCTAGTCGTGTTGGACGTTTTTAAGCGGAAAGGCTGAAAATCTCTTCTCAACTTTGAGAATCTCTAGTGTAGATTTGTTTAAAAAAATGTGTATACATCTTGCGAGCTTCATCGTATCAAATTATTATTAATACGTAACTTTGATGTGGAATTTTGACATTTGACAGCAATTTTCCGCTTTGATCCTAGAGACATTTCACGAGCAACATGCATCTTTCAAGCGAACATTTTATGTGAATTAAACCTTTTAATACCCTACATAAACGAGTTTTAAAGGTTTTTAATGGATCTCTACGGGAATATTTTTACGCTCCCAAGGGTACCAACCAACCACCAAAAGAAAAAAGAAGAGCAAAAGGGTGAGAAAATAACGGGGAACCCAGGAGGCGGACGTCGACGATATCGACGACCTTTGGCAAAATCACTCCACAAATCGCTCCCAGGCGAATTTGAAGCAAGGAAAACCGTGTCGTCGACAGAACGTCCTATGTACACTGCCGGCCATAATTATTTGCTCACCTAAAGAAATACGCATAAAGGATGATAAAAAGTTGTACCACCCATCAATTTTTCACATTTTAATATTCAAAACGTGAAAAGTTAATTTTTTATCATTCAAATGTAACGTGTAACGTAATACGTTGGCAGTAAAATCAAATGTTATTAGGTTGGCAGTTCTGGTAAATGGGATAGTTGTTTGTTTTCTTCCAATTAATATAACCACACTTTTCAGTGTTTGGCCCATCTGCTCTAAGTTTTCGTACTTATTTATTAATTTGTGCCCTAAGTATGGCTAGCCGTGGTTGTAAAAACTGTCCTAACACTTTTTATTATATATGTGGCGAGTTTGTGGTTAAAAGACATCAAAGAAACATTATTGACTTTGTAAAAAAAGTATACTTTGCATATTTTGGTGTAAAAATTGGTGATCAAGAAAAATGTTGGGCTCCTCACAAAGGTATGTTATGTTTATGTCGAGTATCTTAGGAAATGGTCTAAAAAGAAAAGATTTGCGGAACCCATGGTATGGAGAGAGCAAAAAATTCATTCAAATGTTTGTTATTTTTGTAGCGTTGATGTTTCTGGGTGTCACTTCAAAAATAAGAAAGTAATTGTTTACCCTAACCTTAATTCAGTTATTCGGCCGGTAGGACACGGACCGGGACTTCCTGTCCTTGGGCCACCTTAGTCTATTGATCATATTTTACAGTCCAGTGAACCAGAACCTGATGAAAGTCGACCGAGTGATGATGAACTCCAATGTTCTCCAGAAAATTTAAAACCGTGGTTGTTTACACAAGCTGAGTTAAACGATTTAGTGAGAGATTTGGGTTTGACTAAGGAAAAAGCAGAATTGCTTGGTTCTAGGCTGAAAGAAAAACGTTTATTGGCATCTGGAACATCTATTTACCAATATAGAATAAGAAATCAACAGTTTGCTTAGTTTTTCAAGCGGGAAGAGGATTTGGTTAACTGCTACTACAAGAAGGCAAATTGGAGGCTTTTTCTAGACTCGTCGAAAACTAGTTTAAAAGCTGTTCTTTTACATAATGGGCATACTTATGCTTCACTGCGTGTTGCTCATTCAATCCATATGATGGAAACTTACGAAAATCTTGACATGATTTTACGAAAAATTAATTATCCAACTCACGGTTGGATGCTATATGGGGATTTGAAAGTTGTTGTCGCATGATCCTTGGTCAACATAAGGGATTTATAAAGTTTCCATGTTTTATATGTAAGTGGGACAGCAGAGCAAGGGATCGACATTGGTCCACAAAACAATGGCCCGTAAGAAAAACTTTAACACTTGGCGAGAAGAACATATTGCATTTCGTAGATCGAAAAAGATTCTTCTACCACCTCTACACATAAAGTCGGGCTTAACGAAACAATTTGTAAAAGCCTTGCCTAAAGATGATGAATGTTTTAAATATTTATGTGAAAGGTTTCGACATTTATCAGAAGCCAAACGGAAAGAAGGGCCTGATATTCGTAAAATGATGTTCGATTCCAACTTTGAAGCAAGGACGACTACAAAGGAAAAGGAGGATTGGATATCATTTAAGCAAGTTGTGATTAAGTTTTTGGGCAATGTGAAAGACCCAAACTATGAGCTTATCGTAGCTAATATGATTGACAAGTTCAAAAATCTGGGATGTCTGATGAGCTTAAAGTCCACTTCTTGCGCAACCATCTTGACTTTTTTCCTGAAAATTTGGGCGATGTGAGTGAAGAACAGGAGGAATGGTTCCATCAGGACATAAAGGTAATGGAGAAACGGTACCAGGAACGGTGGAATATCAACATGATGGGTGATTACTGCATCGTAGAAAAAGTACAAGAAGCTTTACAGGAAAAAGACAAACAAATAGGCACCTAAAATATTTGTATCGAAGTGGTATATGTTGTGGTAGATGTTAAAATACAATCGATGCCATATTGTGAAAGAACTATGGTTGATATAAAAAGAAATGTACCAGATACGGTTTCAGCACCCAAAAATACAGAAGATTTTGATGTATTTGTTTAAAAAGTTTTCACAAATATTTTTTTGTTGGCCCGCGTAATTGCGACATTCTTTCTATCAATTTCATCAGAGCAGCGGGTTCTATTTTAAGTCAGGCTTCTTGTAGTTATTTCCACAACGATTCCTTGGAAGTTGCAGGATTTATTTTCACCAGCCTGTCGAGTTCCTCCTACAAAAATTCTATGGGGTTAGCATCTGGGTTTTGAGAAGGCCATTTCATTATTTTGATATTGCCACTTTTCTAAATATTCGCGGCGCAGCTTATAGGTGTGTTTCGGATCTTTATCATGTTGAAATATAAAATAGTCACCGATTATCCTCCTTCCAGATGGTATAGCATTTGCTTCCAGAATTTCCCGTCTCTTTTCTTCAAATTCCATCTATTTTAACTAAGTCTCCTACGGATGCGGCGCCAAAGCAACCTCAAACCATTACCGATCCGCATCCATGATTGACTGTAAGTACTACATATGATTCTGCTGCTCGTTTTCCTTTCGACTTTCGAACGAACGTTCTTCTCTTGAAACCGATGAGTTCAAATTTGGTGTCATCGGTCTATAGAACATTTTTCCACTCATCAACTGTCCAATGTTGATGCTCTCTAGCCCACTGCAGCCGTTTTATTTTATTTTGCTTGTGTAAGAGTGGTTTACGCAAAGCTATTCGACCAAATAAACCACCTTTTCTTATCAATAACAATAAATAGATAATTTTCTAAAACCCAAGCAAAAATGTAGGTGGGCAAACAATTATGGCCGATAGTGTACATTATACATGTATATCTATATACCTATACATACTAACAGGTTCGGTATTGCCAAAAACGACAAGGAAATTCAATAAAGGCGGATGCGACAGCTGCCCCGGCGACGCGGGATCCCGCGGCTAAGCCCTAAACACGAACCGTCAATATCGAGACGTGTCGAGATCCGACAACTTCTCCTTCCATCTCCTATTTCGGTGGTACGTCGTCGTAGTCGCCATCTTTGGAGGACCAAGGTGGACGACAAGACGCGTTTGGGAAATACGACACCATCGGGATCTCGCGCGACGTCGATGGGCCTTTTTATTGGGGATAGACTTCTAGGATCGAGTTCTCCCCGAAGGCAGGAGTTTAATCCGAGTCTCGGGATCTCGCATGCGATAGTAGCGTCGGTAAGAGGAATTTTCAATATAAATCCGGAAAGCGATGGCGGAAGAGTATCGCTTACACAAGTATGTTTTAATCAGGGTGTCTCAAACTTTTGGATTTGTAAAATTGCGCCTATTGCGTAAAGAGTACGAAGCTAACATTTTCTGATAACATAATAGACGTCATAGAGGATCTTTCTATGTAGGGTGATCGATAAATGGCGAATTTTCTTGTTTAAAATGGAATGCACTGTGTATTATGACATGCAGCATTGTATTTAATGTTTATTCGGACATAACTGGCCCCATGACACAATTTCCCAAAACGCCTATCCAAACGATGTTGTGGTTTCCTTGCCCTATTTTGTTTGGGATTCTGTACTTAAAGTTTCCAGAATTGGTAAATTTATTTGCGATGTTATATAGGATTTGATTCCACGTTTTGCAACAGAATAGCGTTAAAACATTTTCAACAGTCCACTTATGTTTTTCTTTCTTTCTAAATTAGCTATTACGCAGCTAATACCCATTATCAAAATTCAATTCAAACGGATAAAAGACCGGAAAAGAAAAGGCAAACCCCCATTGCCTTTTCTTTCCGTTTTCATTTATATATACGTCAGTATAAAGTATTTCACGTTTGCTTACTTAGAGGAAGTGGACGTGGAATTCCGACGATCAAAAAGACGTTAGAAAAGCCGAAGGGCGCTTTGCGGATGACCAACGAAAGAAAAAGGAAGCGTCCGAAGTCTAGGTAAAAGCGATATAGATATAGAAGAAGGTCTACTCGGTTCCAGGAAAGTTTCCGTTGAACCGTGCGTGCCTAGAATATTAAAATAACTTTGAACTTTTGCGAACGGCATCTGTGGAGTACGGAGCAGAGTGGAGCGTTCTAAGTAGCACGGAAGAAACGTTTCTCGCTTCCTTTATATAAGCTCGACGAAAATGTTCGCTTTGTAAGCTCGCCGGCACGGACGCGGTCTAAAAGTGTGGATCTAGGAAGTTTCTTGCCGCGCCAGATTAATAATTCACGAGAGGTGGAACCGTTCTAGTCGGAAATTACCTTCTAAGATTCGTAAGAGGAATTAGAGTTAGTTTTTTTTTTTTATGTATATTAAATTTCGGTAAAATATTCATTGAAAAGTGAATTTTTAAATCTTTGTAAGTTCGGCAAAGTACTTTTCACAAGAAAGCATAGGTAAGTGCATCTCACCGATTTAAATGAAGCTTTGTAGGTTTGCAGATTGATTTAATGTAAGAACAACGGTAAGTATCTTAGCTACCCAACAGTACCCTTCGCAAATTCAGAATTTTTATATACTACAAAAATACAGTCCCTGGCCATATTACTTGAAACATGTCATAAATCAACCCTTTTACCTGAAAATTCCCATCCTATTATAGTGATATTCTTTTGCTTTGAATCCGATCGTTTATAGGGGGACTAAATTATTGTATCAATAAATAAAAATACCAGAGGAATGATATTTAGAAGAGTAAAGTACGTATTTTAAAAAATATTTCAGTTATCAACTTACATTTAGGAGTTCAAATTTAGAGAATGCATGATATTAAAAAAAATATTTCGTCATAACCGAAAGAAGCAAATTGTGGAGTATCGTAAATTTTTTGAAAATTGCAAAAATTACAGAAAGTTCTCCTTCTGTATCGCGTTTAGCTAGAAATTAAACAAGGAGCTAGCACATCGACACAAAAACGGCAAAGTGCGGTCGGAAAAAAAACTTCGAAGAGATCTGACCATGAAATTGTTCATCGGGGTTTAGCAAAGATTTGCTACAATTAAAATGAAAAAAAATTTCCGGGGGGAAAAAACTGCGGGCCCATTGCGCGAAAATCGCCAAAGGGCCCAAGACCCTTAAAAAAACCGCGTTTAAAGAAAAAAAGAAATTGTCGTCTCAACTTTGCAAGAGAATATCAAAATTTCACAAGAGAATTGGAAAAAAGGGGAATAATTTAAAAACATGATTTTTTTTGAATTAATGTTTGCATTATTTAATAGGTTTTCTTTAGTGACGAGTGCTCGCTCTGTGTGTTAGTGCAGCAGACAATTTGTTCGTAGACGACCGGCGAACGTCTCCCGAGTCCAGGTTCTTCGAACTGTAAAACACCCTCCCAGGTAAATTTGGGGTTTTAAAAATTTTGTAGAAGTACAAAGCGTCAAAAGCAGTACATAAATGTGTTAAAAACACGTTATTACCGTATTTTAAGCCAGGGCTCGCATACCGACAGGGCGTATATTTTTGCAAAAGTAAAAAAGGGTTTGAAATTTTTTAAACAATCAAATAAAAATTTTTGTGGAAATCCTGTTTATACAAGATGGTCACAAATACCTAAACTTAAAAAAAAT
>JAROYC020000007.1:425992-458271 GCA_029619255.2 Dynastes hyllus
TTAAATTTAAAAAAAAATCCGCGAGGTTGGGCGTTAATTAAATAAAATTCCGCGAGGTTGGGCGTTAATTAAATAAAATTCCGCGAAATCATCCGCGAATTAAATAAAATTCCGCGAGGTTGGGCGTTAATTAAATAAAATTCCGCGAAATCATCCGCGAATTAAAAGCGTGAGCCGCTAATCAAACATCAATTCCAAATTGCCTAAAACCCGCGAAACATCCGCGAACCGGGGGCAGGTTGGGGACGCGAAAAGTGAGCCCGTTCCCCTGTAGCATACCTACTCATATTATCTCGAGTTGAATGCTATCGAGAAAATCTGGGCAGTGGCGAAGAATTATATAGCATCTAAAAACGTATCCTTTCGAATGTCAGACGTACAACAGTTGACAGAGGAAAAATTTAACAACATCGGGGATGATGCATGGAAAAGGATTTGCAATCATGTAATTGCAATAGAGGATGAGTATCTGTGTGGCTGAATTAATAATTAGTGACATGTGGACGGACAACGATGATGAAGATAACTTGGGATGTCAACCTTTATAAAATAATAGCGGCATAAACCACCTTATTCAATCAATACAACGGCGTGTAAATGAATGTGTAAATCAGGGAGGCGACCCCATACATTAATAACAATTATTATAAAATTTTGTTTAACAAATAAAGATTTTCCTCCCAAATTTTGATCATTTATTACTTTTAATAGGTGAATATTTCCCCTTTAATTGGGAAATTTCCCAAACCCCCTTCAGCTGTTGCAATTTCTATGGTACTGAGTATAATTATTAATTCCCACATTCTGTCTAGATCTGTAATTACTACTAAGGTAGAAATGCTACACGCTAACAATGTTCAAAATTCAAATTCGCGCCTATTTTAACTTTTTTATCAGAGCAAACGTTTTTAGTTGGGTTAGTAAAACCCCCCTCTACCTCCGTTTCCTATATTTTAGTTCCGCCTTCGCGCAGCACCATGGTCATGAGACTCATAACTCATGAGTTTTTGTAGGATCATACTAAAGCCTGCATGTACTATTAAACTAAAATATTTTTAATTATCTAAGACTTCCGGTTATAGGTGGATTGCCTAGAGCCAACTCTCCTGGAAATCGAGTTTTGACACTTTTTCCTTTTGAAAGCTTCAAATCATAATTGTCAGACACGCTGTATAATGTTTTCGAAAAATTCATTCGGTTTCTAATCCTACTCTATACGGTCAACAGTTCTACAAAATTTCAATTTTCCTAGTTAAACACTTTCACAAGTCCACATGCACTCGTTCATCTGTAAAACATTTTTAAGATGTAAATATTTCAAATATGGTTAGAAATAGTAGAAATGTAGTTGTTATATCAAACAAACCTTAGAATTGAACTAGGAATTCAAAAATGTAATAATATATAGGGTGTTCTATTTAAAATAACAAAGTTGATAGCTATTTCCGGTATAACCGGAACTCTTACAGAATTAAAAAATAAAGAAGGAAGATATTGAATAAGTTAACAGCTATAGATATTTAAAAAGTGTAGTCGATAATATACCTAAAATGGAAAAAGAAGTAAATAGAAGAATACAGTCCGCAAACCGTGTGTATTATGTTTTACAGGGTACGCTTTTAAAGCACAAGGAAGTCCCAGAAAAGACGAAAATATCGGTCTATAAGGCAGTGTACCTACTTGCCGACGTTATTGCATGGTGGAAAAAATTGGACACTAACAGAAGGACAAGAACAAAAGATACTAGCCTCAGAAATGATATACTTAAGAAGGATAGCGAGAATTAAAAGAACAGATAAGAAAAGGCACACCGAAATAAGGAAATAGAGAAACGTTGAAAGTGAAGCCAGCTGCTACAGTACTGGAAAATAAAAAAACTAAGCTGGTTTGGACATCTACTAAGAATGCCAGAGACCAGAAAAGGATATGAAAAGCAAGGGCAATAGGGAAGAACAGAAGAGCGAGGTCAAGGATGACATGGAACAGCACAATGAAAGAAATATTAAGGGAAAGAGGAAAACATTGGAACTCAGCCTCAGTAATGGCAAAAAACAGAAAGGAATTAAGGTCGAAGAGGATTAGGATTATGTAGTCCACGTAGATTTTGGTCAATTACCGAGTTTTCAGGATTCTCCAATGTACACTCTTTCATATATCGATCCATGCAGCGATCCTCGTGAAATAGCCTGTATAAGTCCACACGTTCAGTTTATGACCTTATTTGGATATCATTAGCCTATGATTCCCACAATTCCCTTTTTTCAATCAGAAAATAGACTTGGTAAAATATAACAATTTTTATTTTTCAATATAATCTCCCTTAGCTTCAATACATTTAATTAACAATTAATAATTCTATACCCTTGTAAAAATTATCTAAAGTTTTTCCCTCAAAATGTTGTACTACAGCTGCTTGCAACCCACTATCGTCCCTCAAACGACATCCCCTAAGGTCTTTCTTCAAGTGAAATAATAAATAATAATCACTTGGGGACATGTCCGGACTATACGGTGGATGTTCCAATTCTTGAAAGTCGCATTCGCGGATGACAGTATGGATGGATGCATTATTGTGCAATAATCGAACACCTTTTGTCAATCTTCCTCGACGTTTTGCACGAATACTGTCCCTCAATCTATGCAATAAAGACGCATAATATGTGCTGTTGACAGTTGTATTGCGCTCTTTAAAGTCAATGAGTAAAATACCCCACAATCCCAGAATATTGTGACCATCACCCTTCTCGTTGATTGAACGACTTTCGCCTTTCTGGAACGAGGTTCATCGGGTCGCCGCCATTACATCGATTCCTCTTTGGATAGAGGATCATAATACAGAACCATTGTTTCATTTTCTGTGACAATGGACTCCAGAATCGATTTCGGGTCGTCTCCACACATGTTTAAAAACGAGCGGGCACATTCGCTCAGACGTTCACGTTGGAGAACAGAAAGAAGATGCAGTATTCATCTTGCACTAATCTTATTCATACCCAAATGGTTAGCGAGAATTCGGCGAATATTTGTTTCAGAAATATTAGACATCACTGCTAATTCCTTCACTTTCAAACGATGATCTACTAATACCATTTCTTCAATAATTGAAATGCTTTGAGGCGTTATCAGCAGTGTTGGCCACGCGCGCCAACAGGCAGTTGCGTCGTATCTATACGGTTACATACAAGCCTCAGGGTGGCTTCGACCTTCCATTAGCGCGGTACGTGTTGTTTAGAAATGTTGCGTACCTCACGCAAACGACCCAAGGCGGACCAAGTTAGCCGAAATTCCTGACTTAACGTATGATGGCGCTAAAATTGAATGTGTAGTATGTAATGTCCCGTTGATGAGTTGGTCCAAAAGCGACTGTCTTCAAAAAAAAACTTGCACACGAGACTATGACAAATTTATATTAAATTTATGTGTTACTTTTATTGTATGTAATATATCGTTTAATTTGCCAGACAAGGAAGCGTTTGTCTTGTTTTGGAATAACTATTCGGAGTGCAAATTACCAAGTCGGACATCGTTACGAAGGATAGTGCCATCTGCTCGTGAATATGTTGAAAAAAAAATTAAATCGGAGTTGAAAGAAAAAAAAATGTGGTTATGTGGGGACGGAACGACAGATCGTAAAAAATATTCGGTCGTTAATATAATGGCGCGTAAAATGGAACCGCATCAATCGTCACCTTCAATTCTATTAGCTTCCAGACGAATACAACAATGTACTGCCGAAGTAATTGTAAAGTTAGTGTTAAATACATTGGAAAATTTTAAACTTTCAACAAATCAACTGTTGATGTTTATGAGTGATAGTGCCGCAAACATGGTTTCTGTAGGCCGGTCTCTTAAAAAGCATTCTTTTAACTTGTTACACATTACGTGTAAAATTCATGCTCTCAATCTTGTGGCAATTGGTATCAGAAAATGTTATCCTGAGGTAGACGCTTTAATAGCGCATACAAAAGCAGTGTTTGTCAAATCCCCGAAACGTATTCGCGAATTTCACAGACTGTGTCCCCGTATACCTGAGCCACCAGATCCTACTCTTACACGTTGGGGAACTTGGTTAAATGCTGCGTTTTATTATCATAAATATTATGAGAATATTAAAAAAGTTGGTTTTACAATTCGATCCAAAGGAAGCTGCCGCTATCAAGAAAAGCCAGTCGAAATTTCAAGATAGTCGGGTTAAAATGGATTTAAAAAATTATTCACAACAATTACTTCGGACTAGCGGAGGCAATAGAAAAGTTACAAGATTCTTCGGTGTCGTTAGTGGAATCTGTGCAAATAGTGCAACATGTTCACGCACAGCTATGCGCGATAGAAGACGCAAAAAATGTTTGTGTTCTAGAAAAATTTGAAAGTGTTTTAGAAAAAGATTCTGATTTTGGCACATTAAGACACATTTGTTAAAAAAATAGTCATATCTTTAGATAGTAATCCTAAACTTCCCCCATCTTCTTCAAAAAGTTAAAATATCACCATCATCAACTTGGCCAAAAATAAAAAGCTTGCTTGGCATAATAATATCTTCGTCCATAATCTAATAAATTAGACGTAGGCACCTAAAGTTTGAACTGTAATTTTATACCGCCTCTAAGAACATCACAATGTTGAAATTGAAATTCGAACGTGAAACGGTCTCCTAAAAATAGAAGCGAATTATATACCTCCGTCTCGATGACGTTCTCTCTCTCTAATGTTACGCTTCATTTCCTCTCATTACCACTATCTCGCCGTTGATGTCTGGATCGTATAGACGCACTTCAGGACTCTCGATTTCGATCGCATATATCAACATTTTAATAACGCCGCGCCGTACGTAGGTAAAATGTATTTTCATTATGTATAGATGCAGAAGATTGTTCTAAGAGCTTATTTGATGAATAATGAATAATGAAAGATAATGAGCACAGCGAAAGAATCGCAGAAGTGTATTTTATCTAGGAAGGCAGAAATACAAAGCAATTGCGATTTTTTTTCTCCAGCAAAATCTGAATGAAAATCAATTCTGTATAGGCGATTTATGCAAATGTAGATTGAACACTAACAACATGAAGAAAGCTTGTAAATTGGGCCCAGAGTCATTGCCAATATCAAAAAGAAAAAGTTCCAAATCCACGTCACGTTTAACCACGTCAAACATAGGACTTTGTATATGGTTATGAGCAATGAGAGGATGAGATGGATCTGTCAGATTCGCACTGCCACAATATAGGTTAGGGCGTTGTCCAGAGGAATCGCCTTAATAACTAACCTGAGCAAATATGCAGTAACAGCCAGAGGCGTGGCGAGCGCATAAAAGTTTACACATAAAATAGAAGGTAAGAAATAAATTATAAAACGTGCTGAAACACTTACCGTTCTAAAAGTCTTCCGTGAAATCACAAACTGGGTAACATCTGTTAAATATTTGAATCATTAGATATGTTTCCACAGCTGCTTCAGTCAAGTGAGTACGACGTGCGGAATAAATGTTTTTCAATGCCGAAAACGACCGATCGACATCTAACGATGTTATATTTGCATATTTAAAATAATCTTTGAAACAACTTAATGCATCTTCACACGCACCTTCACAAATTTGTCTTAATATAAGAAAATCGGAGTCTTTCTCTAAAACACTTTAAAATTTTCGTATTACACACCAATTTGTTTCGCCTTCTACAGCGCATAACTGTGCGTGAACATCATTCACAATTTGAACAGAATCCACTAGCGACATCGAAATATTTTCTAATTTTTCTATTCCCTCCGCTAGTCCGAAGTAATTGTTGTGAATAGTTTGTAAATCTCTTTTAACCTGACTATCTTGAAATATTTCCTGGCTTTTCTTGATTGCTGCAGCTTCTGTCGGATTGAATTTTAAAACTACCTTCTTTACTTGATCAAAATATTTGTTGTAGTAAAACGCAGCCTGCAATCATGTTCCCCAACGTGTAACAATCGGCTGTGGTGGTTCAGGTAAATCAGGACACAGTTTGTGAAATAGTAGGGGACTTTAGAAACACTACCTTTGTACTACCAATCAATGCATTTACTAGTGGAAAACATGTAGGAATCGTTTGTGTCGCAAGATTGAGAGTATGGATTTTACACGTTACATGTAAGAAGTCACCACTGTGTTCTTTAAGAGATCGGCCCAAATAACGCATGTTTGCGACACCATCACTCATAAACATTAAGAGTTGCTTAGTTGAAACTTCAAATTTATTCAATGAGTTCAACACCACCTTTAAAATCTCATCGGCAGTACAATTTATAACTCTTTTGGAAGCAAGTAAGAGGGAGGATGACGGTCGATGTAGTTCCATTGTACGTACCATTACATTAACCACAGAATGTTTTTAACGATCTGTTGTTTCGTCCACACACAACCACAGTTTTTTATCTTTCAATTCCGTTTTCATTCTTTTTTCTATATGTTCACGAGCAAATGGCACTACATTTCGTATCGATGTCCGACTAGGTAATTTACAGTCCGCATATTTATTCCAGAAGGAGACAAATGCTTGGTTGTCTAGTAAACGAAACGATACATTACATAAAATAAGAGTAACACATAAATCAAGTGTAAATTTTTCTTGATCTCGTATGCCTCTTTTTGCAGTAGAATGCTGTTTGCTTTCGATGTGACGTTGACAATGGCTTCTAGACCAACACATTAAAGGGATTTTACAAACTAGACATTGAAATTTAGCACCATCAAAAATTAAGTCCGGCATGTCCACTATAAAGTTTTTAACTATGTCGTCATTGGTCGTTTTCGCGACGTACCTAACTGCGACATTTTTAAAGCAAACATAAGCCTTTAACCTGACTATCTTAAAATATTTCCTGGCTTTTCTTGATTGCTGCAGCTTCTGTCGGATTGAATTTTAAAACTACCTTCTTTACTTGATCAAAATATTTGTTATAGTAAAACGCAGCTTGCAACCATGTTCCCCAACGTGTAACAATCGGCTGTGGTGGTTCAGGTAAATCAGGACACAATTTGTGAAATAGTCGGGTACGTTTCGGGGACTTTAGAAACACTGCAACAGTGGCTGTGTGTGCAAACACACAAAACTAAAAATATTAGACGGGGCAAAATATCTTTCACAATTTGCGATAAATTCATTCAGTTATAGGGCGATCATGTTACTAATTTAATTTTACAAGAAGTAAAAGAATCAAAATATTTTGGATTCTACACCTGATTTGTTGATCAACTCACTTTTGTAAATAGGTAATTAGATACGTGAATACATAAACATTTGAAGTGTCAGAAAGTTTTTTAAAATTTCTGCCTCTAAAAAGCCACAAAGGGATTGATCTGGCTCGAGAAATTGTGCAATATTTAATTGAGTGCAATCTTGACATTCAAAATTGCCGTTCGCAAAGTTACGACAATGCGGCTAATATGTCTGGAAAATATCAAGGTGCCCAAAGCAAGATAAAAGAAATAAACAAATTTGTCGTGTAGTGCTCATTCTCTGAATCTTGTTGGATAGGCAGATAGCTAGTGTATGTGTAGAAGCTATATCTTTTTTTTGGGATTGTACAATTTCTTGTTAGGTTCCCACATACAGGTGGAATTTGCTAAAAGAAGAAATGAATACAAGAATTTCATTAAATTCTAATGCAAATGAAAGAATTTTTGTGATGACACAAGATGGTCAGTGAGATATGATACCTTAAAGTCATTAAAACAAAATTTTCATTAAATTTTAATAACCTTAAAAAAATATCCCAAGATACTGACCAAGGTTACGCTCATTTCGTATATCGTAACTTTGGTGAGTAGTTACGATATACGAAATGAAACAACAAATATTATGAATAAACTATGAGAATTTGAAACATGTATCCTTAGTTTATTTTGGTACGATGTTTTAGAGAGAACAAACAAAGCAAATTTGACATTTCAAAAAGAAGGTCTTATTTTAAAAAAAGTTGTAGATCTAATTACCTCCTTAACAGAATATCTAAAAACTATTCGTGAAAATTTTGACCAGTATAAAGAAGAAGCGAAACTTATTTTGAAGGTTTCGACTGAATTTGAGTTTGAAGTTTCTTATAAAAAAGAAAATACACAGGCAAATTTGAATGAGAAACGACCCGCAGGTCAATGGCTTCTTAAAAAAAATCCGTTAGATTTGGAAAGTGAATTAGAAAACGAAATAATACATTTTCATGAACATCTGACAATAAATGAACAGAGCTTAAGTCAAGAGCAACAGTCAAGAAACATTAAAAAATGTTAAAGAAGTATTAAAGTCAAACCTCTATCCTAATGTAGCTATAGCATTTAGAATATATTTAACTTTAGCTTGCGGAGTTTGTGAAGGAGAAAGAACATTCTCAAAACTGGCGGTAATAAAAAACTGAAAAAGAAGCGTCAGGAACCAAAATCGGCTAAATGCTTTAAGCTTGTTATGCATAGAGCATGAATTCGTAAAAAAAATAAATTTTAAAGAAATTGTGCAAACATTTGCTGCTTCTAAAGTCCGCAAAGTTAATCTGCTATGGAGCCCTAATGTATAGACTTCATTAAATATTTTTATTAAGAATAAAAATTTATTTATTTTAGTCTTTATTAGATTTTACAGATATTACATATTTATAAAAGAATGTTTTTATTAGGAATGTAAAATTTTGTTTAAATTATTTTTATTGAAAATAAATCTGTTTACAATTTTTTTGTTTATTAGTTATATTATTAAACATTATTTGCAAATACATATATGTTTTTATAAAAAATTAAAATTTTCATTTTACCTAATTGTTTACACATTTTTGAAATTGCTTATTTTACAATTTGCAATAAAAGATGGAGGGGGGGGGGCGTTATTACTTGTGCCTAGGGGCCCCGAAGGCTCTTAATCCGCCACCGATAGTAAAAATGATAGGTAATTGGTGTAGAAATGTTGAAAACGAAGGAATTGCTTACACCAGATCACTTACATGTTCCCATGTTGGTATAATTTTAAAATTCCCAGTATGTAATTATTTTCGCACTTGCTATATTATATATTAAATTATCAATTTCCGATATGCAATTACTTATGCGGAAATGCAGGCCAACAAAATAAACTACATATGCGATCATTTGTATCGGTAATGGTAATGCCATTATTTCCATTAATATTATAGAATTTATATTACTAAAACGCTAATAAATAATTCAGCGCGACGGTTTTATGAATTCTATACCACCATGATATTAAAATCATAATGTATACATTATTGAATACGTGCATTGTATTTCGATTCGTTTTGTTGGATTAAAATGAATTAATTTATTAGAGCGAAAGGATGTATTTATTAATGCCGAATGAGCGACCGAAGCTTTGGTATATTAGGAAATGATGTGTTAATCCCGGATCTTCGAGGATATTATTGCAAAATGTACATATGCGGCATAGGACTATAGTTCCCGCGCTTAAAATCTATGTTGCATATTCACAATGATATTCTAAGTTCATGTACTTGGGGTAAATTTATTATTATTATTACTGGCCTCGGCTTTTCACCATTAGTTCACTTTTGAATTCCTAGCCACCCGGATGGACGTCAAAGTAAAACATGACGCCAGAGTGGTAATTATAATTGCTTGGTGTATCTCGGATTCAACACTATCGGAATCCGCTCCTTCGTTTTCAATGGTTAAAAAAACTGTTGCCGAATTTAAGCGTGGTCGTTCGAGCACAAATGGTGAACCCCGCAGTGGACGTCCTAAAACTGCAACTTGTTCCTGATATGATTGAAAAAGTCCACCGTATCGTATTGGATGGCCGTCGAGTAAAAGTGCGCGAGATAGTGATGGTATGTAGTATCTCAAATGACAGAATTTTAACTGAAGAATTGGTAATGAAAAAAAGACTGGCGTAAGTATGAATGCCGCGGTTGCTTACACCGGAGCAAAAACTGAATCGTTTGCGTGTTTCTCGTGACCTTTTGGCACGTTTTCGCCACAATCCGAAGGACTTTTTACGTCGTTTCATAACCGTCGATGAAACCTAGATCCATCATTATATTCCCGAAACCAAAGAACAATCCAAACAATGGACATACAAAGGTTCTCCGCCACCAAAGAAGGCAAAAACGGTTTTGTTAGCAGGAAAGGTTATGGCAACTGTTTTTTGGGATTCTCATGAAATTATCTTGGTCGATTACTTAGAAAAGGGGAAAACAATAAATGACGAGTATTATGCCACTTTGTGGCAACAACTTAACGACAAAATCAAAGAGAAATGGAAAGGATAGATAGGAAGAAAGGATAACGCACCTGCCTAATAGAAGGTCTAAATATGATTGCAATGACCAAAATCTTTATGAATTGGGATTTGAATTGAATTTTATTCGCCTATTCTCCAGATTTGCCTCCTAGCGATTATCATCTGTTCCCTGAAAAAATGGCTCGCCGGTATGAGATTTTCATGTAAATCCGAGGTAATCGCTGCTGTAAATTGCTAGTGATTGAGATTTCAAATGATAGGATTCGTGATTCTAATCGTAGATTAGTATTGGTGCGCTTTAATTTTGTCCAGTAATTTATTACAAATTCGTAGTGAACGATAAATGCAGCTTAATACTTGTTTTATAACATCCAATATTCGACGACATTCGTACGAAAGCATTTATCTCGGTTCAGAGAAATTTCCAACACAATCTAAACAGAAATAGAATTCCCTGTCAAGACCCGATCCTAAAACGAATTCCCGCTAACTCGTCTGCTATTTTCTCTCTTTTCTTTTCAATTCGTTAGTATTTACCCGACCGTACACTCGAAATAACGGAACGGACGGCAATAACTTTCAATATCTGCCGGTCGGGCGCGTTCTCATCTCGTTTTACAGCTCCTCTTCGCCTAATCGCGTCCCCGTTTCTAGCGACCGTGAACGTAGAAAATCGGAAATCCGATATCATATATACCTATCCGAGCGTGCGCGTTGTTCTATAAAACTATCGGAGAGAAGACGGCAAATATTCGAGAAGTGATAAGAGAATTCCGACGGAAATGAATAGGAGAAAATGCGTTGTCTTTCTATTCTAGAGGGAGTAGACGGAGAAGCGTTGAAAGTGGCTCTGATTTTTCGCTTTAGTTTATTAGGAGTAATTGCTACGCTTCTAGCATGTGCTAACTACTAGATAAGGAGCATCTGTTAAATGTGTTATCTTGGGTGTTTTTTTTAAGCCCGATAGAACTTTAAATTATAAAAAAATGATACGAAAAATTAAAATCTAATCAAATTTTTGGTATGATTCGAAAGATTTATTCATGGCATTTGAAACATTTGAAAATGATTTCGGGTATATGGCCACCGCGGTTGTTATTGACGAAGCGTATTCTGGACGTCCAATTTTGGATCATTCTTTCGAGCACTGTTGGCCGTATGTTACGAGTAACACGAACAATGTTCCCCCAAAACGCCAATTGTTAATTTTTGAAAACCCCAGATTTCAGGGCCCCCCCACGGAAAAAAATCAGGGGTTTTAAAACGCAGGACCTTCGGGGCCCAAATTAAATCCTTTCCTCAAAATTTAACTTTCGCAAAGTGGATGGATGCCGTCGCCGTATGGCATCTAGCGCCATCCTGTTGAAACCACATCTCGTCCTCCACATTTTCAAGCAAAAAAATCATTAATCGTAGTGCGGTAACGATCTCCATTGACGGTAATGCGAGTTCCGGCCTCATCTTTTAAGAAATAAGGACCAATAATGCCACCGGCGTGGGGCCCCCCAAACAGGGACTTTTTTTTTTTGTGTAATGGAGCTTGTATTTGTGGGTTTCCATCCCTAGCGAATTTTGTTTATTCACAAACCCGAAAGTAAAGGGAAACTCATCGCTGAACAAATTTTATAAAAAAAACGGGCACCAATTGCTCTTGAGCCCAATCGACGAAGGAACGACGCAGGGCAAATACCAAGAAAGTAAGGTAGTTTGACTGAGGAATCAGATGTTTACGGAGGAAGACACTAAAATCTACATGGAAATTATCACTAAATTAGTTGTATGCGCGGCCGCAATTTATGTAAAACGCAAGGTAGTTTATATATACGTTCTACGCGTGCGCAAGTGAATAATCAGCGATACATTGGCGTTTGACTGGAGTAGCGGGTTGTGTGTAAAAATCGATTCTCGCTTTGTCAGCGTCCGCTTGTTTATTTTTCGTTCAATTTGGAAACAGAGCGTGGGTTTTGTTTTGTGTTACGTTTATTCGTTATAAATATATAATTATTAATTTAAAATCTGTAATGTGAACAAGGCTAAAAAACCACCCTTTGCTGGCACAGCAAATAAGTTTACCTATGACTTTCCGGATTTGTTTAACGGCGGTGCTAAAGTTAAAAAGCTTAATAAAATTGAAAGATAATTTAAAGAATTACTACAAAAGATGACTGTATAATTTCTATAGTCTTTTCCAGCTTGAACGTCTCTAAATTTGTGCGGATGGTCGATGGTTCGTTACAAGGCAATGTTCTATATATATATTAGCGTTAAAAGAATAAATTATGCTTACGATAGAGATGATATTTGCAGTAATGTAATTATTTTAAATTTGAAATTAACTGTAAAGAGGTAAAAGATAGATATAGGGACACCCGATGAAATTATACCTAAAATAATATGTAGAAATGAAATATGCAATGAAAAGCAACTATTTTGAAAACATTTTCACCCAGTTGGCCAAGGTTCAATTAGCTGAAATCCAAATTTCTCTGTTACAAGTCATTCTAGAACTCCGGGGTAATACACAAGCATTTACGCTAGGTGATCAGATAAGTGTAGATTCACCGTGGAAGTCCCACTGGATGGTATCCTTGCGTTACTGAACACATTGTCAATGAGGGTACTGGAATATTCAGTAACTCTAGAATGCTCAAAGAAGGTTTGCTCTAGATTGAAGCTATTGAAGACATTTTTTTATTTTTTTGGATTTTGGGTTTTACGCCCAAAACAAAATTAAAATCTCCTGCGACAAAAGCTATTTTGTTTGTTTTGTCTAAGTCCAATATTTCTATATAACTGGCTCAGCTTTTCTGTGCACAATTCAAGACTACCCGAAGTAGGTCTGTTTATTGCCACAATTATGATCTTTTAATAAATCAATACAACAGCGCTTATTTCTACTTCTCTTCCTATGGATAAAGCTACTATATATGTTCTTTCGATTGCTTTAATATCGTTTTTAATTAAAATTAGCGATCCTCCACGTATATAATTCATTCTGCAGAATGAACTCCCAATATAATACCCGTCAATGTTCGTAGTTGATAATTTTGTATTACTGAGGAAGTGCTCCGAAATACATACTATGTCAATTGCCTCATTCTGAATGGTTTGCTGACGCGTATCAATTTTGTTTGTAATTCTTTAGATATTACAATTCAATAATTTTAGTTTCTTGATCTTTTGTTTGCTTCTAGGTTTATATGGTTTATGCATTCTACAGTCCGTAATATATTTAAGTAAAGGTTTCAATCAATCACCATATGACAAGAGTGTACAAAATGGTGGGAGCTATGTAGAAAGATAGTTTACGGTTTGTAGTTTTCCTTACAATAAATAGTTTTTCTGTATCTGTATTCGTTTTGTTTTTAATACCGAATGGAACTTAGTTTCTCGTATATGTACGCCAATGTAAGACAGAATACATTTTCTGTTTGTAATATTAAAAAATGATTCCAGAAAAAAGCGTCCTTTCCTCAAAAAAAAATCTCATCGAACTACAAAAATATCATATCCTTAAATTAGACTTACCTGCATGGCTGAGACTCGTTCCCTCACCGCCTGTATGAAATCGTCATGGCCGGCGATGAGGCTGGTTACCACCGAGAACTGGTGCCACTTATAACGCTCAAGGATGCTGAGCATGGCGGCGGTCTGGTGTTCGAGCGAGGGCGCCAACTGCAGCTGCAGCGAGGATTGCGAGGCCCTCCGCTCCAGGCCCGAGTTATCGGCGTTCCACGCTATCACCGGTATGCCCAGGTAGCCGGCCAATTGCAGGAAGTATTGAGCTGAGGCCGTGCTGCGACCGTACTGTTCGTAGTTCATGAGGTAGAGGATGGCCGACACGTTGTACGATAAGAACTCGTGGCATAGCGACTTCAAGATGGCTGCAACAAAGAAACGGAGCGTTGAGATCATGATTAAGACCTGTGGGAATCGACTTGTAATTAACGGAAGAAATTGCTTATGCTAATTTCATTAATGCTATTAATATCAATTAATAATATATGATTGTGAAAATCACGTAACCTCTTTTGCGTCCTCGGTTATAAATCGGTCATCCGAAGACGTGGGAGAGACGGGAAAGCGGGTCGAAAGAGAGTAAACTATACGCGACTTGCGAAAAAGAGCGAGCAAGATGGACGTGCGCGATCGGCGTAGATCGAAAAGGGGCTATTTTTCCCAACAGATATTTTCGTTCGAGACGGCGGCCCAGCCTTCGAAAATTCGACGGGGTAGTGGAAAAAATACGCCGGACGCGTCGTCTGCGCGAAACGTGAAATATATAATGCCTTATTATATCTGATTATAGCAAGTGCGCCATGACTCCCTAGGACGAGTGTTGAAATCCTCAATTTTAAAAGAATGTGAGCATTGGGGCATCAATTAACTGCAAACAATTACATATTTTTTGCAATTTAAAGGAACTCAGAGATGCTAAAAAATACGAGGGCACTTTGAAATACATACGCAATGGATGGCGCCAATTGTTTTGTGCACAAATGCCAAATCTGATATTGTTCTGTCATGTAGTATCAATTTTGTGCCGTTGTGAATAAAGCTAGTTGTGTGAGTTTTGCAAAATGGATAAAATTGAAATGCGCGCTGTTATCAAATATTTTGTGAAAAAAGCTTGGAAAGCAACAGAAATTCGTAAAGATATGCAGGATACTTTAAGAGATTCAGCTCCATCAATTACGACTGTGCATAAGTGGGTGACGGAATTTAAACACGGTCGTGAGTGCCTAGGTGACCCGCGCAGTGGACGACCAAAAATTGCCACGATGCCTGAAATCGTCGAAAAAGTCCACGATGGGCACGGTTGTACGTCGCTCAGTCTCGCTGTAGCAATCGTCCGTTCAAGTCCTTACGCTAGCTTCGTGTCGGAAAAATGCAGAGTGTTCAGATCGAGCAACGAGTTAATCTCAAGTTTCTTGTGAAACTGGGAAAAACTGCTACAGAAGCTCATGCCATGTTAAAGGAAGTGTACGGAAGTGTGTATTTATCGTGCGCACAAGTTTTTGAGTGATGTAAAAGGTTTAAAAAGGGACGTGAAACGACCGAAGACGATTCGGCCTGGACGATTCTCAACATCAAAGACGGACGACAACATTTAGAAAATTGGTAAATTGATCCGCGAAAATCGTCGTTTGGGTGTCCGAGCTCTTGCTGAAATCTCAGGAATTAACATTGCATGAATCATTCAACATGCAGAAAGTTTGCGCAAAAATGGTGCCAAAACTTCTCACTCCAGAGCAAAAGGAATCGAGAATGAACATTTGTGCTGACCTTTTAAACAACATTGATGATGATCCAGAATTGTTAAACAGAGTGATTACTTGTGATGAATCGTGGTTTTTTACCTACGGTCCTCAAACAAAGCGCCAATCGATGCATTGGAAGAGCCTAAGCTCACCACCACAAAAAAGCGAAAATGGGCAAGTCTAAATTCAAGGCAATGATGATTGTTTTTTTTTTTATATGCGTGGAATTGTCTATGTCCACTAGATCAGATAGTTTCCCTAAGGTAAAACATTTCAAATTTGACGCCAAATCGAAGAGTAGTAGCTTTTAATAGCCAGCCTGACAACAGGCAACAACAAAATTGAGTACCTTTCAGGGCAAAGATTTGGTTTATTACAGATCTGTTTCTTCAGAAACCCGCTTGATATTCTCCTAGTAATCACTACCGTTTGTCTATACATATAACAAACGCCATCCAACGTCCGCCAAAGAAGTTCGTTCGCATCTCTGGCTGAAACATAACGTCATTCGATCTTGAGTTTGCGTTCGGGGGGCCATCTTCCGTCTGCTACGGGAAAAGAGCACCGCAGGGACCGATCTTCCATTTACATACGCCTGGCGGTAATATCTAGGAGATAATCGGAATTTCTTGACGAACCTGTTTACCTTTGTAATGCATACTGAAGATGTCTTCTTATTTTCAATTACCTTAAACGGGTTTGAGCGTTGGATAAGCTATTTTTATCATCTCCCCGGCGCTTTTTTCCCACCCCCTTTAAAATTGATAGAGAATTCAATTTGTTTCGCTCCGGTAATTGCACCAAAGTGACTTCGCTTTGTCTGCCAAGCGACTTTCGCCAAATGTAGGTAGCGCGGAATTTTCACGAAGGTAATAATTAAAAAATACAAAGTATATCTTGATGAAATGCAAAAGGTATTATATGCAGTGCTTCTTTTTCTATTAGCAGTAGTTTAGGAAAAAATTGAAGAATTTATTTGTTCAGTCTTTTATGGGTGATAGTGTTTATCTGCAGATAATTCACAACAGGTAACTTGGACGATTAAAACGATCGTTTAATCAAGTAGCGATAGCGATTGTTTGATTACGGCTAATTTGTATAATGCATGCCATGCAAGGACGCAACTAAAAGATGAACTCTAAGATTCTCTATGACTTTTGACATTACAGACATCCCTTAAGCATTGGCTTCATTACGAATGATATTTCATTTACGATGTTACAATTGAGATACAACTGAATTTATTCTGTACCTGTTTCTAGGAAAATAGTACGTTAGCTTTGAAGATTTGGGATATGAAGAAAATGGATAGAAGAATAGGATTCAGGGGGTGCAAAACACATGTTTACGTTTTGCTTATGGTCTCCGTGAATTTGATCATATTTCTGCCGCTGTTATTGACTCAAGATGGTTTAATACGCATGATCGCTATTACCTTCATACTGCCTCCTTTATCCACGCCATTATTATCCCTCAAGTTCCCCGTTATCTGCATGGCAAAATTGTATTTCGGTGTGATGTACACAACATAAATATTCGTAGCAGGGGTTTGATCACACCACCTCAACATTCCACTGCCCAGTGTATAACGAGATTCTTGAATATCTGAAATCATTACTTTTAATTCGTTTTAAAATCGAAATGCGCCGCCTTTTATCTAACTAGCTTCCTTGAGTCGATACGTGCACGATCGCATATGTTTGCCTCTGTATAGTTGGAATGTATGTCATAGTATTAGATTTAGTTAGTTTTTTTAATTAACAATGCAATTCCTCGCAATTGCATTGTTGATTACATTTTGGTATTCAAGGTTTCAGTGGAAGAATGGAGATAGCTTAGCTGGATTCAAACTGCGCCTTGAAATATCTCCTTGTTCTTGTTTTTGTTCTAATTTCTTTAATCACAATTGTATGTATTGTTTTTACAAATGGGAAATAAAGTACTATTATTATTATTATTATTAAAATTTATTTAGCCGTTTCCCCAACATCATCACGGTAGGGAGATAGCTTTATCTCCTAACACTCCCGCGACAGTGAAAGAGAAACTTGAGGTTATAGAAGGGGCTGGAAACACACAGAGAAACAAAAGCTCTTGAGTCAAACAAGTACAGTCCTTCCTTTTAAGGAATTTCAGTCAGTTTGAAACAAATATATTTTTCTTTACCGTTTATTTGACATTTTTATATGTTTTAAAATATACATAGATGTAAATTTTTCTGATTGTTAATTATAAACATTTTATGCAGATAATATGACTAATTCAACAAAAAATCAATTTTTTAGTGTGTTCCCATTTTGGAAACGTTCATAGAGTCGTTTAATTTCAGTCATCTGGTAGCGTTACCGCATTCATTCTCGCATGTTATTTCTACAAATAACTTCCTTTCATCGAAATGTATTATAAAATTTATATTTGGACAAAAATCATCAAAATTTGCTGTGGAATGAAACAGTCGCTATGGCGATCAAATAAAGCAGTAGAGGGACGCCAGAAAATTCATCAATTCTGGTTAGATTTTCGTTAAGTTAACTAGTGTTTTAACTACGGTCTCAACTTAAAGTGTTCGATACTGAAATTAAAGTATAATTTCAAAGAAGGAAAGGTACGAGCTGAGAGCAGGCAGATTCCTGTAAATGTAAATAAAATTGCCCAAAGAGTATCCAGGAATACTGCCGATCGCACAAAGAATTTAGAAATTTAAATCAATTTAGAAAATTCACATTTTTCACAAATTTACTCTGAGAAACACATTTCAATATATTTTTAAAATTTTGAAAGGTGGTACAATTTCTGATATGAAAACCTTATACACTGTTGAAAAATCGATATTTCCTTGACTTTATCGATGTAATTAAATTCAATTAATTAAATAAAAAACTCATTTGGCGCCGGCAGGATTCGAACCTATGATTGCCGTTTGTTGGGCGAGCTACCATTCTACCACAGAATCTCTTGCAGGTTGGAATCCTTTTTTAATATCACACTTTTGTGTGATAACATGACAAACTAAGAATGAGAGGTGATTACAGAGAAATATGAGAAAAAATGTAGAAACCCAGCAAGAATCGAAGTAAATTTCATGAAACAAATTATGTTTATATGACATCTATACATAAATTTAAGAAGGATGTCCTCGTCTACCTTAATCACCTTCCATATGTACAGATCACGTCCTGTCAATATTTAATCCCCACGTTAAACGAAGCGAAATTTATCGTTTTCGCTTCAATTCAAATACACCGGGGAAGAGTGACTACCGGCATCCGTCACAGGCGAAGGTGCAGATCTAAATCGTTTAAACGCGAGCTAATCGAGTATCGCGGGATTTTGCCGGTTTCCGAAAAGCAATTTCCCTGGCGGGAAATGACATTTTGAGCTATTAGCACCGATATCGCGTCGAATCGTAATGTTTCGTATCCTCCGATTTGCCGCGATCGGTACGAATTCGTTTGGCGTCGACAAATAAGCTACCTGGTTTACTTCTTTTACACGCAGTGAAATGCTTTCTTGCATCAAGAAAATAGATTGTCTTGCAAAAATCAGCCTGTATTCAAGAGAATCTTTTTATTTCATGACTACAAAAATGTATAATATATTCATTAATTAGTTGTTTCATTTAGTAACCGAACGTCGTACGCACAATTTCTAGGCACCAGGAAATCTTTATTTTTCATTTACTCCTTTCTATTTTGTTTTTTCATTTTATTGTCAAATTTATGCAGCCATCTTGTCATAATTTTCGTTGTCATTGATGCCTTTTTGTTAGAAATCCATTCTAAGGGCAATTCGTCAACATGATTACCTTTAAAACAGCGAGGATTTTTACTTTTTCCAATTATTAATGGATCTTCTTTCTCACCTTCTATATTTGCACACAGTAAAATGGTCAAACGTTGTTTTGCTGCCTTCTTTCCTGCACAATTCTCAGTTTTTAATGCAAATGTCTTATTTTGGCATGGCGCGGTAATAAAGACCTGTTTCTTAATTTCTTAAAATCAACAAATTGATTTAAATGTTATACTGTGTCGCGGGCAGAAACTTTCCAACCATCCATTAGATGCTGCGAAATTTTTCATCTCTAAACTGCTTGTTGTCTTCAGTGCTTTTTAATAATAATAATAATAATAATAATAATAATAGTATATTTGAAAATTTAATTACAGGACAAGAAATATAGTATGAATGTGAAAAATTTAAAAAGAAAAATAAACATTGTATATTAAAAACCAATAAAAAAAAGTACATTAGTGCAAAAAAAGATAATTTCTATATGGTTAGAGAAGGATAAAGTTGGATCAAAATTTGCCCAAATTTGATTCTCCATTTTACAGAGTTTGTTTATCAATTGGTAAGAAAATTGATACGGCTTATTTTTCCTTGTGGACATGAACGGCATTTGGCGGTATTAGCAACAAATTATTATTCGCTGACCATCTAACCAGAAGATCAAAACGCTGCAACTGAAAATTTCGTCACGACCAGCCCGACAAAACATTAACATCGTCCGCATATGCCAAAATGCAATGGATTGCAAGAGATCGTTTATAAATAATTTAAAAAAGGGAGGACCAAGGTTTGATCTTCAAAAATTTTTGTGGATAAAAATTAAATACAAAAATTTTAAAAAAATTGTTTGATCTTCTTTAAATAGTTCTTTTAAATAACCAATCCGGAGAAAAACCCAAAAAAGAATCTGTTTATGAAAAAGGGTTTGTGATTAATAGAGACGGGATTTTAGGGAAAATGCCTCTTTGTTTAGATTCAAGGCAAATTAAAAATAATACAAAATCTATATGTTTCTCGACAAATCAAAGGATCTAGCTATGTTTTTTTTTAGTTGCCTATTTGGACTTTTAACAGCCTAAATCGGGGTTTTTTCGCCTTTTTGTCCAAAAATCTATTTATTTGGTCTAAACTTTTTTTTTTTAATTTTAAATAAATATGGTTTTTAACAGTTTATCTTTCTTAAATGTAAATTTTAGTTTTACATAAAATTAAAACAATACAACGATGGGTTTTCCCGTTTTTGGTGGGGGGCGTTTGGATTTGCCTGCCGTAAATTTATATTACTCCCCTATTAAAATATATCCTCAATTATCGGCTTATCGCTCTCGGGTTCATTTACCTCCCCCCGTTTTTTTTTTGGGGAATCCTATCGGTTGCGCCCTGTAATTTAAACCATATAAGCAAATTTCTTCCCCCTTTTAACCACGATCCCCTTTATTTATTGGACATCTTGATATTGCAGTTTAGATTTTAATTTATTCTTTAATGTTTCTCTGGAGCGTATATGTGTGTTTCCTATACGAGGTGGACTATTGACGAATCAGTATTAGTGGCGTACGAATTTTCATTTATGTAGTTGCAAGGGATATTTTCGGTATTTTTCTGTCGGTTTGTGCTTGTTTCTACTCGTGTATTGTGTATTTCCATCTAAAACCCATGCAAAACCCAAGGAATCACATAGCGATAAAGTTCAAAAATGGCTGAAGGCAATTGGGGGCACTATGTCTTTCAGCTAATCCAAGCAACAGTGAAGAATTTTTTTAAAGCGTGGGAAAAATGGAAAAAGGACGTTTTTTTTTTTCTTCCTAACGTTCAAAAAATTGTGTTAATTTGCGAAAATCATTTGAAACCTACTGCTCCTGGACATACAAATTTTGGAAAGTTGGGGAAACCCAAATGTTTAGACACCAAAATTAAAGAAAACGACGTTTTTAATGAGATTTATGCGACGCTTTTATTCCAAATATTCCCGACAGTTCTATTTAAAATGCGAAATTTTAGAAATACGCAACAAAATGTGGCAAGGGGAAAACTTTAAGAACAACAAATTAAAAAATGAAAAGAGTAATTAATATAAAAATAATAATTTAAAAAAGTTTTTTTTAAATTGAAAAGGGATTAAGATTTTGTTTACCTTATAATATTTTTATTAATTTTTAAGACTATTAATACTATTCGCAAAAAGTTTGGGAACAACGATATTTGGATATCTTAGATGAGACGACTGACTCTAAAGTCGTATTATGGAAAAATGATTGTGGGTAACTTTTTTTGAAAACCAGGGAAAAACCCTATTTACGGTCAAAGCAACTTGAAAAACAAAATTCAATCAATGGCAAGTTCGTGAACCCAAAAATTTTTAAGATTATTTCAAAAAAATTACTTTAAAAATTTTAAATTTAATGCTAGATATTTAAGTTAAAGGCAACCCCGTATTTTAGGGATTTTTGGGCCCAAAAGATGGAATTAAGTACGAAAAAGTCAAGCTTTTTGTCACGGATGGTGCTTCTTTTATGCCAAAAGTGGTTAAATTTGAAATTTTTTTTTAAAAATTTTAAACATTTAACATGTTTTGCACATGGACTCAATTTGGGGTGTGAATGTCTAAAAATCAATATCTAATGTTAATGGTTTAATTTCAAATACCGAAGTTTTTTAAACCCTGCGTGTGGGAGTGTATAAAAAAAACTGCCCGATTCCCCCTTTGCCCCCCGAACCTTCTTAACACTTGGGGCTTGGTTAGAGGCGGTAGTTTTTTTGCTAATAATTTCGAAGCAAAAAAATCAGTTAAAATTTTTTTGCAAAATTTTTAAATAAAATTGTTTTTTTTAACGCTTTATGTTTTAGGTTGTAATATCGTTTGACAAAGATTTAGCTAACTGTATTAGCAAGCGCAAAATACTTTTCCAATCAAAATGTCAAAAACGATTTTTATAATCAAATCGCATTATAAATTTCTCATTGATAACATCAAAAAATTAGAAACATTTTCCTCTTACAGATTCTTTGCAGTAATTAATAATGCCGAAGCGTCCAAGTGCCCCAAAAAATTAAAAAAATTTTGTCAAAATTTAACCAAATGATTTCGAAAAATCCAGGTTTCAAAACGGTTAAAGAGTTTGCTGAGCTGCTCAGTGGCGAAGCAGTTTGGGTACCGCTCATACCAAGGACTGGTCCATATTTAAATTTTTTCCTACAACCTCGTTGACGTAGAACGTTTATTTTTTTCGTACAAACTGCTGTTTTCCGACCGAAGAACAAATTTTTCTAACGACAACTTGGGGAAAAAATCTTGGTGCTACGCAAACGCGAAATTTTAGGACAGTTACACGGCGATTAATTAATTTATTTTTTTATTTTAAACCAAATGAATCTACATATTTTAGTTATTAGTAAAATTGTATTTTTATTTTTTTTTATTAAAGTACCTAAAATTACATTAAATATCGCTTTTTTTTCATGTTTTTTAAAAAAAAAAAATTTTTGTGTTTCCCTTTTTTTTTAAATATTTGCCTAACACCCAAAACACAGTTTTTCGTCCCAAATACATAGTTTTTTAAGGCCCAAAAAGGGCCTTTAGCTTTTTTTACGTCCCAAAATCCCCTCTCAGTTTAATCCCATCAAACCTGAAGAATCAGGGTATACGGTATCCATTGTCCTTGATTATCAAGATTTCACTAACATACTGGTAAAAGGACTAAATTTGTCGTTTAGAACGCCAGTTATGAATCCATGTTGATGTGGCATATGTATTGTTTATAAAAATTATAAAATCATATTGCTAAGAACCTTAAAAAATTATTTAAAATGAATCGGTCGATAATTAGTGAAAAGCTTTGTCGCCCTTTTTTGTGGATTGGAACAATTCTTGTTTTATCCAGGGAAGGTAGATGTACTAATTCCTTAATTTTTGGAAAAACTTTTTAATACGAAGCGAGCATCTCCAATCAAAAACTTGGACAAGGTCTTCACCTGCAGTAAATTTGTCTGAAACGAGGCCATAATATTAGCTACATCATCTTCAAGAGGACGAATGTTGAACGTTTGCAGTTGTTGGAGGTTCTCAGGCAAATCCAATATCCAGTCGGGAAATAGGTTTCCGAAACAATAAGCAAATGCGCTCAATTCTTTGGATCATCTAATCAACTCCATTAGATGAAACTGACCAGGAATACGTGTCCTCCTTTGCCTTGCATGAACAAAGGTCCATAACTGCTTAGAATCAGATTTCATTGATGTTTCTATACAAATAATGTAGGGTTTGCAGGCATTGGAGATTTGTTTGTTTGTTAGAGATCTTAATCTACAATACTCTTGATAAAATTTTGGGTTTTTAGTAGAGATCCACTTCTGTCTATAGAAATCTTTGGTCTTTAAATTCCCCTTAACTTCAGATGAGAACCACGTTGGAAAAGAAGATTTATTGGGTAAAAATTTTGGTACTGATTCATCAAATATAGTGTAAAGTAATGTATAAAATTTATCAATCGCAGTATTAACATCAACACAGGAATCCAGAAAACTCCAGTCAGTTGCCAAGATATCTTTATAAAGATTGTGAAAATCAGCTCTGCGAAAATTATATCGTAATGGCAAACTGTTGGAAGGAAAATTGGTAGGCTTTTGAGGTGACTTAAGTATCATTATGATACTCAGAGCAGGGTGGTACACATCTTCTGGTACTAGAAGGTGGTCTTCACGGTTAACATCAACACTACAATCGAGATTTGACAACACTAAATCCACTTTTTGTTTAAGTAACGGCCCAGATATTGGAATTGCTTTATTTCTGGCTTTGCAAAACCAATTGTAGACGACTTGATCCACTGCCAATCCTTCCGACTGCGGAAATGTTCGTTTTTGCTCCAAGTTAGCACCTTCCTCAGCCATCTTTTTTTAATTGACCTTTATTTTTCATAATATCGTTAATTTATGTTTTTCCAATCCCATAGTTTTCGGCCAACTTTCGCGAACTTAACTTTTCACTTTCCGCGATTATATTTATTTTGTCTTTTAGCGTTTTTTTTTTTAGTGACATACTTAGTTAAGAACCTTTCGGATACGGAGACAACTTTAAACTAATCAAGTAACCGAAAGAACCTTTCGAATACGGAGAGAATTTTAAACTAACCGCAAGTAACTGAAAGACCACATTATATGTAAAGTTGTTGTTCAAACATAAGCGTATTGCGCTGGCAATTCGTTGTCGAGGCATGTTCGGGACTGAGATCGCCGCACAAATACGAAATAATATTGGGTACATATTTCCATCAATAAAGATACATCAGAAATAGTCCGGCCGATATCGGCAGGTAAATTTCTACGAAGATAGGCCGTAAAAACTTGGATTTATTTGGCCGAGATCGTTTTATAAGGGTGGGGAATTTCCTTATAGTCGATTCGGGGAAGTTTGAAACTGTCCGTTACCTCAGGTGGCCGCTTTAGACAGGTGGCCGTTAACACAGGTTTTACTATAATACTATTTAATCAAAATGAAACAACAGTAAAAAAAAATTAAGAAGAGCCTAGAATTAAGGCTGAAGTAGGTGTTCAAACAAGCCACCATTCTTTCGTATGTGTAATCTACAAAGTTTAACGACTGCCTCACATGATTGCCTGACCATGTCTGGACCAATTCCATTTACACCTGCTTCAACTGCTTGACGTAGTTCTTCTACGGTTTCATAGGATCTCGAGTACAGCAATTTTTTTAAATAGCCCCATTAGGCGTGAGATCCGGCGATAGAGCAGGCCACCTTACTGGTCCTCGACTTCCAATCCACTTATCAAAATATTCGTTATTTAAAAAGTTTGACATTTTTTGAGCATTGTGTGCAGGTGCGGCGTTTTACTGGAGAAACATATTTTGCAAAGTAGTAAGCGGTAGTTCCATAATTCATTATAAAAGATAGGGACATCAATGTGGATGCAAATAACACCTATCCATATATTAAGCCTCCATTTCACTTGCCGCCTGATTCCACGAACTAGATGTGGATTTTCATTGGACTTCATGTTATCCTAGACACCCGGTCCAATGAGCTAAAAAGGTTTAAATCGTCGGAAAATACGAAGTTTAAAAAATTGGTTCATTATTGCACCGATTTATGTCTCTGTTTTCGACAATTTGGCGCCAACACTGTTTATTTAAGGAAACTTAAAGGGTAAAAATCTAGACTCCCGGATGTAGAACATTTATCCCTTCCATTTTAGATTTAATACAATTATCTACGATTGCTATTATCGTTAAAAAGCGGGACACGCCGTGTGACGTCGAAAATGTAGGTCAGTCAGCGTCGGGGTGTTGTATTGCGCTGTGCGACCGACGCCCCTCGCCTTGCCTGAATGCAGCGGCGACCCGGCTTCTGTTTGCTGCGTCATGTCAGGTTCGCCGCATCAGCGCCCTTCGACGAACGGCTAAATACGATCTCGTTACCTTATTCTATGTCGACGAGGATATAAATCAACAGGTTTGTCAATTGCGTGGGACGCCAGACGCGGCGTATCCTATATCTATACGTATTACGTAAACAAAGGCGTAGCTTTGACTTTCGATTTGAACCGAGTCCATCTGGTAACATATTGCGAAGGGAAGGACTTTCAATGAGGAATCTGGTTGTGTAAGTGGCAAAATGCTAAAAGATGATCATCTTTTGCTTGAAATTGAAACGTTTTTTTAGACTTTCGGTCGTACTCATTAGCAAAGCTGGCCACGAGCGGTACCGCGCAGTAGCGTAGAGTCGACCAGGCCTCGCGTTCCACTAGAGTTATTCTGCTAATAGAGATGTTTGCTGCCGCAAATAATTTCGCTCATCTTTTAAATAAAAATTAAATAACACGTGCTCAAACACTTACCATTTCAAGAGTCCTCCGTGAAATCACAAAGTGAATAATGTCTGTTAAATATCTGCAACATTAGATATGTTTCAACTGTTGTTTCGCAAAACTAGTACGGCATGAGGAAAAATGCGTTCATATGCAGAGAACGAACGTTCTACATCTAGTGACGTAATATTTGCGTAAGTAAAATAATCTTTGAAATAACTTAACGATTCTGTTGACGCACCTTCACAAATGTGTCTTAATGTGCCAGAATCAGAATTTTTCTCAAAACACTTTCAAATTTTTCTAGAACAGAAACATTTTTTGCGTCTTCAATCGCGCATAGCTGTGCGTGAACATGTTGCACTATTTGTAGAGATTCTTCTAACGGCACCGCAGGATTTTGTAATTTTTCTATTGCATCTGCTAGCCCGAAGTAATTGTCGTGAATGATTTTTAAATCCATTTTAACCTGACTATCTTGAAATTTCGACTGGCTTTTCTGGATAGCAGCAGCTTCCTTGTATCGAATTGTAAAACCACCTTCTTAATATTGTCAAAATATTTATGATAATAAAACGCGGCCTGTAACCATGTTCCCCAACGAGTTAGAATAGGTTCTGGTGGCTCTGGTATACGGGGGCACAGTCTGTGAAATTCGCGAATACGTTTCGGCGATTTGACAAATACTGCTTTGGTATGCCTATTAAAGCGTCTACCTCAGGATAACATTTTCTGATACTATCCGCCACAAGATTGAGAGCATGAATTTTGCACGTAATGTGTAACAAATTAGCAGAATGCTTTTTAAGAGACCGGCCTACAGAAAGCATGTTTGCAGCACCATCACTCCTTAACATCAAGAGTTGGTTTGTTGAAAGTTCAAACTTGTCCAATGTATTTAACACTAACTTTGAAATTACTTCGGCAGTACACTGTTGTATTCGTTTGGAGACTAATAGAATTGAAGGTGCCGATTGATGAGGTTCCAATTTGCGTGCCATTACATTAAGAACAGAATGTTTCTTCCGATCTGTTGTTTCGTTGACACATAACCACAATTTTTGATCTTTCAACTCCGATTTATTTTTTGTTCAATATGTTCGCGCGCAGATGGCACAATTCTTCGTAACGATGTTCGACTTGGTAATTTGCACTCCGAATAGTTATTCCAAAAGCAGATAAATGGTTCCTTGTCTAGTAAATTAAACGGTATATTACATGCGATAAACGTAACGCATAAATTAAATATAAATTTTTCATTGTCTCGTGCGCAATTTCTTTTTGAGACATGCTTTTCACTATTTACGTGTCGTAGACAATGTTGTCTGGACCAACACATTAACAGGATTTTACAGATTACACATTTAATTTTAGCACCTTCATATATTAAGTCTGGAATTTCTGCAATAAATTTTCGAAGTTTGTCCGACGTCGTTTTGCTGACGAAATCATAATTTTTCTAGGACAGATAAACAATTGCGCAAATAACCGGCAGCGAAAATGTCCGTACTGCTCCGCAGACGAAATAGTACTACCGTTCCTCTCGGTCCGAACTGATTCTACGCCGATGCGCGGTACCGCTCGTGGCCAGCGTTACTCATTAGTCACCAACACTAAGGAATTAGTATCGGGTAAAGTGGATCAACTGCACAGAGAACAAGATGTTCTTAACTGAAATAAATATGCATTCAGTCAATCAAATCGTAATTTTAGATGTCGGCAACGATATACTTTTTTAATTTAAAGAAATAATTTTTTTGACATCAGTTTTAAGCACGTGAAACATCAAAGTTAATATGGCGAAATAATATGCGTTCACGTTACGTTAAGTGTATATTCCAAACAGAGATTTAAAAAATTTCCATTCCCATACACGCGCACACCGGAACAATAAACGAAGAACATGAAAGAATATCAGCGTGCCGTTGAAAGGACTAACGTCAGCAATAGATAAACAGAGTAAGGAAAACAAACATCTTCAAGCTGCTGCATTTGTCGATCTGCAGCGATCTGCAAGTATAATTTAATTCGATCCCGCTGAAGCTTCGGCGCGCCAAACAAAATGTAATAATCCCTTTCGTTCAGCGTAGCGTCACGTTTTCGCGTTCCTGCCATTGCAAGCGTTAAGAAGTTTAGCGCGACGTCTTCTGGGTTTGAGAAATGTTCTTCTGGATGGAATTAATTTTGAAATGTATGCATCGGTTTCCTGTTTGCATTTCGTTTCGTCGTTTTCCCTTGGAATGTTGAAGGAAAAGGGAAACGCCCATAAAGGGAACGAATCAGAAAGAAAGGTCAGAGAAGCCAAGACTGCTTCTAGATACTCTTAAAGATTTATTAAAACATTCAAAATGATAGTGCTATCTATTCGAAGAATACTTGCAATGTTGGTGTAGATTCAAAGCTTAACTGCATATTCAAGCAGTTTTCTCGACTGTTGTACTGCTTCCTCATGATTTCAAGTGCCGCAAGATTGTTTAGGTAATAACCCTTATTGGCCAAAGGAAAAATTTTAAAATTCTCATCTCTCGAAAAACTGTGGCCATTAGAGATCAAATGCTGAGCAAAGTGTGAGAATCCCGCAGCGTCGGGTGGTAAGCTTCTTATGTGTTCTTTTATCCGAGTATCAAAATTGCGATACGTCCTGCCAACGTAAGTATAACTCCAAGATCTCCTCTTTTATATTAACAGCCTCAATGACTTCATAAAATTTACGATAGAATCTGAAAAAAAATAGCAGTATTAATTTTCTCGATATCACAATTACGAAGTCATTGAATACCAATAAATTACAGTTTGAAATATATAGAAACCCGACTCGTAGTGGTGTAACTATTCATCAATCCTCAAACCACCCATATTGCCACAAATTTTCAGCTTTCTATAGTTTTTTACATAGACTGGTTAATGTTCCACTCACTGATAGTGTGTTTAATAAAGAACTTGATATAATAAAACAAATAGCCTCCATGAATGGTTATAATCCGCATTTGATAGACAGACTGTTAAATAAAATACAAAGAAGACAGTTAGAAGCGGAAGTATATTTGGATCATAACGATCAATTAACACCAAACACAAAAAAAACCTATATATCGATTCCTTATATTGGTCCGGTGTCTTATTCGGTAGCGGAGATACTTAGGAATGATTTTAATATCTCCTATAAGACGATCCATCCGTTTCGTAATGCAATCTTAAACAATAAAGACCGAATAGATAGATCCAAAGAATGTGGTGTTTATAAACTAACCTGTGGGGATTGCTAGAGTTGTTATGTTGACAGGATTTCGCAATTTTGATACTCGGATAAAAGAATACATAAGATGCTTACGATCCGTGCTGCGGGATTCTCACACTTTGCTCAGCATTTGATCTCTAGTGACCCCAGTTTTACGAGAGATGAGAATTTTAAAATTTTGCATTTGGCCAACAAGGATTATTACCTAAACAATCTTGAGGCACTTGAAATCATGAGAGAGCAGTACAACAGTCGAGAAACCTGCTTGAATATGCAGTTAACCTTTGAATCTACACCAACGTTTCAAATATTCTTCGAATAGATGCCACTGTCGTGGACTGTCTTCAATCTAACTTTTAATCAGCCGCCAATAGATGTCAGTACTAATTTCGAAAGAGTCTTTTAAATTATTTATTATTAAAAAAACAGTATTGTATTTCACATTGATAAATCGGTACTTTTAAAGTGTGTGTGATAGTATTTTTTACAAATATTTTAACTTATTACTATTTTTAATTCGTTAGTTTAATATGTATCTAGTCTACAGTACCTGGATTCTTAAATTTTGACATAATTCTTACTGTTTTTAAATTTAAACTTGTAAGTATTACCTACATTAATATTATCCATTTCTTACATAGATAAAAAAATACTATTTCAAATATTACGAACTAATTTCATATCGCGCAAAAGTAGGTACGTGAGATACAGTATTATTCAAAAACAATATATTGTTACCTTTTATTGACGTCCTGATGTCCACACCGCACACCGATAAACCGATAATTATCGAACGACCGTTCACTTCCACGCCTATCGAATGACTAAACTCTCCACTGGCTTCGCATCGACCTAAATCCTCTCTTGGCGGCTCTGCCGTAGCACGCGTTTGTCGAACCTTAATAATTACATTATTTCCTTGGTTTCCGGTAATTCCGGGTTTCCGAAATGTAATGGTAACAATGTAAGTTTAAAATATGTAACATTACTTACGCACCTAACCTCAAAGAAAAGGTAAATAGAGTGAGGCAATCCTAGCAAGCGCAGTTTGCCTTTAAATACTATTGAGATCACCGGCGACCCCAGAGTGGAGTTGTAGGATCAAAACTATGTAGTATACTTTAAGTTGTATTCTAAAAATAATTTGTCTCGGTGTACAGTGAAAATTCTATTTTATAAAAATCTGCAGCCTGCACAATATAAACCAAGCTATACATTTTTTTTATTCCTTTTTTAATTTAAGTGTTCTTCGAACGTTCAAAATCTTTCCCTCAACATGTGCTATTTCCTCTTCCTTCATCAACTGCACCAATATTGCTTGGAGGTTGCGACAGTATTCAATTTTAAGCTTTTTCCGACGTAACCGAGTTTCTTACTACATATCCTCATATATAAACTCATCCATCCCTGTACTTTTGTTCCTCCACCTAAAACCGGTAGCAAAAACCCCCAACGCGTCACAGAATTCACTCCCCAAGATTTTATTTTCAATTTCGCTGCCGCCCGAGATATCAGTAATTGCTTTTGAGTTAGCTTTCGGCCCCGAACACATGTTCCTTCCCAATACCCCATCCCGAGCGCGTCTACCCTCCGCTAGTCGCTAGAAACTAGGTCGAGGGTGTCTGTCGAACGATAAAGCCGGCTATATAGCGAAGGGAAGCGATGGAAGTCTCGTTTTAACGCGGAAAGCTCCGAAATTTCCAGACGTTTAGCCGCATCAGCGACAAGCCGAAGCTAAAGTTGAGGTCGCTAGGATGTCGTATTGGAAAAGAGGGTCCCTTTGGTATTGTTGCCACCACCACCACGGCTGCTGACGAATTGAGTGGATGTTCGCCTTGGGGTTGGAAGATTTAGCAGCGGATTCGAAGGATGTATACGGTGGGGAGGAAAGAAGTTGTCGGAGGATAAGATGTTATGGAAGACGTATCAAACTTTAAAGCTAAAGTCCGTTTTCATTTTCTCGAATGTGAAGTTGGAAGATTATGGAAAAATATTAACACAGAAGATGAGACATACGATATAATATACATGGTGAGGCGATAGTGCGAGATTCTTCGGTAGCACCTTTACTATCGGTAATAGAAAAAAATATCCTATACAAAAATCATAGATATACATTAGCGGCACACGATAAAATTTGTTTGATATATACAGCGTAAACCAAAAAAAAGTTACATATCAAGTTATGTTTTTTTAATGGAACATCCTGTATATTAATACATATTTCGTTTATACTCGGGAACCTGAGGTTACTTCGTATAAGGTTACCTATACCTAAACTCAATTGTTTTCGAAATATTTACGGAAAATTAAGTAGCCTGTAGAGCTAGGGATATTTCCATTTAGAACAAGAGAACTTCTTGATCATAGACCATCTCTGACAATGCAGTAAAGATTTAATTCTTCGAGCGACGTTTTCATCACCATTACTAATTGTAAAGGTTCTAGCTAGTAGTAGACACCACTTAACGCAGATGTTAAATTTGTTTTGGTTAAATTTTTATTTGGTCAAATTGAAGCGGCAAATTTTTAACAAAAGCAACATTTTTTTAAAAAAACAGGATTAATTAAATCGTATCTATTTATAGCCAGAATTACGAATTCATAGAACCTAATCTCCCAATTCGCCCCCCTTATTTCCGTAAAATCTCGAATTAGAATTAACAAATCGGATTATCCCCGAAAATCTCACCGCTTTATTTTTAATGTTTACATATCTTCTCTCCAGATTTTCGCCGATTTTCATATATCCACTAACCCCACCGTGTCATCCCCTAGCGGTATGAGGGCTGCAAGGCATCTGAGCCTAACACAAAACGCCGGCATAAATTCAACCGGCTGGTAATCTCGGCTGGCTCTGGAAGCGGTGTCCTAGCGTAAAAGGTCCCCAGATAAGCTTAATAAAATCGCTATATGATTTCGGACCAAGGGTCGCTGTTT
>JAROYC020000007.1:458371-475919 GCA_029619255.2 Dynastes hyllus
TTTTCTCCTTTATTTTTAATATTGTTTTTGGGCATACTGTTCATTAAAAAATCGTTTTTTCAAAACTATTTTGAATTAGGGATAATATTCTATTGTAAATATTTTTTTTTTAAAAAGATTTTAATTGAGTTGTATTAAATAATTGTTAAGGGTGAATGTCCAATCACGAACATCGCTAAGAAGAGACAAGTTTTGCATGAGCAATCACGAAACATTTTTTTTAATGTCTACAGCTATTTTAAAAATATAAGACAGTAGGTATGATAATTTTTTTTTTAAAGTATTTTTAATACTTTTTTTAATTTTCATTTTCAATAATATTAGGTTTACAGGTAACATTTTAGACATTGTTATAAGCTCGGGGATTTTTTAAAAGTACTGTTGTCAGAATTTTTCAAAGAGAAACGTTAAAAGAAAAAGGGGAGTTCTTCAAAAGACAATGTTGTAAGACATTCACCAAAATCTACTGTGGATAATGCGGGGGAAGCAGTTTTCGCCAGGTTATTCCAATTTTCACATAACGACAAACAGAGGCCTACATTAAATGCTGTATATAATAAAATACAGTCAGATGATACCATTGGTTTTGTAGGCCCATCTTTGGGAAAGTTAATATTGAAATTAGGATTTAGGTACGTACTAATATTCAAATTTATTATTATTTTAGTAATTAATATATTTATCAAATAACAGGTGGAAGAAGACTATTGATAACCGAAAGCTTTTGATGGAAAGATCAAATATACTTGAGCTAAGATCCTCATATATCCGAAATGTTACAAATTATCGGTTACAAGGTTGACCAATCGTGTATAATAATAATAATAATAATAATAATAATAATAATAATAATAATAATAATAATAATAATAATAATAATAATAATAATGTTTATTGTCCAACAGGTAAACCCAATTACAGGACAAAATACACATTGTGAACACAATACATATTGATTTAAAAACATTACATAACTATAAAAAAAACTATTATATTTTGTATATCATGGCGGCAACTCTCCGGTGAAAATATCACTAAATATCTTCTCAGCGTTCCCGATCATGTGATTGGCGACCGCAAACGAAGATTGGTCCTCGGTGTCGGCATAGAAAAGGGTTTGGGAGCATAACGAGATGCTATTCGAGGTACGTTGAATCCTATGTGGAGCCCAGCTGCATACAGTCGATCCTATCATTTAATAATTTGTGTAAAAATCGGGCCATGGTAATCACGAGGGGATGACAATGAACGAAATTGATGCGATTCGAGAAGGGTGTTGTAAAAATCCCAAGGCGGATATTCGCCATTAACTTTGAATGACAAGAATTTGAGGAATCGACGTGAACACGTTCAATTGGAGCTTGATAATAAGAAAGGATACCAAACAATAGAGGCATACTCCAATTTCGGGGTACAAATGCAAAATAAAGGGATTTTAGCACTAGTGCGTCTTGAAGTATTTGGACGTTCTCATAAAAAAACCCCATCATTTTAGAGGCAGATGAACAAATTTGTTCAATATGTATGTTAAACGATAAAGTTGGATAAAAGTGACACCTAGATCTTTAAGATTGGTAATCTTGTCATGGAAATATCGTTGATTTGATAAGTGGAGATATATGGATTTGTTTTTCTCGTGAAGCACAAAAATTACATTTACTAGAATTTAATGTCAGTGTATTGGTTTTTGACCACTCGGTCAGTATATTAATGCTCGTCTGAAGATTTGATATCTTGTTGGCAGTTAATATTACAAAACAGTTTAACATCGTCGGCATAAACGAGGACATGGCAAGATAAGGATGTTAAGAGGTCGTTTATGTATAGAATGAACATCAATGGCCCAAGTTTGGGATCCTTGTGAGATACCGCTGCTAGATACAAATTCAAACGAATTAAATCCATTATAAAATACATAGTTAGTTCTTTTTACCAAGTAAGATTTAATTGACAAGGAGAAGTTGGGAGCTAAACCAAACGACCCCAGTTTATATAGAAGTAATTCATGACTGAGAGTATCAAATGCATGTGAGAAGTCGGTAAAGATAACGTCAACTTGTCCGCAGTCATCTAAAGTTTCGCTTATAAATTGTGTGAAAAAGGCCAGGTTTGTTACTGTCGAGCGTCCCCCTTTACAAAGTCGTGTTGGCAAGTTGCGATATGTGAGCGAGTATTCCCGTATATCGTAGTTTTATAATATGTTCAAAAATCTTCGCAAAGTTATTAAGTATAGCGATGGGCCTTTAAATTTTGAATTTGAGTAGAATCTCCCCTTTTTGAAGACAGGTACAATTGTGCACGTTTCCATCCATCCGGAAAAATGGAGGTCCTGATGGCAAGATTAATAATTCATAAAGGTATCGCAAAGGCATTACATAAACCAACACAGAAGCTCGGCCCAAGTCACCCCCCGGTGGCCCTATCTGGAAAGGCACCCTAATTTTAACCAAGTCTTCTGTTGTCGGAACCAAACTAAACGATTGTAGTTGTGGAAGATTGGGCGGAGGGTGGTAACGTTGGACAAAGTATAAACTTGAGAAAATACTGTTGCAAAAGCGTCAACAATTTTTGAGGATCGTCGAGGGCTCTCCATCGACCCAATCTACCGGGTATGCGGGAGTTCCCCTTTCCCACTTCGTACAAAAGACCATAGGCGTTTTGGTTCTACTTTGATAGCACTTTCCGTTTGAAAAAATACCTTCTTTCACGTGATATTTGCGTTTTTTTTAAGAGCGAAGTCTTCTAAATTCATGAAGAAAAGTAGAGTCTTTCGTTATTTTCCATTTTTTTCGATAGTAGTCTTTTTTTTCAGTTCGTCGAATTTCCAAAGAGAACCAAGGTGGAAATTCTGAGTTATTGACAGGATACTTGGGTACACACTCATCAAACATTTTGTACAGCACGGAATAAAACTGGTCAATCGCGAAATTGACATCGGAGTGTATACAGGTGAAGCAAAATAAATTTTTATTAGATATTCAAAAACTAAAGTATTGTATTTTAGTCGAAACACACCTCCATGCCAGTCACACAACTCCATATGAATGGGCTGATAACTCTAACAATGGACTTAAGTGCCCTATATCAACAGGGAAACGTTTAATAATTGTACATGCAGGTACATTAGTAAAATTCCTTCTAAAATTTATAGCATGTACTGTATATTTATTGTTTTAGGTGGTGAACACGGATTTATTGATAATGCCTTGTTGATCTATAAGTCCGGCCAAAAAAGTGGAGATTATCATGACGATATGAACTTCATAAATTATAAATGGTGATTAGAAAAACAGTTGATTCCAAATTTGCCACCTAAATCTGTTGTTGTGATGGATAATGCAAGCTACCACGACGTTCTCTCATAATCAGTTAAACATCCAACTACTAACAGCAAAAAATCAGAAATGATAAAATGGCTAAGTGAACGTGGCATCATATTTAATGAAAATTTGACAAAAGTTGAATTGTATAGATTAGTACATATGCATAAACCAAGATACGAGAATTGCACTATAGATTCTATATTTGCAAAAGATGGACATACAGTGTTGAGATTGCTCCCATATCATCCGGAACTCAATTCCATTGAAAAGATATGGGCAATTTTAAAGGGCAGAGCAGCATCTATAAATATAACTTTTAAACTAAATGATGTCGAGGACCTCGCTAAAGAAGAATTTGGAAAAATCACAAAAGAAGAATGGTCACATGTTTGTCGGCATGCAGTGAATATTGAGGAAAATTATATACAAAAAGAACACATAATGGATAAGCTTACCGATGAACTTATTATAAACCTTGATGAGAGTGGCAGCGATTTTGATTTTTCTTCTGATGATGATTAAATTTAAATTATATTTGATATAGTTAATTTAAATATGTATATATTATCCTTAAATGTATAATAAATAAAGGTGTAATTACATTCCGATTACCCTTTTTTATTAAGTAAAAATATTAATTATTATAAACAACAGACCAAATATTTCTCACCAATTTTTTTTTTGAGCACTGAATATTCCTACTTTTCTTTTAAAGAACTTATTTAATACATAAAGTGAAATGAAAAATTAAGAAAAAATACATTAATATACACATAAGTAAGATTTATGCTATTACTAAATACTATAAATTATAAAACTGTTAATACTACCAGAATCTAAATTCGTTTTGTATAAAAAATTACAATTATATACAATTTAATACACGTTTAACCTTCTCGTATACTTTTAAAAAGCGCGCGTATTTTGGTCAACATATTTAAGACGGTCAATGCATATCAGCTGACAATTTTCGCGCAGCTTGGGTGTCTTCCGAAAGTAAACGCATTCTGCCTAAGGAGTACCCATAAGGAATACCTTTCAAGCTTTTACAAGAACAATGAAAGAAAAAGCATTTTCCAGTACAAACCATTGTATTATTTTTCAAAATATTTGCCAATAAGATCTATGTAGGTAGGAGAGTAAGGAAAAATTAGGAGTTGGGAAAAGAAGGGGATTATTAGATGATGAGATGTGTAACAGTAGAGTAACAAGTACACTCGAGAAATTAGTATCAGTACAGTAGAATATTAGAATTGTTAGAGCAAGAAGTTGTAGAATAATCGAAAAAGTACTAAAGAGATAGTGTAACAAAAGGTGTTGTGAGTTCCGTCACCCAGTTACCCCGATAAGAAAAACGATAAGTTGAATTTCAACTCAATATACAAGGCGTGATCAAAAAAAGACCGGAATTCTTTAATAACTTATGTATTAATTAAAAAATTACAAATTTTATGTGGGTCGCCTTCGAAGTAACTCCCCTGGACATCAATGCACCGTCGCAACCGTTTCTTCCAGTCCGCAAAGCACGCGGAAAACGCGGGGGACGGAATCGATCCTACCCCCTGCGATTCTGATTTTTCCTTCTCTTGTCGCAAAACGCCCCCCCTTCGTCCAACTTCACCCGGGGGAATAGAAAGAAGTCAGCTGGGAAAGGTCTGGAAGTACGGAGGTTACGGGGCGATTGGGAGGTTGTTACGGCGAAAACTTTCGAATACGAAGGCAGGGCCTTTGGTTGTCATGATGCAGTAGCCAGTTCTTGTGCTCACATAACGCCGGTCGTTTTCGTCTCACGTCTTCCCTCAGGCGCCGTAATACCCCTTCGTAGTACTCTGCGTTTACTGTGACACCTTGCGGTACATATTCGTGATGAACTATACCTTTGTGATCGAAAAATAACCTTCTGATCTGAGCGAGACATTCGGTCTTGGCTCTCCTGCCCTTATCCACTGACTACTCTGCTGTTTCGTTTCCACATCCCAGTAATAAAATTTTTCAAGAAATTTTCATCCGTATTCGCACGCTGGAGCAGTTCTTCATAGATCGCCAAACGGTTCCCCTTTTGTTCGAGCGTGAGAATTCGAGGCACGAATTTTAAGGCCACCCTCGTGTACCTCAACTTCTCGACGATGGTTTGACATGACCCAAATGATATCTGTACAGTCTCAGATAGTTCTCTCAATGATCTTCGGCGATCTTCGGCCAAGAGATTGGAAATTTTCTCGCTCGTTTCGTCATTAACTGACGCGCGACTGTACAATGGTCTGCCGGATTTCGTAATAAAATTATCAGTTCCTTCTTTTAAATGTCATATAAGACGTATGATTCAGGATTAATTTTATGAATTATTTTCAACGGCACCTAGCTCGATCCTATATCTCTACAAATAAGGAAGATATCGCTTGTAACATTGAATCCGAGACACCCGGCGTTTTGAGTGGAATTTTACACGTTTGCTTGAATACCACTGTTGTTGTTTTTCCACGAGATCTTCCAAGAATAACAACAATAAAAGGTCCTTAAACTTCCAAGAGATTACATCTCAACTGAAACTCCAAAGCACCTTTTCACTTCGCTAAAACAACCTCGGTAAACGTATAAAATCTTAATTTGAAAACAGGACCAAACCCTATTTAGCGTCCCTAATCGATCCTGGCGTTGTTTGAAGGGTCGCCTGAAGGACAACAAGCTTGTCTAACCTCCTTATACGTCATCGTGCTGAAAGAAAAAAAAAAGGAGAATCGACGAAAAGACCCCACGTAACATAAAAACGGACACGAGAAGGCATGGGGTGGGGATAAAGGGATTCTTTTGAGTTTCCAGCAGCGCCGGTAGCGTAGAGCGACCGCCGCAGCTCCTTTTAAGCGGATTAGCGACAAAAGCGTAAGAATGTCGAACCAATTTCCCCCGAGTTAAACGTGCAAATGAGTCCTTTCTCTGTCTCTCTCTCTCTTTGGCCTGCTTCATATGATCGTTATGAGGCGGGAGTGGGCGAAATTGCAGTACTTTAAAACACCGGCGACCGCCCTAGCAACGTGGAAAAAGAAAAGAGGTCGAAGGGAAGATAATATCGTTAGGGTAAGTGGATTTTGAGGAAGAATAGAGTATCTAAAGGACAAGTCGATCGTTCGGTTTGCCTAAGCGTCATCGGAGCCATGACAATAGCTTGATTAGTGGGACGTTTAGACACCCCATTTGGAATCTGCGAAGTTTTGCGGAAGGTTTAACGCTTTTCCGGCGCAGGCGAGAAGCTCTTTTGTTTTTCCAGTAGTTAGGAAATTACGAACATCTTACAGCTTTTTGGAAGTTATAAACAGTGCCTCGGGAGTTTCTAAAAACCAATTAGATCTCGAGCCGGACGATTCATTAAATGTTAGTTACATAGAGAAAAAAAGTCCTTGAAACAAACAAAAATATATCTTTAGAATTATTTATTTAATTCAACAAAGGTATATTTGAGTGAAAGCACATTTTCTAAGAGCAACAATTTGAATTTGTTTTGAATGAACACACGTTTTTATTTGACATAATTTTTTGAGTCAAACAAATATATGTTAGAATCGTGCGCTCGCCGCGTCGTCGACAATTTTCGTTGCGCGAACGCATGGCAATCGCAAATGTAGTCCTAGTTTAGGTTATGTGAGATGGTGGTTATAATAATAGGTAAGTAGGATAATGGATTTATATATTTTTACCATTTGATAACTAACGTTAACGTTTTTGCATAAAAAAAATAATAAAATAATTGCCACACATTCGTGAATATCAGAATTCCTGTTTGTGTTCGGGAAAAAAATCTCGCCGATATAATTTTCAAGGCCAGTAACACCCAGCAGTTTAAATAAATTGCGATTCAATTCACCACACATTTAACAATGCATTGATCTTTCCGTTTTCATATTTTGTAACTAATTGTTAGTATAGTTCCTAAGACATAAGACATGCTTGCGTGCGCCAATCCGTTGAGGTATCTGCTGCTCTATTTCCTACCCTTTTTGTCATAATATCTAGCATCCTTCTAGCACCTAATCATACAGTTACCTCCGCCACTCGTTCACGATTCTCAAAATTCCTACGAGATTACCGAGGTAGTAAGTTTTGTAATATTTTTTGCAAACAAAAGTAGTGCAAGTATCACTTTGCAGGTTCCTGGGAAATGTGAGTAATCTCGAAGAAACTTGAAGGAAACCTGTAAGACCTAGGGTTCATAGTTCTCTAGGAAGGCCTTGGTATCACATTACGTAATGGAGGAAGTTAAAGGTATTTCAGGGAGCACCACGTCACTACAAAATGGAGATTAATTTTCTGCATTATACTTATTCTTTATGTGCTTTTGTTCGTTTATCCAAAATGTTAATAAAGTTTTTCAAAAGATTGTGTATTTTTAACACATTGTTACCCTATGTGCTCATAAATGGATGCTTTCTGTTCTAAAAAGAAGGAAGCATCTATCGCACTAACTATTTCAGTGGAGTAATAATACTAACAGAATAATATATTTGTCAAAGTAACAGCATACTTTAAACCAAAACCACAGAAATAGTATCTAATCTTTTAATGGCAAACGTTCCCAAAATGGAAACATCCTTAAAATAAATGGTAAAGAAAGGGATACTTCTTTCAAATTGACGAAGTTCTTTAAATGAAAGAACTGTATTTTTGTATCAAACATATTACGTATTATGTTAAATCAAACAGATATGTTTTCAAATCAAACTTGAGGTTATTTGTTTCAAGAGATCATATGTTTGAATCCAACAATAATGTCAAAAAAATGATTTCTTTAAGCTCAAAAAATATATCTTTGCCACCATTTAAAATTACGATTTGATTGACTGAATGCATATTTGTTTGGGTCAAGAACTTTTTTTCTTCTTGTAGAAGGAAGTGGGAAAAGTAATGGATTGACGTATCTAGGTGATCTTGTTTGGTAACCGTCTGCGTTCTCTTTATTTTTATTTGGGATCCAAATGTGATCATAATATTTGTCGTTCTTTCTAGCGAGGCGCATAACAGGATGGTGTTACATTTATTTCTTTAGCACCGTCATGCTGTCACCACATTCTTATCGTTTCTTCAAGCGAAATTTCCTTTAAAAGTTCTAGTAAGTCTTGAGTTAAAGAATTAAGATATCTTTCACCTACTGTAAAAATATGGTTCATTGAACGGTTCACACCAAACACTTGTACCCTATATTGTTTGAAAATTTCTTTCCCTAACCCATTTTGGATTTTCGACCGATCAATAATGACAGTTGTGCCAATTAACGACGCCATTATTATGAAAACGAGATTCATCACTTCGTAAAGTTATATCTAAGAAATCAGGTTTTTATTTATTAAAAGATGCATTGGGGCGATAAATTCCAGTCTCCTATCAAAGTCGGTAGGACGAAGCCCATGCACTAAATGCATTTTGAATGGATGATATTTATTTTGTTTCAAAATTCTGCGTATTGAAGATTTACTTACATCTACACTTCTTATGGAAACATTAGGATTAATACCAACATATGCCAATACATTTACAACATTCTCTTCATTTCCCACGTAATTCGCATGACGCACATGTTTCAATTACGAAGGAACAGTTTTCATTTCTGCTTCAATATATTGTAAAGCTCTAGGAAAAGGTACTTGACGTCCTGGAAATTTTCCTCTGTATCGAATTTCCACTAAACGACCTTTCTCTCCACATTCTCCATAAGTTTAAAGGTAGGAATGAAAAAATTGTCCAGATCACACTATTGAGAAATTAGGTGACCAGTTTCGTGTTCAAAAAACACATCATCAGACCAGCTACAAAGATATCCAATAACAGACAAATACAATAATGGAAAAAGAAGTTACTAATTAAAATTAGGAGCAAGTGAATGAACTAATGAAAAGGTCTTTTTTATGTTAAGGTATATTAAAATTATTTTTTTAATAATGTAATTAAATAGGGATTATTTAATGTAGTTTAATAATTAATGAGTTAATATTTAAATTTATTTATCCCTTTTATTATTATTATTATTCATTATATATTTAAAAAAAACTATAGTTAAATTAGTTAAATTAATGGTAATAAAAAGAAAAAGAATATTATATATTACGGTTTTTTTTGCATCAATATGATTACTCTGTTTATTTTGCCTTCTGTCTGAGTATTTCTGCGAAAAACAAATTGCTTCAAATTCATTTAATTTATTCCACCATTTTGCCACGGGCGGTATACGAAAGTTCCCAGAAAGTTATCCTCTTTTAAAGTATAAACTGCAGATTCAAATTTTCGATTTTGGTTAGCTTTTTGAAATTCACTTAACATTACGTCTTAGGAGCGTATCCTGTATAAAAAAATATTTTTCATAATGATATATCGAAACCTATGTGTATTTATCTTGCGTCCTGTCCGAGAATTTCTTCGTAAAACAAATTGCTTCAAATTTAATCAATTTATCTCACCATTTTGCCTTAGACGATATAGGAAAGTTCACAGGATTATTAATTATATATTTAGTTAACCAAACTTAGTATTCCCTACGAAAGAGAAGAAAACAAAAGCTCTATTTGGCCAACGCACTATTTACCTAGATTTACGGGTTCATAGAAAATAAGGTTTAATTATAAATCAATAGGTACCATTCATTCCTTGGCTTTTTAAATTTTAAAATACTCTTATCTGTGCCGAGACCGCGATAGGTTCAACAATGCGTTCGTTGACTTCGCTCGCTCGATCAACTTGCGGAGAATTTCGAGACGGCTGCTAGCGCTGACTCTCTACTATTCCTATCTATAACGTGTGTTAGAAAAGGATTTTTATTATATACGAATTAATTAATTTCTTGGCCTACGTACGACCTAATGGAACGAAATATGCCAAAAGGAACTCCCGAAAGATCGAGGTATTTTTCGGTACTAATCGCGAAATCGTAGAACGTTCACCGTATTTGAAGATAGCGTTGCAAGCTCCGTATCCGGTATCCGACAGAGAAAATAGGTCCGTCATTATATATATAACTAGCTGGCCCCCCGAATTTTTGAAAATTCGGGAGAAAGGTTACCGCAGTTTGCCCAACCCCTGTAAATATTCATTTAAAAATGCAGAAATGTGAATAAATAAATGATACAACAAGCAGACAAAGTATCTGATAAAAACATGACATGCTATTTTAAAAAAATACTTTTTTTTCATTGTTCTATTTTTGGACCACCCTGTATTAATACCGCAAGATGCACTTGCAAGTACATTTCCTACCCTACAATTTCATCCTAAAAGATCTAAGTCTAATTTATTCAAATAACCATCCTATTCGCTGTGCAACGAAATCTAGTTCACCCGATATAGATTTCAATTATCTCATATTTTAAACTTTCTAGTCTAGTAAAATTAAGTTCTTTTTTAACTTTAAAACGTACTTAAAAAAATCACATCCAATTATGGCAGACACGCCACTGGCGCTGGCAGCAACATCTAACACAGCGCCCGTATATTTAGCCTTTGGCGTAGTACCAATTTTTACGCTAAAAATAGAGCTCGCGTTTGAAAATCAATATTAATAAAAAGGAAAATAATTTCCAATATCCCAGTGTTTTCCGGATGATTCGCCGCATATAGATTAATAAAAAAAAAAGTTAGTTTGCTAAATCAGATGAAAATTAAATTACACCAGTCATTTAGCAGTCAATTGATAGGTGTATACAGGGATGATATAAAAGTTACCACCAAACTTCTAGAGGTGATAAAGAATTATAGTATGAAGATTATTTCTTAGTAATTTTTTTCCCAAAAATGTCTTATATCTGAGTTATATACGGTTTGAGCCGTTTTAGCTTTTCAAATTGTACTACCAGTTTTATATAATTAAAACAAAAAGAAGATTATCTACTAAATTTTATTGGATGAAATTCTCCAAAATCTGCACTTACTAAACAATAGAAGTACGAAATGAACTATTTAAAAGAATTAATTTCGGGACGTTTTAAATTCGCCAGAAAGGGAAATATCAAAATCACAATTCTAATTCCAATTTTACATCCAGGCACTTCAGATTGTGATTGTTTCGTTTTGCAGCGATTCTAATTTTGAACACTTAATACCAGCTACATCAAGGGGATTGCTTGGCTGTCCTAAACGTAATTGATCAACTGATTCGGTTCAACGACTTGACGATTTTGACAGGTCTACTTAATCGCTTGACGTAGCCATTATTTTTCTATTTTCTTCATTTGCAAGCTGTCAAACTATAATTTAATGTTGTCATTATATCAAATAAAACATAGGTTGGGATTGTGATTAAAAAGGAAGCACTTTTACGTAAATCTGCCTGTATATTCTTGTTAATGTTACATCGGAAAACGTAGAAGTGGAAATAAAAATTACATTTTGCGCACAGTATTTGGATCATTGCTGATTGAGAGATAGGATTTTCTAACTAGGTAGAGTAATTTCTCATTAATGCTAAAAAATAACACTATTATAAAGATATTATGGTGATACTGGCTAATTAATAAATTGAGCCCTAAAAATTAGATCAAATAAATATGTTATTCTAAGGTAGACCGTTAAATAGATCAAAATTAATTGATCTTCATACTTATTAATTTCTTTCGATCTGTTAAGGAAATTTATTTCCCATAATATGACCAAAAGCGCAGTACTCGCTTTCTGCATCAAGATATTACTAAAGAAATTGTACAGACTGTTCAAATTGTTTGAAAAAATGTTTCTACAGCCGCTGTAGTACGTTTGTTCAAATTCTGGTGATCATGGTGGCCATTCCTATACAACAATTTGGGAAAATTTTATTTAAATAATGTTTAACATTGGGTTCATAATGAGGTGCTGCCTTATTTTGCTGGAAGCATACATAAGGATTTGGGTTATTGTCTATTACTTCTTCTTAATAGTAGTGATAATAATAATAATAATAATAATAATAATAATAATAATAATAATAATAATAATAATAATAATAATAATAATAATAATAATAATAATAATAATAATAATAATAATAATAATAATAATAATAATAATAATAATAATAATAATAATAATAATAAACGGATACTCTAAAACTGTGGCACTGGAACACTGAAACAGTTCACCAAAACCCTTACCACAACACTTAATTCGTACTGGACGCGTTTCGATAGCCAAGCTATCATCATCAGCACAAGACTGAACTTCAGTTCAGTCTTGCTGCTGATGATGATAGCTTTATCGAAACGTGCGTCCAGTACGAATTAAGTGTTGTGGTAAGGGTTTTGGTGAACTGTTTCAATAATAATAATAATAATAATAATAATAATACAACTTTATTGTCCAACAGATTACAAGATCCAAACAAGGACAAAAATTAAATTCAATTGCAGACACCTTAATACAAAAATACAAAAGAAAAAGAAAAACATTGTTGCAAACGATCAAAATAAACGCCTAGATCCTTTATCGAGAAGCAACGATTGAGTAGAGCCTTATCAAGAGTATAAGCATAGTGAAGAATGTTTGTTTTCCTAGAATATGATACCACATCACACTTGGAAGCATTCATCTCAAGTTTATTATCAATGCATCATCGAGCAATGTTATTATTCTGATTCTGTAAGTAACAGCAATCGTCTACACTACTAATTTCACAAAATATTTTTAGATCGTCAGCGAAAATACACTTCTTACAGTCAATACAGTCAAGCAAGTCATTGATAAATAATATAAAGAGTAAAGGACCTAGATTAGACCCTTGTGGTACTCCAGATGTTGCGGTGTATCGAACAGAAGAAAAACCATTGTAGAAGACGTATTGCATTCATTGATCAAGATAATATGAAAGAAAGGCTGCAAGATGATTGCTGAAATCAAAGAGGTCCAACTTCTTGATTAAAATGGTATGATTTATTCTATCAAATGCCTTACAATTATTTTCGTTAACTAATTCAAATTCACCTAAAAAACATTCGAAAGCTTCGGTTGATATATAAGGAGGTATGTAAACAACATAAATATATATAACAAAAGAATTATTAAGAATACACTTACAGCCAACAATATCGATAAAGGTTCTTCAACCGGAATAATTTGATTTTGCAAATAAGTCTTTATTACCAGTAAAATTTCTTTTGGTAAAGAAAGGATCGGTAATACGAGGTAGGCGCCATAAATTCTCGGCCTGACAGGTTTATGCAGGTTCGAGCGTGTTAAAACTCCGTTGCGTCATGGTTGCACATGAAAAATAAAAATTGTTATATTTTATTTTATTTATTTATTATATTTTATTTTTTTATTATTTTTTAAAATTTTCAAATAAGAACTAGAAAAGCGTACGTTTCGTACGTCAAACACGACAAACAACATTTCCTGAATTAGTATAATACTACAGACATCATTCCGATAAACATCCTAAAATAACAATTCTGGCGTTCTTTCATTGTTATAAAAATGCATTTCACGTCTCGACTGCGTTTGTTTTGAAATCAGCACGCTGCGTCAAAAATTGAAAATATCGATTTTGCGCCAGGACAACATACATTGCACCTAACCTAAATTCACTCTCGAAAACGGGACCGACTACTTGGAGTGGGAATGGAGGCGGAGGGGAGGGATAAAACGTGCTTTTAACATGCTGTCCTTTATCGCAAATTTAAACAGCTAATTTGAGAATTTTAAAAACATTTTGGAACGTGATATTTAAGAGGAAAAACACAAGAATCCTAATCTTTTTCAAGATTAGGAAGCAGATATGATTGAGATGTTAGATTCTTGCTTCTTTTTCTTTTCTACGTTATAAAACATTTAAAAGCAAATTTTATATATTAATATATTAAAAAACATCAAAAAGCGAGCGTATTAAAGAGATTAACCTGTAGGGCTGGGCGTCAACAGCATCAGCACGTTGTGGATATTGTTGGTGGTGAACGAATACTTCTCTAACCATTTGAAACGTGGTCCTCGAGATTTATGCAGCAAAGCTACGGCGCTATTCCGGGCCCTCGTGTACTCCCTAACCCCGAAATTGGTGTGGGGTAGGATGAGTCCGACGTTGATCTGTTGCTTCGGTGGTTCCTTGGGGAATGTAGCGGACGATGAGGACGTCCTCAACGCGTCGAAACGTGAAATCGCGCCCAAAACGATAGATACCGTTAGGAATGTCCCGTATAGCTTACGCTGGTGCATCCTTGTTGATGTCTGTTTCGTCCTTCTTTGGTCATCGCCTAATTCGTAATAGTTTTCAGAAATTCTACGTTCGAATTTTCAGCTTATTCACTGTGATTCGGTGAGGTTATGGATGGATTTGATAGTACTCGTTCCCCAAAAGAAAAGAAAAACAGAGAAGGAGGATGAGAAAGGGGTTTGAGGTGTAGTGGTGGTGGCAGCAGCGTGTTTACCAGAAACTACTTTCGCAGGGTCGCCTTGCGTTGTCCATCAAATGTCCTTCTCGACGTTTAACAAAATAACAAGTAACACACTTTCAGATCACATGACGCGCCGCGCAATTCATTTTAACCAGGAGGAGACACTTCCACGGGCACGAAGACGACGACGATGGTGCTAGTGGTGGTGGTAAAAGGGTATTGCGGACTTATGTGTGAGTGTGCATGGAATCGAGAGGAATATAGCATGTACGCGAGACAGAGACGCCGCTAGACGGACGCGAAAGGTTGGAAGGAAGAAGCGCTATGCCAGAGCGGCCACCGCCCCAGCTCATGCCGCTTGGAGGGACGCCTGCGTCGTTGCCAAGGCGATCGGGACGAAAGCTGCTGCTGCTATGTGACGCGGACGACGAAGCTGATGCCGCGTGTCGAGCTTCTTCGGATGGGAAACGGTCCAAGTTCGCGACGCTAAAGGATAAGATGAAAAAGATAAACTTGCCGAAATGCGCGTGGAAAGAGACGGGAAGAATATCGGGGCGAAAAACGTATACGGTCCGCTTTGTTTACATTGGCGCCACGGGATTCGGTTCTTGTTGTTGTTGTTGTTGTAAGGTATTAGAGGTTATACGGCGTGGCGGATTTAGAAATAAATACGCAGACTTCTGTTTATGAAATGAAAAATTAAAGCGATAATAAAAATGGAATTCTATGGAAAAGTAGCAAAATAATAAAGGTGCTTCAAAAAAACAAAAATCACATTGTATAGGAGCTTCGTTTCTGATTTGAAAGTATGCATAATATACATGTGTCAATCCCGTATTAATTAATTAGGCACCACATCAGCTGCAACAGGAATACATTAAATTAATTCTAAAATTAGAACTGACAGATGTTTGCTCCAAAATAATTTTTCAATTTATGGAAAAATGTCCCAACTGTTTTTTATGAATTTTAAATTTAGATTTCTAGTTTTAACCGTGTCTTTAATTGGACTGGACAAAATGAAATTGCATTCTACGTTTCTCTACAAAGATATTCGCGGAGAAAACAATTATTATTATTTCTTTTTTTTAAAGAGAATTATATTACAAAAATCTGGGACAAATGGTTAAATCCTAAATCCCATTTTAATTATTAATATTTTAATTTGTTTGTATTATCTACAAAATGAACAGCATTAATAAAATTTTTTATTACAATATACCAATTTGAAACTAGTTTTAAATTGTTTAAATTTAAATCTTATATATTTTTTTATTTTTTATATTTATTTCGAAGTATACAAAGGTATACAAGAAAAGTCAACAAAACCACATAATTTTAATTATTCCAATATTCGTTTAACGAATACGGTTCTAAATTAACTAAATATTCAAACAATCTGCTTTTCAATATTCTTAAATTGTTGCTAGTTTTGATGAACATGGTAGTTTGTTATATAAACGTAGACTAGAATAATAAAATTCCTTTCTGTTAATGTTAACCTATGTATTGGGTACTGAAAAAAGTCATCTTTTAAACGAGTATTATGTACGTGATTGTATTTAGAATCGTTTTATTCATTTTTTTTTGAAACAAAAAAATTATGCAATTGTAAATATATACTCCTAAAAGGTTAGTAAATTATGCTGTTTAAAAACGGTTTTTAGACTGTCTCTACTTGATAAACCGAAAATAACTCTAAGGACTTTCTTCTGAGCTAGAAAAACTCTATATACTTCTGGAGATTGACCCCAGAAAATGATACCATAACTCATGCGTGAGTAAAATACACCATAATAAACCGCGAACAGATCCGGAGTATTAGTATTTTTTTTAAAGTTTTAAATCCAAAGGTTATCGAATTAAGTTGTTTACTGATGTTATCCGTTGCACTGACCACTTCAAAATTCGTCAATATATAGACCTAAGAATTTGGTTGAACTGGTTATAGCAATTTTCCTACCGCCCAGTTCAATACAAGAAGGCCTTGGTATTGCTGCAGAAGTTCGAAAAAACCCTGCAAGATGTTTTGGTTAGATTCAAATAAGTTGTTGTTAAAAAACCAGTTATCAAGTGCACAAAAATAACTATTACATTCTCTGTTCAATTCAGAATAGTCACTTCCTCGAACCAGTAAATTGGTATCATCTGCATAGTTTACAATGATATGTTCAGATCGTTGCACAACATTACTGATATCATTTGCATACAGATTAAAAATATAGGGCCAAGAACACTTCCCCGTGGTAATCCTTTTTAAGAGGAAGAATTTGTGATCGTGAAGATTTGCCATTCTTTGTAAGTTCAACCAATTGCATTCTGTTGTTAAGGTACGAATGCAAGAGATTACTCGCAACCCCGAATGCCGTACATATCAAGTTTGGTAAGCGTATAGAGTGATCCACATTGTCAAATGCTCTGCTTAAGTCCAAAAATATACCACATGCTAATTCGCGGTCTCGAGTATTGCAGAACCTCATCGGTATACTGAAAAATAGCAGTTTCTACTGATTTTCCTTTTGTAAGCCGTGCTGGGAAATTGTTAAGTAAATTATGTTTTTTAAAGAAACAGAGAAGCCCATCCAAAAATTAAATATTCAAAAATTTTAGCAAAAATACTTAGCAAAGAAATAGGTCGGGAGTTACTTTAAATTTATTAATATCACCTTTCTTATATATAGGTTTAACTACTGCCACCTTAAGTTGCTTGGGGAAAATTCCAATTGTAAAACAAGAGTTTATTAAATGACATAAAGGGTAAGAAATATGTTCAATACATGATTTTACTATACAAGTCGGGATCCCATCAATACCCGAGCTATTTTTCATGTTTTTGACGCACGAAAGAATTTTAGCTCAGTTACAGGGGCGAGGAAATTATTTTTTTTTTTT
>JAROYC020000007.1:476019-532020 GCA_029619255.2 Dynastes hyllus
CGGGGGAAAACGACGACGATGGTGCTGTGGGGTGGAAAAAGGGGTATTGCGGACTTAGTGTGAGTGTGCATGGAATCGAGGGAATATAGCAACGCGAGACAGGGCCGCAGACGGACGCGAAAGGTTGGAAGGAAGAAGCGCTATCCAGAGGGGCCCACCGCCCCAGCTCATCCCCTTGGGGGACGCCTGCCGTTAAGGCGATCGGGACGAAAGTGCTGTGCTATTGAGCGGAGACGAAGCTGATGCCGGTTGGTTTTTCCGGGGAAACGGCCCAAAGCGCACGCAAAAGGAAAAGAAAAAAAAAAAACTTACCGAAATGCGGGGGAAAAGGCGGAAAAAATTGGGACGAAAAACTTGGTCCGTTTTTTTACATTGGCAAGGGATTGGTTCTTTTGTTGTTTTGTTTAGGTATTAGGGTTTATAGGGGCGGTTTAGAAATAAATCGCAGACTTCGTTTATGAAATAAAAAATTGCGATAAAAAAAATGGAATTCTATGGAAAAGTAAAAAATAATAAAGGTGTTCAAAAAAAAAAATCACTTTTATAGGAGTTTGTTTCTGTTTTGAAAGTATGCATAATATACATTTTCAATCCCCTATTAATTAATTAGGGCCCCCATCAGCTGCAACAGGAATACTTTAAAATTAATTTAAAAAAGAACGCGATGTTTGCTCCAAAATAATTTTTCAATTTATGGGAAAAAGTAATTTTTTTATGAATTTTAAATTTAGATTTCTAGTTTTAACCGTGTCTTTAATTGGACTGGCAAAAAGAAATTGCATTCTACGTTTCTCTACAAAGATATTCCGGGGGAAAAAAAATTTTTATTATTTTTTTTTTTTAAAAAGAATTATATTAAAAAATCTGGGACAAATGGTTAAAACCTAAATCCCCTTTTAATTATTAATATTTTAATTTGTTTGTATTATCTACAAAATGAACAGCATTAATAAAATTTTTTATTACAATATACCAATTTGAAACTAGTTTTAAATTGTTTAAATTTAAATCTTATAAGTTTAGAAATGCTATTCGACAATGTTCTCAAACTTATCCTTTCCACCACGCATATTTTCAATTTCGAAATGAGTTTTATATACAAATTTTTGGATGTCCCACACAGAGAAACAAAATTCTTGAATCAAAGAAATATATATCTTTGAAATTATTTATTTAATTCAACAAAGTCAAACGTTTAACATAATTTTGTTGAGTCGAAGAAATATATGTTAGGACCGTGCGTTTCGCGCATCGTCGGCAATTTCCGTTGCGTGTACGAAGGGCAATTATAATCATAGGCCTAGTTTAGGTTATGCGAGATGGTAGTTCGTAAACGGTGAGATGTAAATGAAGAAAATATAAAAAGGACAATGGATTTATATATTTTTACCATTGGATAACAAATTGGCGAATCGGAATTTCTGTTTGTATTAGGGATTAGTGAAAATTACAAAAACTTCGCAGATATTGTTTTCAAGTCCAGTAACATCAATGTTAGCAGAAAAAATTTGGTTTAAATTCACCAAATTTAAACAATGCTTTATCTTTCCGTTGTCATCGTTATATGCTGTTCTATCTCCTACCCTTTTTGTTATAATACCTAGCACCCTTCTGGCACCTAACCATACAATTATCCCTGTCACTCGTTCGCGATTCTCAAGATTCCTACGAGATTACCGAGGTAAGTAAGTTTCGTAGTATTCTTTGAAAACAAATAACTATATACAAGCGCATAACTTTTAACCATTTTTTTTGTCGGTGATAATATACTCGTGGAGTTTAATCCGTTCTTTCCGACTCACCCTGTATAAAAGTTCTTATAATAATTACAATTACAATTTAGCAAAAAAATGAAGAAGGATGTTTGTGCCGAAACATAGTGTAATTTTCATTTTTACCCAAGTCAATTTCATCGGAAACGGCTAAGAAACTTTTCATCAACTGACAAATAAGTAAATCCCTGCTGATATTCGAAGCTTATCTAAGAAAGTTCTTAGGACAGGTGTGTACTTATCCAGAAATTTAACGCTTGTTGGGAGCGCGTGTCCTTTGAACAACCCCTTCCCCGTTTAATTGAATGCGAAGTTGCGAGCGAACTTCCGAAAGCTCGCCCGTAGTTAATCTACCTGTACGACGGCTGATGTGTCGTCGATCGGGAGACGCTTTTAATGTATCGATTACGCGAGACTCTAATGCCTTCCGTAAATCAATTTACTCAACTTTCTATGCAATCTTATTCGCTTCGCCGCGCCGGTGCTTCGGATATTGATGGCATTTGATGCTTGTCTCTTATCGAGTCGTTTATACCGTTTTGCTTCATAATATAAAAACTAGAAAAAATAAAATCCTCAACTCTATTCAAGATTAGGATATATATATATATATATATATATATATACAGGATGTTTATTAAACATACGGCAAAAAAATTAGGTTATTTCATGAACTATTCTGATACTTTTTTGATTTTTTAAAAGCCCCGTTTCGAAAATAAAAAAAATTTTCGACAAAAAACCCGTTTCGATATTTTTGAAATTATTAATTAGCCGAAATAAAAAAAAAATGGCGTACAACCTGGACTTACCGAGAAAAAAATTTTAAAAACGCGTTGCTACTTTTTAAAAACATTCCATTACTAATCAAGGCAGACATAAAAAAAACAATTAAAACATGGATTTCATTTGAATACGTTTCGTGATTGATCATTTTGTATGTGTCAAATTTGAGGTAGTCATTTTCAACAGTTCTTGTAGATTAAGGAACTTTAAATGTAAATGTTGGTAATAAAATGTTGGTTTTGTCGAAAATTTTTCTCGCCCTGTATCTTCGAAACAAAGGGGCTTTTCAAAAATGATCAAAGGACGAAATATTCTTAGAATAGTTCATTCCCCTTGAATTTTTGCCGTATGATTAATAAACATAATTTGTAGTTTGGCTGTTGTTGAATAATAAATATATTATTATTATTATTATCACATACAGAGAAGGTACTCTATTAAATCAACAAGAACGTTTATCCCGAAAAAATAAGTGCTTGTCCTTTTTATGCCAATTTTTCAAATCACCCTCGTATTTGAAAATCATATACGTAATAAAAGGCTCTCTTCCCATGAACTTGAAAATGTGATGTTAGAATAGATATTTCTTTGATATTCATCGTTTCTACGATGTACAGCTGTCACAAGATAAATGGGTCACTTTGTACAACATCCTTGCTACCTGCACAGCGTCGGTTTTACACCCCATAGTCGCCTATCGGAAAATCACGAAGTTAACAGCTCAACAACTTCGCGATAATGGCTACTAACACGACGTACACGCTACCGACATGTATATAAATATGAAACTATGTCGGTTTTGTTCAAAGTATGCGAGTTTGAGCTCACTCGTTAACGTCAGATCGCTTCGGTCCGTTTTGATTAGCGATTGTTACCGTTGGCTCACCGGTTCGTTGCAAAACGACGTTTTCAGATGTGTCAGTGTCGCTTTACTGAAACGTATGACGTGATTAAATCGGAATGAATGGTTCTCATGTAGAAAAAAGTTACAAAAAAGGTGATTCTCATTTTGAAACAAGACGTGTTTGTTGTTTTGATTAACAATTTGTTTTTAATTGGATATTTTATTTTTAATTAAAATTATTTATATGATATACCATGTGCGAAAATCGGAGATTACATCACACAGAGAAAAAAAAATTCTTGAATCAAACAAATACGAGGTGTGTTAGAAAATTAATGAGACTGATTTTTTATTTGCCAAAATTTTTATTTTTTTTCAAATAACAATATTATCCCCTTCAAAGTAGATCCCTTGGGCAGCTATACACCGGCGGAGTCGTTGTTTCTAGTCCTGGTAGCAGCGCTGGAAGGCTTCAGCCGGTATGGCCTTTAGCATGTCCATCATATTCTTTTGGATGTTCTCCAAAGTTCCAAAATGACGTCCTTTTAAGACACTTTTTAGTTGGGGGAAAAGAAAATAGTCGCAAGGACTGAGACCAGGTAAATAGGGAGGCTGAGGAACCGCAGGGATGCCTTTTGATATCAAAAACTGCGTGATGGAGATGGCCGTGTGACATGAGGCGTTGTCATTGATAGATTGATTGATTGATTGATTTTCTACCAGAGCAGGGCTGGTCTTTACATCCCTAACACTGAAGGTTAGTAGCTTATTGTATTATTCCTGCTTCGGTTTTGTTTTACTTAAACAGGTTAGTTCCCGCAATCAGGTTTAACAGCCTATGTAGTAAATCTTTCTCCATTGATAGTTCAATTGTGCTTCGCATAGCGAATCTGCGTTAAGCTAACGCTGCACATTCGAAAATAATGTGAGAGGCTGTTTTCCCCCTCCTCATTGCAAAGTCTACATAGGGCCCATCTTTGTAGATCCATCTTATGCAAGTGGCCTCTCAAACAGCCATGTCCTGTTAATAGACATGTTGCGGCTCTAAGCTGTATCTTGTTTAATTCAAGCAGGTCAGCAGTCAGATGTTGCGACGGTCTTCCCATCATCCGTTTGCTGTGCTTTTGTCCAGCTGCATGTTTCCAATTTAATTGGTGTTGTGTTATAATCCACTCATTAATTGCACCACGCACTGCACTCTTGGTAATACTTAGACCCGGTTCAGGGCCTTTTAATTCATTTTTGAACCTTCTCTCGCTAGCTGGTCTGCAATTTCATTGCCCGCTATGCCCCTGCGCCCTGGCACCCACACCAGTGTGACCTTGTTGTGTTTAGACAGAGCCATTAGGGTTTGCAGGCACTCCCATACTAGTTTGGAGGTTATGCGATAAGATGCTAGTGCCTTTAAGGCTGCCTGACTGTCAGAGAGAATGCACATCGTCTCACCCTGCGTTGTCATGATGGAGCATCCACTTGTCTGCAATGTCTGATCTCACACAAATCACCCTCCTACTGAGTCTTTCAATGACATCCTTGTAAAAAGCTTGGTTGACAGTTTGTCCTGGAGGTACAAATTCTTTTTAAACAGTACCCCTACTGTCAAAGAAGAATATCAGCATTGATTTGATCATTCGAGCTTTCTTCGGTCGGAGAGAATTCTCATAGTACCGCTCCTGGCTTTACCGCTCTGTCTCAAGGTCGTATTAAAAAAACCAGGTTTCATCACCTGTGATCACACGAGTGAAGAAATCGGGGTCTTTGGCAATTCTTTCAAGAAGATCAAGGCACGCGTTTTTTCCAATGTCCTTCTGCTCAATTGTGTGGTTTTCAGGCACCATTTTGGCACAGACCTTTCGCATGTGCAATTCTTCAGTTAACATTTGATGAACGGTGACATTGTTCAATTGTAACTGGTCACTCGTCATCCTTATTGTTAAACGACGGCCTGACCTCACAAGTAGCGCTAAACCTCTTAAGTGCGCCAACGTGAATACGTTCAAGAGTTTAATTTTAAGAAATTCCTTATTAAATCAACGTTTCATTAAACAGATTTAATTGTTCTTCTGTCAGATGCACTCAAGTACCAACTCAATTAACGATGACAAATTAAACACTTTCGCATTTATTTACAACAAAAGAGAACACTTAATTATCTTCCAGGCGATTATTCGTTAATTTAAAATTATTACCACTATTCCGTCCCATTCCTGGTAACGCAATCTAACGCCTTCGCTTCAATCCGCTACGAATATTTCCTATACTCTCGACAGAGCGCGCTTGATCTTCAACTAGACGAAATAGTGGCAAGGGATTGCGAAGGAAATGCATCCTAGAGCGCTGCGAACGGTCAGAAAATAAAGCAACGTGACAATTTCTAATTAAACTCCAACTCCGACCTGCTTCGCTTGAGACGACGGACTTCAATTATTACGCGATGCTCGCTTACCCGTCGTTTTCAATTGTTTTCCTCCTTGTTATCGCGAGGCTTTTTTCTATTTCCAGAAGAGAAAAAGTTGATATTCACCGAGAAGAAGTGAACGACTTTATCCGTAGCTAAAGCGCTATAACTAACATCTATCTAGAATCGAGAGGAGACAAAGTGGAAACGAGAACAAGATTGAGAGGGATTTATAATATCGAAAATAGGGTATTGAGAAAAAATAGCAGACGGATCTAAAGAAAAGCATTACCAGATCGAGATCCGTAAGCTGCTTATCAATCATTCGGGATTGAGTGCAGAAAAACCACCCACGAGTTATTGACTTTGTTGTTCTAGAAACTACTTCCGTAACACATGATTCTGTTTAAATAAAAATACGAGGCGTGTTTTTAAAGTATGTGACGTTTTCAAATAAAACAAAAACAAGTAAACTTTTCTTAACAATTTTATTTTTACATGAAAGCCTGTACCTTATTCTACTTTTCTACATAATTTCCACCAATATTGAGGCATTTATCGTATCGCACAATCAGCTTTACGAACCCATCGTCATAGAAGTCTGCCACCTGATTTAACAACCGCTGGTCACAATTTCATAGAGAACACTTCGGGAAACTTGAGGAAACTCATCAGATAACGATGAAATCGGAAAAGCGTCTGTTCTCTTTCACTTTTTCGTCAACTTTCTGAACCAAATCTTCAGTAATGACAGAAGGTCGCCCACTTCGTTCCTCCTCATGGACATTCGTGCGGCCATCTTTAAAAGCTCTCACCCATTTCCGTACCATTCCATCACTCATAATGTTTGCTCCATACACTTCACAGATCTGACGATGAATGTCGGCTGATTTAATGCCTTTAACACTAAGAAAACGAATCACAGCGCGTATTTCACAGTCGGCGGGATTCTCGATCGGCGAAGACATTTTAAATAGTGACAAATAATCAATCTAATGCAGAGAATAGAAGAAACATTCCCTACAAATATACTTACAAGGAAACACAGATAAGCGCATCTCACCGATTTAAATGAAACTTTGTGAGTTCATAGACCGATCTAGTGTAAGAACAACGGTGACCATCTTAGCTGCCCAATCGCCCACTAGCGGGGTGTAAAGTGCCTCAAACTCAACATTACCCTTCGCTACTTGATTCAGTAGCTCAGAAACTATGATATATATATATATTCCATCGCGGACGTGATGTGAAATGTACGTCTTTCCGGTGTCGATCCGCGTCTGGAGCCGGTCCTGAGAGGGACCGTTGTGAGCTCGACGTCTCAATGAGGTCACTCCCATCTTCTTCTAGAGCGATTGACTGTAGAAGCACTTCTACAGTAAAGTAAAGTAATTTCCCTTAATAATATTATAGTAAGCATTTTTCCACAAGATACTTTTTCAAAATTTGAAGTTAAATGTGCATCTGTCACTGGAGATACATTTTTACTTCAGTATATAATAAAACCAGGCATGATTTTGATTTTTCATTAAATTCCTTAAAGTTATAAATTTTGTTCTGCTTCAATGTCCGGAAAACTAACTTCACAGCATTTTAAAGATTGGTTTACAGATGTGTACTTACCAGATACTTAAATACTAGAGCTGGAGGTATTTGGTTATTGGATTCCTGGAGTGGGCATTGTCCGAGTGATGTGCAAAATTTAGTACCAACGAACAAAAAAGTAAATATTTTTACAATTCCAAAGAAAACAACTTCAATGGTACAACCTTTAGACGTTTACGGTTTTAGAATATGGAAAAAAATTGTGAGAACATTTTCAGATGAAGTGCTATTTATGAATTACGCATTAATTCTACACCAAAGAAATAGTATTATTCGGCTACAATCTTTAACTCACGATCAATTGTCATCGCCAAGGTTCTTCAATCTATATAAATACGCATGGTATAAAAGTGGATACATCGCCGAACGGCTACCACATTTTAAAGATCCTGTAAGATTCTGCTTCCCGAAGGATGCACAGAGTACACAACAGTGAAATATTTGCGGCAAGCCTGCGTTTATTCATTGTGCACGGTGTAAGCAATTCCTTTGTTTTCAACATTTCTACACGGATTACCCGTCATTTTTACTATGTATACGCAATATGCATCGTAATATATTTCTTAACATACTTTTTAAACATTTGTCCGTAAACTCTATACTTACATTTTATTAATAAAATCATTTGATAACCACCTACGTATTTTCTTCAATACTGTAAATATAGCACATCATTTATGATTTGTTTTACACAAACAAGAATGTTTCGTGACGGATGTAATATATATGTAAATTCTATGTAGCTTCTATATTTTTTTAGTATACAGAGCACTGACTATATGTATTTACATGGTAAAATCTTTATGTGATGTTAACGGTTTTCCTACGGGGGAATGTTTGATTTATTCTTTGTCTACACCTAGTTGGAACGATTTCCATAATGTTTCGAGACATTTTATGCCTAAGAACAAAATGACTGAACAACAACAGATGATGCAACAGCAGCAACAATCGTGGAGTTCTCCCATCGAAGAGGAAAGCAGCAGCAAGAGGCCGGCTGCTTCTTCGTCGCCTACTTCCTCCGATGTTACCATGGATGAAGCTAAGAGTCCGTTGGGTTCAATCTCGAGTACAGAGAGCAGGCGGTGCTCTCGTGAGATGGTGACTATCAATGATTATCATCACCATCACCACAAACCACACCATGTCAGTACGAACGTCACCAATGAACCTTTGCTAGCGGTAACTTTATCTGTGGAATTGGCCCGCATGGAGACAGGACGAATTCAGCTTCGCCTCAAGAGTAAAGTCGAAATTAAAGAAAAGAAGGTAGCAGCTTTCACGGCAATTTAAGGAATTTTTAGCAGAGATAATGAGTCAATTTTGCAACTGGAAACGTCAGCCCATGTTGTGTCAACCAAAGCCACAGCTACACTCAAGCAATTCACTACAAGGTAACATGTAATTCAGAATGGCTGTTATTGATTTAAACAAAAAGTGCACTCTTAGTAGGTAAAGGAAACAAACAACTATAAACAAAATTTTATCAAAAATTAATTACCTACTTTAGTACAAAAAGGTAACAAACAATAAATTATGAAAAAAATTGTATCATGAAGCAAGTGTTCAAAATGTCCTAATCTTTCTTGAAAGAGACGTTCCACATTCTGAAGATTTCTTACTGTTATTTCTTTAAATGCTTCCACTATTCTCTGCATTAATTCGTTGATGTTAGAGGGTCTATGTCGCATATTGTCAAAAATCCTCTTTGTAATATAACCCCAAACAAAAAAGTCCAACGGGCTTAAATCAGGGCTTCTTGTAGGTCACTTCAGCGGCCCATGACGACCATCTGGAAATTCATTATTCAAAAATTCTGTAATTTCCTTGGTGCTATGTGGTGGTGCCCCATCGTGTTGGTAAATGATCCTCTCGTTTACTGGAATATTGCCAATAGATGGAATAATTGTGTCTCTCAGCAATTTCAAGTATTTTTGGGCATTCGGTGAGTTGTCGATAAAAAACGAACCAACAATGTGATTACTTAGGATGCTGACCCACACGTTGACTCTCTGAGGAGTTTCAGTATGGGTGTCTAGAGAAAAATATAGGTTTTATCGTTTTCTTTTTCTTTAATTTCAACGTTATTTTTTTGTTGTTCCAAGCCACAAAATGTCTTAGAACCTCGTAAAAATCCTTCCAACTAGGTATGGACAAAAAAATAAACCAACCATTCTCCGTAGGAAAACCATTAACATCATAAAGGTTTACTATGACCAGTGTTATCTGAAATTCACTGTATAAAAATTCTGAAATTTGCAAAAAATAAAGGGGCGGAGGATTGTTTCGCTAAATAATTCGTTATACAGAAAATATTTATGTCATCAAAGGAATGTGCGTACTGAACAGAACATCGTTGCAGTAAACGAAAGTGTGGAAGAAGATCTCAATTAATTTATCCATTCGTTGTCGGTCACAGCCATTATAGCTCTGTCCGTCCATTGCGTGAAAAATTTTGCGTAAAGATCTTGGTCTACATCCGTATAAGATCCAGCTGATACAGGAATTAAAGCCACGAGATTATGAACTGCGTCATTCTTTCGTCGATTGGTCTCAAGAGCAGTTGGAAACTGACCCGTTGTTTTATCGCAAAATTGTGTTGAGACTCCTCTTTGGCTTAACGGGTTTGTGAATAAACAAAATTGCCGCATATGGAGTGAGACCAATCCACAAGAGACCCTATAAGCTCCATTACATACAAACAAAATACACTGTTTGGTGTGGTTTGCACGCCGGTAACATTATTGGTCCTTATTTCTTAAAAGATGAGGCCGGAGCTAGCGTTACCATCAATGGAGATCGATACCGCACTATGATTAATGATTTTTTTATTCGAAAATGTGGAGGATGGGATGTGGTTCCAACAGGATGGCGCTAGGTGCCATACGGCGACGGCATCCATCGACTTATTGAAATAAAAATTTGTCGATAAGTTAATTTCGAGGAATGGACCTGTCAGTTGGTCTCCAAGGTCTTGCGATTTGACATCTCTCGATTTTTTCCTGTGGAGCTACGGGTTATGTCAATAAACCAACAACAATTGACGCTTTGGAGGCCAACATTGTTCGTGTTATTCGTAACATACGGCCAACAGTGCTCGAAAGAGTAATCCAAAATTGGACACCCAGACAACGCTTCGTCAAGAACAGCCGCGGTGGCCATATGCCCGAAATCATTTTCAAATGTTAATGCCATGAATAAATCTTTCGAATCATACCAAAAATTTGATTAGATTTTAATTTTTTCGTATCATTTTTTATAATTTAAAGTTCTATCGGGCTTAAAAAACACCCGATATAACACATTTAACAGATGCTCCTTATCTAGTAGTTAGCACATTCTAGAAGCGTAGCATAGTTTCTCATAGTTCTCATAGTTTCTGAGCTATTGAGTCAAACAGCAAAGGGTAGTGTTGAGCTTGGGGTGCTCTACACCCCGCCAATGAGCGATTGGGCAGCTAAGATGGTTACCGTTGCTCTTACACTGGATCGGTCTATAAACCCACAAAATTTAATTTAAATCGGTGAGATACACTTACCCGTGTTTCCTTGTGAGATGGTTATTTCTACTTTAACAATTCTTTCCCTGGGGTATTCACTTTCTTTCCTAGCAATAACCCAGAACTTTGAAATTACTTAGTCTTGTTAAAGTTTAAAGCAATTTAAAAGACGCAGGGTTGAAACAAATTGAAGCCATAGAAAAACAGCTTTGGCCATTCGCCTTCTTGTCCTCGCTAAATTACCTACCGATGGGATCGGATGATCCGCAGATCTGATTCCCGGCAGCGGCCCGCAACTCTTGCGCGTTTAATGAGCCGCAATCGGCCTCATTGCCAGAGCCAATTATTCAACGCGATTAACGCAAATTACCTCTCCTGATTCGACTCGATCCGGCTGCCCTGACGGCAGATACTAGCTCCGCATGTTCGTCTATCTTACGACGAGAAAAACTAGACAATTCGACTATTAGCCTCGAACAATGTTCTGCGAGGCGGTTTCCATCATTACTCAGCCGTCGCTAGCTACGATAGGGCGTGTATCTTACGCGATGTGTTACCTAATGAGGTTTCAGCTTGCAAGCGAGCGTAATTCTGTTTATTAATTGGGTTAATTTGTAAAATGTCTTCGTTGTAGATGCGTTGAGAAGGAGAAATTATGTATTACGTTTCATTGGGTATATTAAAGCATTTGTTATGGATGTTATAACTTCTCATCGTACACCAACGCTTAGATAGAAATTGAAGAGCCCTAATTTGTAATAGGTTTTAGTGTAATAATTTCTATTTTTGTTACAGCTTTATAAGCAGCTAGATTGAACAGAAAAACCCATTGTACTACGTTAAGACGCAGGAATGAATTTCTGGGAATTGCAGTCAACGGGAAAGAAAAGAAACTCCTTTCTTTATACTCTGAGCTTTCAATTTATTTCAAATCTTTTTCAAAGAGAAACACTGAAGTTATTCACATGTTAACCCAAGCAATATAAAACATATTGTACAGGGTCAACGATAGAGTAAAGTAAGTTTATGATATATCGGTAAAATTTGCGATAAAACATCTCGGTTGACTTTGTCGTATCATAACCTTAATTTATCTGTTAATGAGTTCTTTTGTAATGGATAGAATGATACTCTGTTTATACTTTAACAGTTTCTGCAATAATCATGACAAACAAATGTAAAAGTAAATGTGAAAAGAGAAAAAACCTTGACGGGTATGTTCCATCAATACCTACTCGAAAGAAACAAGGGGACTATTTAAATTTGATTCAGGAAATCTTAAATCATGATCTTATATGCGGGAATGAATGTTGATTTATTTGAAAATTTATTAAAAATAGTAGAAGCAAATCAACGGTCTGTAAAATATTTCGAGAAACGTTTAAAGCGTTGTGGCCTGTCTACTAGACAACATGAGGTAGTCTCTTAATTATGTAGATGCAAGAGAAGGCATGCACATTCATATAAAACGCCCTAACAATTCTGACTCTTTATATTACAACTACAGGGTGGGGCAGAATGGAATCCTCCATTTGACGGGTAAATTATGACAAAACGCTTCAAGATAAAAGAAAAAGGTTTTTATTTTCGGAAAGCACATATCATGCTATTTTTTTGTTTAAGTTTTAAAAATGATATCATTCATGTGGCTTCTTTGACGGGCGATACACATATTAAGTCGTTCGACACAGTTTTCGGTCACTCTTGCCAGCATATCTTGTAGAATTCCGGTGATTACGTCCTCAATTACCATCTTCAGGGTTTCTAGGGTCCGAGGTCGAAATTTGTAAACCTCAGCTTTGAGGTAACCCCACAGAAAAAAGGCGCAGGGGCTCAAATCCGGGGAGCGGGCTGGCCATGGGATATCCCCTCGTAAGGAGGTCAGGTGACCGGAAAACATCTCCTGTAAAGCATCACGTGAACGACGAGCAGTATAGGCCGTTGCTCCATCCTGTTGAAACCAGAAGGCTTCTCCGCCATACTCTTCTATTTTGGGACGTAAAAACGTCTCCAGCATCTCACAATAACGCGCTGAAGTCACGGTAACAGTTGAGCCTCCTTCTTCAAAAAAATAAGGCCCAATGATACCTAAAGAGGACACTGCGCACCAAACATTAGGGCTGTTGAGAGGTTTTTGGTGCAAATGACGAGGATTTTCATTTGACCAGTAACGAAAATTTTCTTCGCTAGTCCACATAATAGCGCCAGGAGGTACAGCTGTTAGGATTGCATTGCAAGCATCTCTACGTTTCACGTAGTCTTGCGGGTTCAATCTCTGAGCAATCATTATTTTGTAGGGATGTAACTTAAGGCTGGTTTTTTAGGAAGTGCAGATCCCGTCGTCCTTACACAGCTGATCCATTTCCGAATGGGTTTAGAGTCAGGAACACTGTCGTGACGAGTTAAACCGAACCGCCTGCGAAAGGCTCTCTGCGTCGCCACCACACTTTTCCGCCACCGCATGGTGACTACCGAAAATGGCGTTGCTCCCCTGACCTAACGGTACCTGCCCCACCCCTCTATATGCTTGAAATTATCATATCATTTCTACTAATATTTGATATATATTGATATATTCATTCTTTAAAATGAGAGTGACACGATTAACAATAGGCATTGCAAATTTTTTTATCGAAAAAAATAGAATTGAGAATATAATAAGAAGAAGGTATTATTTTGCGGAAGTACAAAACAGAAATTTTCCTTCATGACAGAACGAAGACGAATTTGACGAAAGTATACATTTCTCCGCGAATATCAGACCCAATTCTCCATGTCTAGCTTTCGATTCCGTGATCGGAAGTGGAACGTGTTTCGAATATATTACGCACATATCTTATAACCTGACGGAATCCAATGAACTACAATGAAAAGAGGAAGGAACGAGAATTTATCGCGTGTTCGCTAACTTCGCCAAATTCAAATGCTAGGTTGCCGAAATCGACGGCGCAGCGAACAGTAACAAGGTCTCGAGATGAATATTTCGCGCAACGGAAAGAAGCGATAGATCACGATTCCCAAGGAGCATCAGAAGGGTGCGAAGATTGGTCGGAAAATTTCGAAAAACACGTAGCGAAGGGGGAGGAATACGTCGGTATATTTTTCCGTAGAAAACGTTTTAGCATGTGCGAAACGTGCATGAAATAAGAAAGGTGATACATGGCGAATTAAAAACTAAAACGGAATGGAGATAGGAACCGCTTTTTGTTGCAAAAATCCTATGTAATGCACACAGTAAAAAGTCTCGTCGTGCTCAATTAATTCTACGATTATCTTCGTTATTGTAGATTTGTTGGTCTTAGTAAAAATTCCGTAGTCTCCTTCATTTGAATTCTTGAAATTGTCACCATAAAGAAATTGCAAAACATCAGAATAAACAGATCGTCCTTCCTTTTATGAATGTGCTTTTAAGTCCGTTACTTAAAAATGTCTTTTGCGTTGTTCGCTCATCAAGTACGAATTTCAACGTAACATCGGCGACATATAAACTTTTCACAACATAGCAACTTTTATTGCCTGTAATGCTGATATTGTATTAGAAAGCAAGGTAAGCTCGTTATCAGTAAAACTGTTATCTGACTTCAAATCTGTGAGACTCTTTCCAACACAGTTTATAATCTTCGAAAAACGCTCTAGCATAATGAGTAGAGTAACCAAAGTACTCCATCGCGTTAAAATATGTTCAGGAGGTTCTGGAATACCTGGACAAAATTTACGAAATTCTTTTAAACGTTTAGGAGATTTGCGAAACACTGCTTTAGTACTTCCAACCATCCGATCAACGTTTCCGTAATGTTGTCGAACAACTTACCAATAAATGCAAAGCATGCAGCACGCAGGTTATATGTATTAAGTTAGGAAATATATGTTTTAAGGATCGCCCAACACTACATCGTTGCTGCACTATCTGTCACAATTATCACAGCTTGATCTTGGGCAATTTTAAATTTTTTCAAAGCGTTTATTATCACTTTTTGAATATTTTCCGCGGTACATTGTCGAACACGTTTGCAAGCTAACAAATATCGAGATGCCGTGTTCTCGCTAGATAAAACGCGAGCTATTACATTCACAATACGTTTTCTTTATATCGGTCGTCTCATCCACGGTAATCCATATTTTTTTGGAACACAAATCACGTTTACACACATTTTCCAGCATCTCTTTCATTCACGGCAAATGATTCTGTAATTGTTTTGTGAGGGTAATGGGTACTTTGGAACGTATTGTCGCCAAAACGTTTTAAAAGCTGCTTTTTCACCAACGACAACGGAAGATTACAAGAGGCAAACATAATTAATAAATGTAGAGGAATAGGTATAAGGTATTTCAGTTCTTGCATTTCTCATATGCTTAATACCATTGACATGCCTCTGGCATCAGTTCTGTCCAGTGCAGCCAAACGAACATTGCATATTAAGCAAAAAACTGCACTACCGTCATATTTTAAATGGGGAAAAAGTGACACATACTTATGCACATTAGTAGCAAATCTATTACGAGGCATTGTTTTCTTAGGTATGTAAATATTAGTTCTATATGAAACGATACACTAATTATGTACTTGGTATAATACTACAACACACAAGAAACACCAGCTATATTTTCAAAAGCGACACGTAAGTACATAACCTTGACCGTTCGACTAATCTCTGCAACAGCTCAACCGGTACTAAAACGAAATCTCTCCAGCGCGGTTTAACATGATTTATATTCAAGGTCGACACTACATGCCTGCTTCTCTACCGGTTTAGTTTATTTATAAATTTTTCGTATGCTTATATTAACCCGTAATACCGACGCCTATGCGAGTCCGCAAGTTTAGGTTACTCCAATAATGAGATTGATGATAGTCTTTTTGGGGGGAGGATATTCTGGGAGGCGGTAACAATTAGAAACGACTTAATGTACAGGGCCAAGCAATAGTAGGAGATTCTTTTATAGTGCATTTAAAAAACTTCCTTTACAAAAATTAGTAGCATATTCTAAAACTACTTTTAAAAACAGGCAGTCAGTCTTATGTCTTTTTATTAAATCATACAATTCAGGCTTTCCGAAGTTTTCTTAAAAGTATATATTACGTGCCACAAACCATTGCATCATTTCAGCCTTTTTTGGACTCGAAGTTGAATCCTGTCCTACTTTGACGTTCTGATATGTTGCATTATCAAGCACAAATACGTTTCGTGGTGGAAAATTAAGCAATAACTGTTTATTTACCCAAGTAAACAAGTCTTTCCAATTCAATTCATTATGGTAATAATAATAATAATAATAATAATAATAATAATAATGTATTTTCATGTAGGAAATGAGGAATCGTCAAGTAAGAACAAGTACAAGAAGCAGGTATACAAATCATTGCAACCAAGTTCCTCAACGTATAAGAATCGGCTGTGGTGGTTCACAAATACCAGGACACTGTGCGTGAAATGATCGAAGGCGTTTTAAAGTTTTGAGAAACAGTTTTTTTGTACTTGCTATCGATGCGTATATCTCGGGTGAACATAGTCGAATAGTTTATGTCACAAGATGTAAAGCATGGGCTTTACATGTAACATGTAAACACATGCAATCGTGTTCAAGAAGAGAACGGCCTACCGAACGCATTGTTGCGGCACCATCGCTCATAAATATCAGCATTTGAGCTGGCGAGACTTGAAAGCTTTCTAACGTATTACGTATCGCCCTCACAATTGCTGCATCAGTACACTTTTCCAGTCTTTTGCTAGCTAGTAACAGTGGAAACGTCGGTTTATGAGGGTCTAATACACGTACTATAACATTTAAAATAGAATTTCTTTTAGAATCTATTGTCTCGTCAACGTATAACCAAAGCAAGTGATTTTTAATGTAGATTTGATTTTCTTTTCCACGTCTTCGCGTACGCTTACGTGTCGTTTCCGTAGTTGGCAACTTCAACTCGGGGTTGTACTTATACCATTAGTTCTGAAACGATTCCTTTTCGAGTAAACGAAGTGACAAATTACAGGTTATCATGACAAGTAAATCGAAAATAAAAGCAGTTCTCGTTGGCACGCCAATTTTTCTATTTCTGTGTTCTTCGGTGTTTACATGTTTGTTACAGTCCGCCTTGTCCCAGCACGTTAAGTGTTTCTCGCACACTTTACAAATTATTTTAGCACCTTCGTAGAACAAATCCGGAATTACTGTGCCAGCAAAGGATCGTTTATTTGGTCGTTCATGTGATAAATATACATTTATAGCGAATGACACGTGACACAATACACAACCGCACGCTCTCGTTTCCTAAACTGAACGAAAAATATTGTTTGCAATATCATATTTTTCACAGAACAAAGCCACCAGTAAATACGAGATTTTATTTGATATAAATTCCCTGCCATCAATTCCATTCACTGAAATGTTTTATAAATGTTTTTACACTCGGAATAAACCGCGTGGATTCAGGCAGCGATTTTTAAACATTATTTTTTTTGAAGATTAATATCCTTGTTGAGCTGTGAACGTAGTTCGTGCATTTGGTCGCTTTTGTTAACAGCAAATACGAATTTTTTTAAATGATTTAATTCGACTGTCAATTGCACAGGCAGTCGGATCAGAAAACAAGTGGTATATACAAAAAATCCTTTGAAAATGGTATCGTTGCGATTGTGTGTAAATATGGAACTGATATGAAAAAAAAAATAAAATCAAAAATTTGTTGTGGCTTGATCATTTGAGATTTTTAATTAAAAATTTCGTAATTTATAGAACTAGAATTTCAAAATTATGCTAAAAATAAGTTAAATAAATTAAATAAGAATACTTAACATTTTATTGTTAGTTTGTAAATTCGACGTTTTATTTTTTATCTTATTTTATAAGTAGAGAGCGGAATTTATGCAATTTGCATATCCCATATTTTTTATATGACAAGCACATGCTTCAGTATATACGCGAATAATAACTTTTCGAATTGATTGACGTAGATTAATTATTGCATATTTCGCATATTTTAGTAATTTTTTTCATATTTCAGCGATTATTGCATATTTTTGCCCACTAGAGCATATTCGTGCATTTCTTAGCAAATTTAGAACAAAAATATTTTTCTCTTTCAACTTTATTAGTGCTTTCCTGTAATACAACAAAACATTTATCAAGGAACATTTTATCGGACACGTGTGTATTAGATGCGGAGTCGGCTCTTCTGTCGCTGGACCTCCCCACCGACAAAGAGCCGCCATCCTTCAGGTGGTGGGCTGTCGCAAATTCACTAGATAAAATTATCATCTAATTTTCAACAACCCCATACCGGCAACTGTCTGATTCATAGGAAGTCTAAGTATTTACCAAAATGTTTCTTATTCATTATATAACCAGACGTTGAAGTAGATTGGTGCAGTAGTGAAAAATGCCAAAAGTGAATACAAGTTTAATTGTTTCGTGGATCAAAAATGTTCCTGAACTTATTCTAACGGATGAAAGAGTTTTCTGCAAAGCATGTGGGAAAACGGTAAGTTTTGTTTTGTGTATAATACACTAGTACTTAGAATTGTACAGCCATATACGATTTTCTTGTAAGTTTTTGGTGATATTTTTTTTTCTTTACAGGTGCCATGTGAACGCAAACTTCAAGTCACCCAACATGTTGCAACTGAAATGCATAAAAGAAACTGTCGGAAACGTCAAGTTTCGAAACTTAGCCAAGTGCCTTCGACACAATCTTTCGCCGGAACCTCAAAACAAAGCGAGCAACAAATATTTAACGCAGATTTGTGCAAAGCGATGGTTACTGCCAATATACCGCTCAAAAAGCTGCAAAATCCGTGTTTTCGGCAATTTTTAGAAAAATACTGCCAAAAGAGTATTCCGGATGAAAGTTTGTTCAGAAAATGTTACGTAATCGATATTTATTCTGAAACGATCAATAGCAGTAGGGAAATTGTTAAAAACGAGTATATATATTTTACCGTTGATGAAACGACAGATTCCTGCGGCCGCTATATAGCAATTTTATGAATTGGTCATCTAAATAATAAACAGCCTGGTAGATCGTATTTAATTGCTTGTAAACAATTAGAAAAAACAAACCATCTCACAATATTAATATTTGTTAATGAATGTTTAATGAATTTTTTTCTTCTCGATGTTGTTCCCACAGGAAAAATGTTAGTCATGTTGTCCGATGCAGCGGCATATATGATTAAAGCGGGTCAACAGCTTAAATTTTTGGACCCTAATTTAATACATGTTACTTGTTTGGCTCATGGATTAAATAGGTGGCTGAGGAAATTCGGCAGCAAATTCCACAGTAAAACATCAATCAGTAACGTTAAAGAGAATTTTCTTAAGTCACCATTGAGAGTTCTGATTTATAGAGAAAAAGCTGCCGGATACTCCCTTTACCACCTGAACCCGTCATTACCCGATTAAATGCCGCAATATTTTATGCAAACCATTATCTAGAGATCAAAACATTATTTCAGAATTCTCTACTGACAACTGCAATTCTATTGCAAAATGTAAAGAAATTTTGAAAAACTCTTCTTTGCCTAATGAATTGATATTTATTAAACCAATTATGAATTTGTTTCTTTGACAATAACAAAACTTGAAAAAGAATCGCTGCCACTAACTGAATCAGTTAAATTAATCAATGATTTAGAAAATAGCGTTTCAAATATTCCGGGTAGAATAGGAAACTCAATAAGACAAAAGTTTAAAGAAATAATTAATAAAAATGTAGGATACAAAAGTTTACCAATAATCAGTTTGATTTTAACTGGTGAATTAAAAATGGATGAAACAGAAACAAGTATAGTATCAAGTCCTGAGATTGTGAATACATTAAAGTACGCACCAATAACTTCCGTTGATGTTGAAAGAAGTTTTTCGATCTATAAATGCATTCTCACAGATAGGCGACATAATTTTCCATTAGAAAATTTAGAAAGGCATTTAATTGTAAATTGTTTTGATAATAAAAATATGTAATGTCTAAGTATGTATTTTAGCAAATTTTAAGTACGTATGTGTTTATATAATTGTAATTTTAAAACGTAAGTGGGAATAATGTAAGAACAATAAACGTTTGTAAAATGCTTCGTTATGATTATTCTTGTTTTATAACATTTCACAAGAAGTTAATCGGTATCAGAAGCATATGTGCATAAAACTGCATATTTAGCAAAAATTGTGCATATTTCGAAGAATTTTTCTGCATGTATATGCGCATATTTTGTCGATTTCCGATGCATATAATTCCGCTCTCTGTTTATAGGTAGAGTAACCTAAACTTGCGAACTCGCATAGGCGTCGGTATTACGAGTTAATATAAGAATACGAAAAATTCATAAATAAACTAAACCGGTAGAGAAGCAGGCATGTAGTGTCGACCTTGAATATAAATCATGTTAAACCGCGCTGAGAGAGATTTCGTTTTAGTACCGGTTGACCTGTTGTAGAGATTAGTCGAACGGTCAAGGTTATGTACTTACGTGTCGCTTTTGAAAATATAGCTGGTGTTTTTTGTGTGTTGTAGTATTATACCAAGTACATAATTAGTGTATCGTTTCATATAGAACTAATATTTACATACCTAAGAAAACAATGCCTCGTAATAGATTTGCCACTAATGTACATAAGTATGTGTCACTTTTTCCCCGTTTAAAATATGACGGTAGTGCAGTTTTTTGCTTAATATGCAATGTTCGTTTGGCTGCATTGGACAGAACTGATTGCCAGAGGCATGTTAATGGTATTAAGCATATGAGAAGTGCAAGAATTGAAATACCTTATACACTATTCCTCATACATTTATTAATTACGTTTACCTCTTGTAATCTTCCGTTGTCGTTGGTGAGAAAAGCAGCTTTTAAAACGTTTTGGCGACAATACGTTCCAAAGTACCCATTACCCTCACAAACACAATTACAGAATCATTTGCCGCGAATGAAAGAGATGCTAGAAAATGTTTGTAAACGTGATTTGTGTTCCAAAAAATATGGATTACCGTGGATGAGACGACCGATATAAAGAAAAACAGTATTGTGAATGTAATAGCGCTCGTTTTATCTAGCGAGAACACAGCATCTCGATATTTGTTAGCTTGCAAACGTGTTCAACAATGTACCGCGGAAAATATTCAAAAAGTGATAATGAACGCTTTGAAAAAATTTAAAATTGCCCAAGATCAAGTTGTGATGATTGTGACAGATAGTGCAGCAACGTTGTTAAGTGTTGGGCGATCCTTAAAACATATATTTCCTAACTTAATACATATAACCTGCGTACTGCATGCTTTGCATTTAGTTGGTGAAGTTGTTCGACAACATTACGGAAACGTTGATCGGATGGTTGGAAGTACTAAAGCAGTGTTTCGTAAATCTCCTAAACGTTTAAAAGAATTTCGTAAATTTTGTCCAGATATTCCAGAACCTCCTGAACCAATTTTAACGCGATGGGGTACTTGGCTAACAGCAGCTTCTTACTATTTGATCCATTTTCAACAAATTCAATCAGTTATAATGCGATTTAATCGGAATGAATCCAAAGCAATTAGAGAAAGTCAAAGAGAATTTCAAATTCTTCAACTTTTAGAAGATTTAACAACAATATGTACCAATTATACAGTATTACTAGATGCCATCAGAAAACTACAATGTACTGAATTGTCATTGCAGGAATCATTAGACATAGTGGAGAGTGTAAAAATAAATTACACACATTAAATGATACGCCAGGATTATGCGCTAGTCAAAAGTTGGCAGATGTTTTAAGGAAAAATCCCGATTTTAATACTTTAGATGCCGTTTATAATAAGTGTAAGAATAGTGAACTTTTAAGTGATTTTCAAAAACAGTTTCTACATGCAAATGTAACTTCCTTAGATGTGGAAAGATCGTTTTCTATGTATAAGAATATTTTTTCTTGTCGACGCACAAGGTTTAAAGAAGTAACTGTGGAAACATATGCAATGATGTAAGTTTACAGTAGTTCACATCCTGATGCCTCTAATTTGTTGAATAATTAGCAAGTAAGTTTATTTATGAATTTTTCGTATTCTTATATTAACCCGTAATACCGACGCCTATGCGAGTCCGCAAGTTTTGGTTACTCTATTTATAAGTTTAATATTTCATTCGTCTTGCATAAATCTGGTATAAATTCATATATTTTATATTTATATTAATTAAAACATTAACGTGAGAATACATAATACCACTATTGTCATCCATCGCTCCACGATCAAAAATTACTTCATATTTCAAGAAAACAACTGAGAAATCTTTCTCTGCTGTACTAGCGCGAATGACGGCAGAAGACGGAATTCCATTCAGTAAATTCTGTACATCACAAAATTTGGGAATAATGTTAATCGAAAATGGGTATACAAACATTCCATCTTCGAATACAATTAAAAAAAAATAGTTTTTGAATATGCAGACACAACTAAAAAGCAAGTAGTCAACGAAATATCACAACATAAACTCTAAAGCATTTAGTTTAACGTTAGATGAGTGGACATTTGTTAAGAACCGTCGATACATGGACATTAACGTTCGTATTTGTGATTTTTTTGGAACCTTGGGTTATATCGTATTCATGGATCTATGCCCGCCGATAAATGTATCAATTACTACAGATGGAGCTTCAATAATGAAGAAAGTAGAAGAATTGATCAGTACAAACCATCAGTTATGTGTTGCACATGGTATACAATTGGCTGTAACCGAAGTGCTTTATAATAAAAATTATTTAGAAGGAATTGAGTGTGATAATGAGTTAGCTGGTACAGATCATTCTGATGATGAAGAAACTTTCCAAATAGTACAAAGCGTATGTCCTGACACCCATTTACATTCTACCCAGGATATACAATTAAATTCTCTGATAAAGGTACGAAAAGTCAAAATCTTTCGCAAATCGCCAACAAAAAATGATGGTATATTACGAAAACGTAAAAGAAGAATTTGGTCGAGAACTTTCGTTAAGAATGGATTCTAAAATACGTCGGAATAGCTTACTCATTAATATCATCATTCATACACCATACCAATCCATTTCCATATCGCTCGCATGCATTTGAGAGATAGAATAGGATAGGCGACTCTTGAATAACCCATCCCGATCGATAATTCCGAACATTTTCGAGATCCGTCGCTATTCTAGCGCCATCTAGCGGAGCGCGACCTACGAACTTCGTCCAGGGAGCCCTTGACGCGCGCAAACTTTAGAGAGCGCGCCCGGCTCCGATCTGTTATGTCGCGTTCAGTTTAGAGAGGGCTTTTTGCGACGAGCCGAACGAACTTTAAGAGGGGAAATTGCCTCTTCAATAAACGTAGAAGATCGGCGAACGCATCGATGTATTCCGAATCGATGATGATTTGAATGTTTTAGTAAGTTTGAAACGGCTTACGATGGGAGAAGCACGAAATTGCTTGTTAATGTTATGAGGTGGTTACAGATATATAAAGGGAAATGTGCTTGTTGTTAAAGGATGGCATCATGTGAATATTTCGTTGGTTCATATTGATTTAGGGTTTCAAACGATGAATTATTTATATAATGGACGTTGATGTAACATTGTTAGTGGTATTATACAGGGTGGTGGACCACATTCGCATCGGCTTCCATATGAAAGCGGCAAAATATTTTTAAAATATTTTCGTTAAGAGCTATGTAGGTTCATTGGGAGCAAGTCTTAAAATTGTTTTGAAATATACAGGATGACTCCAAAACCCTATGACATTTAACTATTCTTAAAGATATAGACCATAATTTAAGAGACGCGCCTGTCTTACGTATTTAAGCTAGATATTTCTAATTGCATTTATTTTTAGTCGAAGTATTAGACTTGGTGATAAAATAAAAACTATCCCTAAAAATTATACAGGGTGGACGAAAATACACTTTCAATTTGGACTATCATTAAAGTCAAATAACTTTCTTATATTAAATGGGACATACAGTATTCATTATCGTATTTAGATTCCAAATTTAACCATTTATAAAATTGTATTAAGGTTTCCTATACTTATATCTTATATTTTCTTAGTAATTTAGCATTTTCAATTTCAAATATTCATTTGCCATTTATTTTACGAAAGTAGGCTTTGACGGAAGTGATGTCATTGTTACAAGTTATTTTGTGATTATGTCATCATCATTAAAATAATTTTGTATGCATACAATTACAAAATTACGTATACATAAATAGCCATTGTTTTTATGGACACTTATATAAAAGTGCACACCTTTTAACAATTTTCTTGTCGACGTATTTTTGTAGCTATATATCATAACAATTTGGACATATTACAGTCTGTTTAAAGTTCATAAGTTTTTAAAATCCACGATAACAACGAGATCGGACGGAAGTTTTTAGAATTAGCTTTTGGAATTGGTACGACTACTACTCTTTTCAATTCTTCTAGTTCCGCACCATCCAACCACATCGCATTAAATATTGATAAAATAAAATTGCGGATCTCTAACGGCAAATGTGTGAGCATAATATAGGAAATGTTGTCGAAACCGGGAGCAGTATTTTTCGATGTACTTAACGCTAGATTTAATTCATCTAACGAGAAAGGATGGGTTAAAAAGGGATCCTCTGAAACCAAGCGATTGATTGTAGGTTTTTTGTTTACCACTGTAATGGGTGCTATAGAATCTAAAAAGGGAACTGCCACTTGTTCGTCAATAAGTGGGTGATTATGTGCGGGCACTCTATGAAACTTCTTGATAGTACGCCAAATTTGCCTACATGAAGTATCTTTGCTTAGGTTAGTACAAAAATTGATCCAGCTGCTCCTCTTCTTTTTCTTAAGGAAACGTTTACTGTAAGCTATTGCTTCTTGAGAATTAATATAATTAATAACTCACAAGTGCTTGCACAGGTCTATAGACAGACACTACAGATAAGTTAATCTGAGGAAGGAAAACACCACAAATATTAAAATGGCTGTACCGCCGTATCCGTCCTCACGATCATCTCTATAACTGTAACTGTAACTACTGAAGGTACTACTAGGAGCTGGTGAGAAATTTAAACCTCTGAGACGTCGGAGCACTCTCCTTGAGATGTTGTGCTCCCAGAATCCTCCTGCGATGTAACAAATGTATAATTTACAGGATCAAGGCTTTTTTTAATCTTCCTGATAAGCCGCTTTATACGTGACTTAAGGTTACTAGATGTAATTATTCGCACAATTCGAATAAGTAAATCAACCAGCGACTCAATATCATCAGTATACGTTTTAGCAACAAACAGAGCATCCTGCTTACCCTTGACTTCTTCTAAGAATTCACAGAAATTATGAAAATCAATCACTTCGACCTTGTCCGAGAAAAAATCCTTGAATTCCGAGTAGGAAGACTGACTGTCAGATGCATGGATTTGCCGTTTCTTTTTAGTTTTTGGTTTTATAAACCTGTGTTTATCATCTATCGTTAATACTGACTGAGGAATAGATTCTTCAGCCGAAAACAAGGTGGATTCTGAATCAGTAGGTGTAGACGGCGCTTGACGTTTTTTAGAAGACTCGCCAAGATCTAATTTACAGATACCTTGTTCTGTAGATGACTCCTGGGCTTCCTCCCCTACTACCGCAAGAGAAGGGCAGGGACTGTCAGGCAACGGAACGGCACCTGCGTCCATCGCTTCCGTTATTACCAAATCGTCATTACTTGATGGACATTTAGAAGCAATATGTCCTACTTTCTTGCATTGAAAACATCTTATTTCCTCTGACGTTAGAAATACTCTAAATAGATTATCACGAAAATGGATGAGTAGTGAATCGGGCAGTCTCTCGTGATCCTCGAAAACTACATACACTTGACGACGAAAACTAAAAATATGTTTATAACCCTCTTTAGGAATACCTGCTCCAATGAATTTCACTGGAGATACTACTTTAAGTCCAATCTGTTTTAATTCCTTTTCTAAAATTTCGTGTGGTAAAGATGGGGAGACATTTGAAAGGATAATACGTTTGGCCGGGGAGACAAGTCTACGAGCTGGGATAAAGGTATCATTCAATTGTATGCCTCCATGAATAGACATGAAAGATTCAACGGTTTCTTTCGAAGACAAATAGATACATACTCTGTTGTTAGAAACGCGAGATGCAAAAATAATGTTTTTCGGGTTGATCACATCTCCGACACCAATTATATAGTCATTTTTAAACGTATTTTCAATTGCATCGAAAACTATGGCCTGGTCTCTCTCGGGAAATGTAAATCTAGACGGTGAACCGCTCTTAAGTACATTTGCAAAGGGCTGTGTATTGTTATTACTGACTTTAAATTCATCAACGGTGCGATCATTTGATTCAATCCGGTCACCTCTGGCAATAGAAGTGCCCGGCAAAACACTCAAGAAGTGTTAGAAGACATCCTGCGACAGTCGAGTCGACAGACGACCCCTACCAATGCCCGCGATCGCACGCACGCACTGCGCGCGTGGATGCGTACGGCGCTGGCACTATACGACAAGAAAACAGATCAAAGTTCAAACAGGAACGAAAAATTAATAATCACTTCAAAAGCAAAGGAAATTTCTAATGAAAAGAAAAACAACACATGAAATAAAACTTATCTGCTTTATCCCTTGGACATCTCCAACTTAATAACCAAGAAAATAATCCCAAAAACACAGAGGAAAATTAGAGCAAAGCTAAACACGTGCTTCTTATTTACCTCTAACAGTGCGATTGTCTGTTTAAAGTTATGGGCGCACTATACCTAACTTTGATGTTATTAATATTGTTCAAATCAAGTTACAACTTCGACATCGAGACCTAACCTAACCAGATTCTTAATTACATATTTACACTTTTACATTAGAGTGTTTCAGGATGAGCCATTTCATTGCACATGACAATAATTAAGCCTTGAATTAATGAAGATCAGTAATCCATAAATCGTAAAAGGTCAGAATGACGTAAGTTGTTAAAAATCCATGATTCTCAATGAAGCTCTTCATTGCACATGGTTACAAATGCAGCTGTAATTAACCACACATGATGTAACAAAGGATAAAGGTTGGAATTTAGTGGACCTAAATCTGAATTCATTAAGTGATTTCTGTTTTGAAATTTCCATCCCTTTTATAACAATTTAATTGAACTGTGCTCTTTACGTTACTTTATATTATCAACATTATGGTTATTTTCAAGCTTATGTAGGGCAACGCTAGATTTATCAAACCTTCTGAATTTGAGATGAACCAAATGTTCTTTGTACCTAATTCTGATTGATCTTTTTAACCAAGGGAATGAATAAAGGTCCAAGCTTCTTACAAAATTCTTTAATACAAAAAGGGCGACCGGTTTCGTGTCACATCCGGCACATCATCAGGCCAGCTAGGAGATTTACATGAAAAAATACATAGGTGTCAAAAATCGACTTAACAATGTTGTTAATCAAAGTACTAAACTAAGATCTAAAGGTAGTCCTAAAACCAAACAGTACTATGAGCAACCATGCAACGTGAAATAATGAAGCAAATCTATTAATTATATTGGTAAAGATACCTTGGTTTTTATATAAATGAAATGTCAGCAGGATTAAGCTGATCCTTTTTGTCTGCCCAAAATACACTTGATCTCAATCTTTACATGAAATTTTGTAAATTCTTGATTTATCCATGTTATCTACTGGGTCTTTGGAATTTCCTAAAAGGTGTTTGAGGTTATTGTTTGAAGAAAAAACAATTTTGCGGTCAACTTTAGAAAAGAATTTTTGAAGACCTTTCGTGTAACTTGAGTAAAAGGGTAATTTAAGATATTTCTTTTAGGGGCCCTCAATGCGTTCTATGTGCTTAATTTCTAATTCTTAACTTTCTTATTTTTTCTAATAGTTTTTAGACATCTTCAGGGGAAACCCTTAAAGTTAAATATTGATTTCTTTTAGTTAAATTTTTATATCTATCTTCGGGTTAAAGGAAATTGAGTAAAGTTTTGTTTATAAAAGTCTTTTAGAGAAATTCTAGAATTTCCTCTCTATAACTAAATATTCTATATTTAAATCAAAAGAATTTTTCTTTTCCCTTGGGGTTATTTTGGTTTTGAAAGAATTTTTGAAGACCTTTCGTGTAACTTGAATGCATATTTGTTTGAATCAATAACTCTTTTTCGCTGTGCAGACAGGAACTTTGTACAAACATAGATATATTTAGAATCGTCTTCTCAACATCTCAACAACTCTTGATTTAATCGCACATCTGCTTGTGACTTTCGACGTCCTCAACTCCGTATATAACTGAACCCGTAGGTAAAGTCGAGGGGTATGAGAGGGTGCTTTCATCGTGCGTATTGGGAATTTCCACTTCTCCCGAACTTCCAAGCGTCTCTCCATCGCGTTATCCCGCAAAGCAATTTCCATTAATAAGTTGTGTGTGTGTTTGTTGGCGTTCTGAACTTCATTATGACTATTGCCGTGCCCGCTGAAATTTCAAGAGTTCATTCCGATTGGGAATATCTACGAATCGCTTGTTTAGAACCCTCGTCGTTCCCCACCGTTTCCCGTCGTCTCGTTCCTTTTCAACTACTTTCCGTGGAATAGTTTGCCGTGACGTTTTCTAGTATTTATGAGAACGCTGGAAAACGAAGTGGTATTGAATTTTGCACGATCGAATGTGATCGGTGGAATTAAGGTTAGTGGTAATATTGTGCGGAATCGATTTCGTTTTCAAAACTTGGTCGCAATTGGTACGAATAAAGTTTGAAGAATATTTTAGAGTTAAACGGATAGTTCACATTCTTGTTTTAACTTTTAAATAAATACAGGATATTTCACAAAAGTGCCCTTACTTACAAGTTTCAATAATGTTATTATTAAGCCGGGCATAATCGGTCTTCGCAACAGAATCGAATCAGTCGCATAGGCAACAGATTATAAATAGTGTATCTGTGACTCACAGTCGACAGAAATGAAATTTTGGAACCAATAGCTCAGTGTAAAAAATAAAAGCTGACGCAATCAAAATGTTTGGTAAATAAATCGAATATATGCACACGTTGATGTGTTTTTATGGCCATTCTCAGTTATTACCGTAAAAAGTAAGCAAAGTACTTTCTTTAAACATCCGTTGTACTTAATACCGTAACAATAAATAATAATACAATAAATAAAGATAAATTCTTGACAGTGTGGATAGGATTGTTGAAAAACTTGCACCATCAGACATATTTCCACATTTGTCTCGGTGAAGGTTGTTCGCTGTGATGAAAAAATGTTCTTATATTTCGAGAAAGACATCTACGGAAGTAACACAGGCATAATTAAAATAATCCTTAGAGTTAGTTAATGAATCTGCAGATGCACCACTACACATTTGTCTTAATATCGTGTAATCGAAATTTTTTTCTTAAACACTGTCAAACTTTGCTATAACGCGACCGTTTTTCGCGTCGTTTATACCGTGTAGCAATGCTTTAACTTCGTCCACGATTTGCACTGATTCTACTAACGACAACTCAGTATTTTGCAATTTTTCTATTGCGTTTAGTAATCGTTTATAATTATTGCTGATACTTTTTAAAACTGTTTCAACAGAAGTACCTAGAAATCCTCTCTGACATTCCTTAATAGTAGCTTCGTCAGGGTCGAATTGTAAAATCACAGATTTTATTTCTTGGAAATGTTCAGAACAATAAACAGCCATTTGTTCCACAACGCGTAAGAATCGGAATATAAGAGTCCCTCACACTTTTTTTTTAAGAGAACGGCTTACGCTACACATTGCCGCTGCTCCATCGCTCATAAACATCAACAGTTGACTAGTTGACACTTTGTTGTGACGTATCGAGCACTACGCCCGCCAGTACATTCTTACTAGCTAATAAGATTGCAAATTTCGGTTTAACAGGATCTAGTGTATATAATAGCTAAACACCCCTTGTGGGATTGCACCGCTTAAAAGCTATCTAAATCCGCTCAATCGAGGTGGATTAATCCCCATTCTCGTTTACACCTTCTCGCTTATATTCTTCCACAGCTTCTTGTTACTTGCCTTTTCTTTCCATCTTACTACGCCTGTTCCTCTCAAATCTTTTTCTACCTCCTGCAGCCATCTCAGTCTTGGTCTGCCACGCCTTCTTCTGCAAGTTGGTTTCCACATCATTATTGCATGTATTGTTGCCGTTGCTCCTGATCTCCAGACGTGACCCAACCACTTCACCCCTTGCTCCTTTATTTTTGTTACTATATCTTCCTCCAACTCTTGCTTTATTTCATAGTTCATTTTTGGTCTGAATTCGTTATCATCGACCTTTACCAATTCAAAAATTACCCTCATTATCTTTCTTTCCACTGTTCTCAGCTCTTCCTCCTGTATTTTTGTTAAGGCCATCGTTTCGGCTGCATGCATCATCACTGGTCTTATCATCGTTTTGTATATGTTCAGTTTTGTGGGTTTTGTAAGTAATTTGCTTTTTCATAGTTCTTTGTTTGCGTAATATGTTCTATTCATCGATATTATCTTTTCTTCGAACTCGGTTTTTCCTTCACCGCTACTGTTTATTGTCATTCCAAGATATTTAAACTTGTCGACTTACTCAAATTCATACTGCCCTATCTTTATTGTTTTGGATACAAATTCTCTCCCGTATTTTATTATTTTTGTTTTATTTCGATTAATCATCAACCCCATCTCCTTTCCCTCGTTCACCATTTCTTCTAACATTTTACCACGAATACTTACCGCAGAAAACAAAGCCAAACGTTTGGACATCTGCCAAAACGCTTACTGGATCGCTTCAACGCGGAAGGCGACGCATTTTTAAGCAAAATAGTGACCGTTGATGAAACGTGGGTTCATCACTACGAGCCCGAATCGAAACGCCAGAGTATGGAATAGAAACACCCAGGATCCCCTAGCACGAAAAAATTCAAGACCTCGCCATCGGCTGGGAAGGTGATGCTAACCGTGTTTTGGGACGAAAAGGGCCCTATACTTGGACAGAGGGACTACCATAAATAGTCCGAGGTACAGTGATTTGTTGGCGAATAAGCTGAAACCAGCAATTCGAAACAAACGCCGTGGTCTACTCTCAAAGAAGGTTTTGAAGTTGCAAGATAACGCCCGTCCGCACACGGCCCATAACACCATAGAAACTATCAACAGGTTGGGCTTTGAGACCCTGGAACACCCTCCCTACAGCCCTGATCTCGCTCCCTCGGACTTTCATCTCTTTGGACCGCTCAAGGAAGCTTTGAGAGGTCGTCGATTTGCCTCAGACACAGACGTTCGGGATGCGGTACAAAAGTGACTTCACGACCAACCGGAAACCTTCTACCAGGAAGGCATACGGAAGCTTGTGGCTCGCTGGACCAGGTGCATTGCTAAAGTTGGAGACTATATCGAAAAATAATGTATCTGTTGTACACCTATCTTTGTTCAATACAGTTTTTTTGACTTACCCCCGTATTTATCTCTATAATTACGACTAATGCTGTGAAAGGTTGATGAGAAACTATTGCAATAAATCGATAATTATACACACGTCGCGTCGTGGGCGCGGCAACCTTACTTCTAATACTTCTTCCATCAAAATATTCCGTAATATAATTTCTGTTTTTTTGTTAATCTTGAAGATGGTCCACCAGAACCGTTTTCTAACGCAGAAAGAAAAAAATTAACTGATATGAGGCGAGAAAGATCGCATTAACATAACTTCTACTTTCAGTCGACGTTATTCCATAATCCCATACCAAAGTAAATACCCAACGGGGGATATAACGCTATCAAGGCAAGCCTTGAAATCGACCTTTTACCATTTACAAAAACTAGACGACGAAATGTGCGTGTTATATACGCGTTGAAGCTCTGCCACAGACGATAACAATACACATACACAGGAAAACTAAAACTCCAACTCTAACTCGAAATCGGCAACATTTCTCCAAAATAAATCGTATGTTGGGATATTATGAAACGTTCGCACGCAAAACATGTCTTATCTGTATTTTCCAATACAACAGAAGAGTATTATTATATTATATGTAGGATACATGTGCGTATGTATATGTATAGAAATATATTGCAAGACCAGGGCTGTTGAGAAGTGGACGTTTTATCTGATTGTGGTCGAGCTTTTCCATAAGCGAGGTTGTAATGATGCGTATACAGAATATAGGGAGAATATGTTTTTTCTAACATACCCGCGGAGAAACGTTCACATACTTGTATCAAAGCTGTCCGCCTTAATTCAAGGCAGTTACTGTTTCAATTATCCGCAATACAATAACTGTTTTAAAACGAAAGAAATATTTTCTTAACGTTCCTTTTCCCGTTTCTTTGTTTAAGACGTTTGTTAACTTGATTCAAGAAAATCTTTCAGAAAATTTGAAGAAAGCGATTCTTAATATAAGTAAATATATAACACAAAACAATATTTTCTTAAGGATAGTAAATAATTTCCTTAATTCCAAGAAAGCGTTTAGGTATTGTTCGTAGATCGATAGTTTCATTGTCTTAAAATAAATTATTAATTGCGCTTACCTTGTTTAAAACAATACGACATATACGTACATAATGCGGTAAATTATTCACATTGCTTGTGATTTTAAAATGGCTAAAGTAGAGGTTATCTACAGAATAATGTTGAAACAAAATTAAACTTAATGTAGAAGTGCACATGAAAAAAGTGCCTAGAAACAATAACCAAAATGATGCTAATAAATAGTTCCTGTTATTGATGGAATCGCTACCGGCAAAAACACTATGAGAAGAGAAAAACATTAAAGCTTCTTGCTCCTGGCCTGAACATAGCCAGTAATTCAGTTTTGACGCCCTATAATTACCTGTTTGTTCTATTTTCACCTGTCCGCTCCTCTTGATCTTCCACAAAAGGGTCATTTACGACGAAACGTTATACAGGTACGGTATTAGGTAGTAAACCCAGCCGCTATAGAGCGTACCTGTAGGCACCTACGCGAAATTACACCTGACCTCAACTATACACGCCAGCATAGCAGAATTCCAATTTAGCAAATGTTTGACGTACGTAATTCCACATATATGTGTGCTTCTGAGTGCAAAGGTCATGTATGTGTATGTGAGGTAATGTAACGTGTGCAGTAGCTGAACAATGTCGAAGAGAAGCCGCTGCTGCGTGTTCAAACGGTGAGGACGTCTCATGTGGAATGAATAAGTTAACAGGCGTTTCATCGTTTCGTATTGATACGTTGGTACTATGTGCATCCGGTAAAGGGCGGCAAAGAATATACATTGGAATTGTTAAAATACCTGTAAAGGATCTCGTGTTGAGAATTTTGTAATATGCAATGTAATTTTCGACGCTGGACCCTTTATTATTACTTTTACGATTTTACGAGAAAAAGTTCTGATCAAATGTTGTGAAGAATTATATTTGCCGTAGCTAGAAACTTTTTCTGAATTTCTTTTTGATGTTCCCATACGTTTTCTATCAGAATTGAATAGTATTCTTATTTCTCTTTGTGACAGTTGTAGTGACATTTTGCGCATAAAACAATTTTAGAAGACGTAGCAAATTTAACTGAAAGTGAACGGATCGAAATTTTGATGACGATTGGGTCCAGTGACAGGAGAAGATCTCCTGAAGGGGGTGTGCTCGATTTAACGCGGAGCATCCAGATCGTGAATCTATTACGCGGCCTACTGTCACGAAAACACATTTTTTGAAATTCAAAAACTATGGTCGGAGATAAAAGTGGCCGTCTAAAACGAGCAAATGATAGTAAGGTATTGGATGTTGTTCTTTCAGAATGGTTTAGATCTTATCCAACAGAACTCAAAGCGTTCAGATGAGCGAATACGTGTCCGATTGCACGGGAGTTATTCGTTCCGTAGGGTTCGGTTCTCGGGCAGACTCTTTCGGCCTTAATCGACAATTATGCGGATGATATTAGTACATTGGTTTCGGGGGAAAATATTGAGGATATCAAACGAAAAACGGACTGAATTCGCTCGTCATGTCGTCGGGGCGTTCGACGGCTGTAGAGGCGGCATCAGCGTTACGTCGGTCGTTCGACGCAATAAATTATTCATCGAATTCGAACAGACAGCGTCGACGGACGAGCTGTCGATATTAACACTTGTTTAAGACGAGAACACAATGCGTTTGTATAGGGAATTTCGTCTTGTAAGAATAAGAACAAAAAAAGAGGGAAGAGGGTTAATGTTTGCGGGCTGATTTTTGAATTTGTTTCCGACATAGATGTGTATATAAATAAATACAGGGTGTTTGTTTAATGTACGGTATGAACAACGGACGAGTAGATGTAAGTAAGATCCATATCATGCGCTGTTTTTCTTACCATAGCCGCTCTTTCATTCCCCCCGAGTAGATGCAGGTTTTGATTTATCAATATTGAAATGGTCTTTAAAAGTGGACGTAGCTAAAGCTCAAACCATTTCATTTGAACAACAGGAACCGAACTTATTTCCTTATGTTTTAATTTTTCTTCTTCTTAAGGTACATCGCACATCACATGTCGTCTGCTATTGTCTATCTTCCTGTTTCCCTTTGTTATAAAAACAATGATTTATAAGTCAGAATTTCTTTTATCAATCAGCTTATTGATAATATGCATCTACTTTATATTGTTATTCGAAAGTTCTGATTTCACACATCCCTTGCGATGTCGTGAAGGGTCCACATACCGCGTTGGAAAGTATTCATCTAGAAGAGCTAGTCCTACACATATACATACCTAATGAATAATGAATAATGTCTGTGTTATTCAAGCACTCCCCACTTAGTTTCCTTAGACAACCATACACTTCTACAAATTACATTCGGTCAACTACTGTACGTGTTCGACACCAGTGCAGATTTTAACAAATACCTAAGCAAGGTAATCTTCAATTACATCTTAATATATTTACCCTTTTACATTAAGTGTTTTTCGATGAGCCGTTTCATTGCACATGACTATAATTAAGCCTTAAATTGTAAATCTAGAGATCAATAATCCTTGAAGCCAGAATGACGTAAGTTTTAAAAAAATCCATGTTTTTCAATAAAGCCGTTCAGCTACAGCTGTAATTAATGATATATGATGTAACAAAGGTTGGAATTTTGTGGATCTAAATCTGAATTTATTAAGTGATTTTTGTTTTTGTAAATTTCCATGCCTTCCTAACACTTTAATAAATACTTAATTAACTTTATATTATCAACATTATGGTTATTTTCAAGCATATGTAGGGTAATACTAGATTTATCAAACCTTCTGAATTTGAGATGAGCCAAATGTTCTTTGTACCTAATTCTGATTGATTTTTTGTCTGACCAATATACACTTGATCACAATCTTTACATGAAATTTTGTAAATTCCTGATTTATCCATGTTATCTACTGGATCTTTGGAACTTCCTGAAAGGTTTTTGAGGTTATTGTTTGAAGAAAAAACAATTTTACGGTCAATTTTAGAAAAGATTTTTTGAAGACTTTTCGTGTAACTTGGGTAAAAGGGTAATTTAACATATTTCTTGTTATTTGGGCCGTCAATGCGTTCTAGTGTGCTTATATTTCTAATTCTTAATCTATTCTTATGTTTCCTAATAGTATTATAGACGACACCTTTAGAGAATCCGTTCAAGTTAGCAATATTGATGATTTCTTTTAGTTCATTTTGATACCTATCTTTAGTTAAAGAAAAATTGGGTAACCGATGTACCAAAAAGTTAATAGCCGAATCTGTGTTCATATGAGTGATTAGAATCCTGTAAGATAAATCTATTGTTACTAGTAGGTTTTCTATATTATACGTTTATTTCTAACTTATTTTTACTTCTTGTTACTAACATATCGAGGAATGGAATCCTGTTGTCTTTTTCTTCTTCGTGGGTAAATTTTGATAGAGGGAAATTTTGAGTTAAGTTGTTCTATGAAATCCATTATTGAACATTGGTGGTGTCAAAGATGCAAAAAATATCATCGACGTATCTGATCCAAAGCCGAGGGAAATAAGCCAAAGTATTCCTAAGGTCGGTTTCAAATTTACCCATAAAGAGGTTAGGCATAAACGGAAATTAGCTGTTAAAAATTGTTAATTTGGAAAGCGTTTTGTTTCATACAAAGTCTTGTCAAAGAAGCTAAGCTAGCAATTTCCTCTCTATCCATTTGGTTATCTAACAAAAGCTTTTCTAAACATTCGAAAGTTAAATCAACCGGAACACTAGCGAACAGTGAACTTACGTCAAACGATGCTAAAATTTCTTTGTTAGTAAGCTCAATGTCCTTAGTTTTTTAAATGAACCCATAAGAATTTTTAATGGCCAAATCGGAAAACTGTTCGGGTAACTGGTTCAATTTGTTAAATAACCACATGGAAAGTAAGTCAGTTGGACTGTTGATGTTCGAAACAATTTTTATTGCTGATGATGATAGCTTGGCTATCGAAACATGCGTCCGGTACGAGTTAAGTTTTGTGGTAAGGGTTTTAGTGAACTGGTTCAAATAAACCTTTGTTGAATTATATAAATAATTTCAAAGATATATATTTGCTTCTTTTTGTTTCCATTCCAAAAATAAATAAATAAGATCTATAAGTTACTACGAGCACCTCCAGTTTTCTTGTTCTGTACTACTCCTCCACATTAAAAATGTCTCTATTGCAATACTCTATTACAGATTTCCATGATATTCCACCTAAAATAAACATATTTCCTATCCTGTATTCCCGCCAGATCCATTACTCTAATCACTCCCTAGCCTATTTCCTCGCATCGCCCTCCTCTCGTCTTCCCAACGTAAAATGCGCCGATTCGTGGAGTCATCAGAACGGAAAGCTCCGACATTCTGGGATGCCTGCCGAAAATGTAAATAATACATCAAACGCGGTCCGCTGCGTGCCATACCATCTTCGATGTAATACAATTTGCGCGCCCGGGAAGAAGGCACGGAAGAGATGAAATATGATGGATAGAAAAAGGGAGACGAACGTGATGGACTTCGTTTTTTTTTCTGCTTTTTTTTTGGGGGGGAAATGGAAAAAGGAAAGACGGAACAACGAAGACGAATGTTTAAAATAAACGGGTGAAAGATGCTTTTCAGGAAATCTTTCTACGCTGATATATTAATATGTTCTACCGACGACGTTTCTTTTGCTTCTTCATTTTTTTTCTTTTTGGGTGTAGTTGGATTGATGAAAGCAATTGTCTATGCGTATGGTTCGCTTAGAATAATGCACGTAGTTGTTTTTGGCGTATATACCGTAAGAGCGAGCGTATTATGATCGGCCAGCATAATCGGCATTTTTCGGAAATGCGAGATCGAAGTCGTGTCTTATACATGTACGTGAACGAATACGACGTTTAGAACGTGAACAAGACGTTTTTGGAAATGCGAGAGCGAAGTCGTGTCTTACACGTGTACGTGAACGAATAGGCCGTTTATAACGTGAGCGAGGTGTACAAATGAATTTACGTTTACTCAATTTTGACAAACAAATGACATTCCACAGTGACATTCAACACAGCACATGTTTAGATGCGCTGCGAGTTCGTGTAAAATCGGATGATCATAGCACGCTCGCTCTTACGGTATATAAGGGCGCATAAAAAATGCCTAGAAACAATAACAAAAATAATGCCAATGTAGCTCTTCATGATATTGATGGAATCACTCACGACAGAAGCAATGTAAAGACAGAAAACACCAGCCAATGGAGATGTTTCTGCCTACCCGGCGTCATCAGCGTTGCTCCGAGTGTTTTTCTTGGTCTAGCACTACCTGGCACTAGATTGTGTCAACAGATAAGTGGCTCGTAAACCATTATGGACTTGACGGAGTATAGCCGTGTTACCACGGATACTAGAAGGACTCACAGCTCTTCGATGACGTCACGCTGTTTAGGGGATGTATCGCCATGCACGATATTAGCCTAAGCGCTAAAGGATTCGTTTTTTTTTGCATTTCCTTTTTGGGTTTTGAAGGGCTTCCGGTTTAAAGAGAATACCAGTGGTCAACGTTCAGGTAAAACACTAAAGCGTTTTAGTTTTTCCAAAAGCTGGAAGATCGCAGATCGCAACTAGTGAAGGTATTGGAGAAAACATTGCAATTGAATGAGAAGAATCACCTCAAACTTCTACCACAACTTTGGCTCTAAACGATGGTATAAGTCGTCGTTCTGTAAGAAAAACATTGAAAGGAGAAAAGCACCATCTATATAAAGTACACTGGATCCAAAAATTGTCAGATGATGATTTTGGTCGACGGTTGGAATTTTGCGAAAGAATTATGGAAATTTGTAATGTAGACGAACACTTTGCAACTAATCTGGTATTTTTTGACCAGTCAGCTTTTTGTTTAAATGGAGCAATACTCAACATCCACAAAAGTTGAATGTTTGGTTGGGAACTGAAAAAAAACAGGCTTATAATAGGCCCATTTTTATAGACGGAAATTTGAATGGGGAAAAGTATTTGGATCTATGGAATAACCAAGTAATTCATGCACTTCAACACAATGAGCAGTTACCTCAAAATTGTTGGTGTCAACAGGATGGTGCGTCTCCCCATTATGATAGATGAGTTAGGAATTTTTTGGATGCTACTGTTCCAAATCGATGAATTGGACGTAAATGATTCATTGAGTGGCTTGCACGTCCTCCACACCTTACTCCATTAGATTTTTTCATTTGGGATCATCTCATATCATGCGTTTGCGTTAGACGATCAACTTCTTTGCAGGAATTGAGACAAAGAATAGTAACTGAATGTAAATTAATCCGTAGAGAAGTTTTGGAAAAGGCAACCGAGGAATTCCTTAACAGGCTTGCATATTGTCAGGAGGTAAACGGATATATTGGATGATTTTCATTTTTTCATTAAATTCCAGGAATTGTTCAGTGAATGTGAAGTGCTTTATCTTTCCATTTTTTACAGATAACGGTACTAAAATCAGTGTGGGTGAATCCGGAAAAATAAGGTCTGTTGTATTTTAAAAGTATTTGTTTAGTTTCATACTTTATTCCAACCCTATATAGTCAAATCATTCCCATCATTGACGGCACTGGCTAATCCTAAGTTAGCAAACGTTTTGTTGTAAAACCGCCCTCTACTTCTTTACAAATAACTATTTACCGAGTGATCGATCGTATCTACCATGGAGACAAGCAATAAGACCAGCACAACGATAAACAAATTACACGAACGCAGGCAATGACAAATCTGCGGAGAAAGAGAATAAAGTAGAAACATGGGCGAAAATGCCAAGAAAGACAAATTATATGGGCGGAATTCAAGGACAAAGATAAAAGATCGGCGTGTTAGATTGAGAAATAAGCGGAACAGGGGTGCGGTATTAATTACTTTCCTGTTTCCCGCAAAGAAGGGGACCGAAAATGCGAAAGTTCGAATCCGCCAGGCTACACCATGGGAGAAACAAGGAGTTCTCGTTCCACCATCGCAAAAAAGAAGAGGAAATTGAGTCTCGCGCTGGTGGTGGTTGAGGATTTTGACGATTTCGCGACGTACAGCAACTGCCAAAGCGGATGAATAATTTATTTCGCTTTTTCGGACGGGGCGAAATTGAATTTGGTAGGATAGGATAGGATAGGAAAGGAAGACAAGTGGGGAAGGTATCGGGATGTGGCCGAAATCGAACCATGAATTATAGATTAGAGCCGACTTTGGTCGTTGTTCGTTTGTCGCTGCTGCTGTTCGTTTTGTTGTAGCGGTGCGGGCAGCACGGCGGTTTAATCCGTGGCGGTTAGTTACTTGAATAAAGAATCTTTTAACTGAATCCAATTTTCCACTACACGTTATGGTTTACATATTAGCTCCGTTTTATCACGCTATACATAACATCGTTTATGATTATTTACAATCTAGAATTGTCTAACAATAAGTTGTAAGAGTTTTTGAAAAAAAAATTCCAGGTTAAGATTTTATCTACTTTTAAGTTAGCAGAAACGTCCGTTATTTGGATTAAATACATATTTTCTTAGTGTTAGAAAATCAAAAAAAAATCCAAGAGAAAAGTGTTTTCCTTCGAGTAAACTTAGGTATTCGTTAAGAAAATATTCATATTAGTTTAGTGTTAAAAAAAAATCATCCGCCAGCTACAAGGATACCCAAAAAGAAAAATTGCAAAAAGGGAAAAAAAGAACCTAAAGTTGATAATTAAATTTAGGAGCAAGTGAATGAAGTTTTTTTTTATATGTTGCAGTATAACTTTTAGGGAATTTTATGGCGCCATTCCGTTTCTGACGACTCCTAGAAAAGGACAGGATTTCGTCTTCGAATTAGTAATTCCATCATTGCCAGGGTATGGTTTCTCACAAGCTGCGTCAAAGCCAGGTCTTGGTCTTGCGCAAATTGCTGTCATCTTTAAGAATCTAATGGAACGTCTGCCTCTGGAGAAGTATTACATCCAAGGCGGTGATTGGGGCGCTCTTATCGTTTCTACAATGTCGTCCTTCTACCCTGGCAGAATCTTAGGGGTGCATTCTGTGTGTTTCGTTGATTCAACTTTGGCTACGTTGAAAATGATTTTAGGTAGCATTTACCCACTGGCTGCCATTGATAAATAGTACGAAGAGAAACTTTATCCTCTTTCTTCTTTATTTGAATTTCTTATGCTGAAATTTGGTTACTTACATTTACAAGGCACTAAACCGGATGCAGGTTGCGTAGGTTTAAGTGATTCTCCAGATGGCTTGGTCGCTGATATTTTAGAGAAATTCACCACGTGGACGAATGTAGGATTAAAAACGAAATCAAATGGTTGTTTTAAGGAAAAATTCTCCTACGTCGACCTGTTGGACAACGTAATGCTATACTAGGTAACCAATTCGATAGCGACATCTATGAGGTTGAATGCGGAAGCTTTTAGCAAAGCCACTATGGATCTAGGATCCTCTAAGTGAGCATTTGGATAGAAAATAGTAAATATTACTATCTAATATAAATCTTTTGCATTCAACAGCATATCGATCAAAATTCCAAGTGTATGTGCGAGGCTTGCCATTGACATGGCATACCAATCCGATAATTTTCTATCACTAATGTATAAAAATGTAGTCCACACCAGCGACATAGAAGATGTTTGAATTGCCATTGAGAAAACATTCTACAAGACTTCTAAATCAACTAAATAGGCTAATACTAGAAGTGTTAAAATGTGGGTGTTTCTAATAAATCATTAAATGATAAACTTTTGTAAGCCTTTGTACATATGTGTAGGATTGAGAAGGTAGAAGAGCGGCAGGTAGGTATGCATTTGAAAAAAAAAATAGTTCAGAACAGAAACGGTTTCACACATTACCAACCTAATATTAGAACTATGTGCAAAAGCATTGAGGCTTTTCTCCTGTATTCAATCGTTCATCTAATGTTACTATTTCAGTTTTGATTAGAAATTAGGAACCGCAAGTAAAATCATGGACGTGAAATCTGACACCAATTCACATAAATCGCAATTCACCGAATAGTTTTGTAACATAAAAGGTGCAGCCACAATATGAATACAGCATCTCTCCTTGTCGCCCACTTTCTGAAGATCTGGATCTATCCTCCCATCAGCTTCCTTTGAAATCTATCCAAGATCGCCGAATCTATCGTTCTGTGCCTTGTTCGACAGAAACGAGCAGTTCAGCTTCTATGCGGACTTGCTCATAAGTTTCGGCTTCTTGGGCCTGCAGAAACACTTCGCGATGCGACGAGCAGAAAGATGACAATGAAGCTGGTCATCTTGGACGTTTGCACAACCTTCGATTCAATATTGCATGAGGTTCATCTTTTCAAAATGAGCAAACTTGGCATCAACGCAGGAATAATAAAAATAAGAGCTATTTGATTGAAGGAACCATTGTTGTAAAGCTTGTGAATCGCAAGTATATGAGAAATCCCATTCGGATTGGAGTCTGGCTGCTCAGGTCAACTACAGAAACAATCCAAAATTCGATTTAGAATTGCGTAACATATAAAATTAATTAAAGATTAAGAAGATAATACAACAAAGTGAAATAACAAGATTAGAAGTTTTCTTATTTGCGTTGAAATTGTTTTAACATCCAAAATATTAGATACCTCCCTGGTTAGATGTAATATTTAAGTAAATAAATAACACTAATACTAATCTAAGCTAACAACCACATAAGACAGAAGCCACGTGTTGAAAAGCATTTGAAAGATAGGTATTGTGTCAAATTACGATTGGGTATTAAGAGAATCGTTCCTATTTGTCAGTTGTTGTCTTAAGATTTCTAATGATTGAAGATTCTTAAGGTAATTAGCTGTATGCAAACTGGTAAAATTATTCTCAACGTTGAATATATGGCCATTATCCTTAAGATGTTGAGCAGAATGAAAGAACCCCAATGAATTTGATTGTAAACATCTGACATGCCCTCTAATAAGCGTTTCGACATTCCTATAAGTTCTACCAACATATCTCAAGACCTTTGTTTTCTTCGCACCTTTATTGTGAGTAACTCACACAGAGTCATTGATTATTTATATAACTTATTCACCCATGACTATAAGGGTGAGGGATTTTTGACCCGACAGATACAGATCGCTTGGTTTAAGAAATGGAGGCGTCAGGTATACAAGAACAAATGCATTACCGTACAATTACCACAATTACGGAATACCAACTCAAGAATCTGGAGATATTCCAGAATTGGACACTGCGAGGGCTCTTAAAATAAAAAATCAGGTCTAATCTAAAACATAGAAGGACATAGTTGTACCGGCGAGGATGTTAGTGTATCAAAGTCTAAAGTATTCGTACAGTAAGAGTTACGCTGCATCATTCAGTAGCATTGAGAATACAAGGGTTCCAGCCCAACCCTAGTATAAGAACGTGGACAATAGAATTAAGCAGCTCAGAAGCAAAATTTTTATCTAACACATCTAGGAAATAAATTGACTTTTTATACAATTCCAACACAGAAAATCGTACATTTCTGCATATATGCAGACAGTACGATTTTCCACATTTATTCCAAACAGGCTGACGGGCAACGCCCATACTTTCCTTGGTTTGTCATCATCTTAACCTCATAGAAAGCAATTCGGCCACCGAAAAGTTATTTTCCTCATCGCGAGACGTGCTGGAGGAATCGACCAACTCGACTCCCCAGCTAATAGGAACTCCATTCGGCTATCCACATCTATTTACGAGGAGATGAAGCCATCGTTACCCAGCTGACGTTGGGAAGTGGAAAACTTTCGCGACTTTGATATACTTTTACAGAAGCCAGCTAATCCATTTAACGTAAGAAGTAACATGCGCTTTCATGTATAAGCTTTCATTATCTGACGTACTACTACTACTAACACTATGCATGGTTTTAATGAAGTAATAGTTAGTTTATTGAAGTTTCCTCGTGCAGGGGGCGCTATTAAACTCCAAGCTCGCTTTTCATATGACGAAGGCTTGCCGCGTTGAATATAATCAACGTTTTATAATCAACGCTTTTGTCAGCGCGTTAATTCCCTTACCTTACCGTATCGTACTGTAAGTACATACGTGTGCTCCGTAAATATAAAGCCTTCAGGCATCAGATTAATACAGAGATTTCAACGTTGTTTCTTAAACCGAGACGGTCGTACTCCAGAATGGCAATTAAATACGTAGCGTTCGGAGGGAAGTTAGTTGCAAATAGCGCGTGGAACGTAATCAAAAGATGGAATTGTTTACCTGGCGATCCTCAACCAGGATTAGTCCTGAACGGGTTATGCGAATTACATCAAGTAGGGTATTCAGAGGACGATCTGACATATTTTATAGGACTTACGGAGCGAGAATAAGGGATAAAAGACGGCAATCAGTAAACAACCGTTGAATTTCACTTTCAAAGAGGCGCTTTGAAGATCATGAGGTGTTGAAGATGGAATTGGTATTTGTGAACCTATTTGTCGTGCAATATCTCTTGGGATTTCCAACTAACGTCTTTCAAACAGAGAATCTATTTAAAAAATCCACTAGACATTGCAAAATACGTTCACAAGGAAACACAGGTCAGTGCATCTCACAGATTTAAATGAAATTTTGAGAGTTTATAGACCAGAACAACGGTATCTTAGCTGCCCAATCGCCCACTTGCGGGGTGTAAAGCACCCCAAGCTCAACACTACCCTTCACTGTTTGTTTCAACCGCACAGAAACTATGAGAGATATCAAAAAGAAGTTAAGACAAGATTTAAACTTTTTACATGCCAAATATTTTAAATCTCTTTTAATAATTGGTACAAGTAAAATTGGTCCACAACTAGAAAACTATTGTCAGTGGGAAATCACAATTACATAAATCTCATTAGTATTTTTTACAAGTGGACATTATAAACTATTAGTGGGATTCATTTCAATTATTTGTTAGTTATTATGCTTAAGTTAAACTTTCTGCGTATTATAGTTTTCATTAAGCTATACCTGGCAAGTAAATAAAACCGAGTTATTATGATTCTGTGTTTTTTTGTCCAACTTATCACAGCAACAATAACAACAATCAGCCATTAGCTATTGCGAGCAGGTTTGATCACACTGGCGGGCCGTAGTTTGGGGACCACTACTTTAAAGTATAAAATAAAGAAAATTCAGCAAAGTAATTAACGAATTGCATGAGATTTAAGTCCTAATACAAAATAAGACACGCTTATTGTTGTACCATTACCTCGAAAACTACTCTAACCCATAGAAACCAACATACCCTAAAGCAATAACAATACAAAGTCTATCGTCGCAACTAAGTTCTCTTCATAACGATCCATTTTCAGCGAATTTATAGCAACCAGCTGCTATAAATCCGTTCGCCCATTCTTCGCCAATTGCAGCCGGCATTAACTATTACGAATTTCGCAAATTATCACGTACATCGTTTGCTTTTGCGTCTTAGTCGTACTATAAAGGGTGAAATTTACATTAATTCAAGCGGATATGGTCGCCCAGGGATTGAAACCGATGTGTCCCAGGCTCGTCGGCGACGTTAATTTCAAACAACAATTAATGCGGACTGTGTGACCATCTCAGAGGAGTTTTGTTATCTTGTGGAACGAAGAACAACGGGTTGTAATTTGCGGAGTGGAACATGCATTGTGGATTTGGATAATCGTTTGTGTTCCGTGAACGATTACCAGGACGAATACAATTTTGTTTAATTCTATAATTAACTGGACATGATTCCTTTTCACTAACATCTGATATGGCCTCATTTTTGTGGTGTATGTTGACACCCAATAAGTGGAAACTGTAATTTACTATTTAGAAATAAATTGGTGATTTTTCTAAAGAAAACCGTATTGATTTACGTCCCTCTTACATCTTATAAGACTGCGAGTTATGAGGCGGAACGCCATCCTGTTGCTACCACAAATCAGTGCGTTCTGCTATTCCATTAAGTTGGGAAGGTCATTATGTAAAAAAATGTAAATAACGTTGCCCTGTCAAAGTTCCTTCAAAGATGTATGGACCAACGTTTTAAGAGTAAAATAAAAGTTTCTGTAAATTTATTTGGTACTACGCTTGAAAAGGGAAACATTTCGGTACAGATGTAAAACGTTTCCCTTTTATTTTTTGTTTTAGCAATACTCCCTAAAAAAACCGCAACATTCGTTATTCCTTTTCTACATTTCATAACGATAATCATAAAACGGCATAAGAAAGTGCAATTACTTGTCGACGGAACACAGGAAAAACAAAGACGAGGTACACAAAAATGCCAACGAAAAAGCTTTAGAAAATTCTCAAAGGGAGAAATGAACTTTCTCCTTTCGAATACCGCTTGTGAACCTCCTCCTCTTGTTCAAAACGTAAAACATAAAAGAACGTGAGACACTGAATAATTAAACTTCTTCTCCATTGTGTCCACGTTTCGCTGGAAGTCCGGACCGACCTACGGACGGACTGGTATAGCGAGGATGGAAAAGGGACCGCAAACTTAATTACTTCCGAGGAATTTATTCCGAAAAGGCTCGAAAAACAATTGTTAAAGTTTCGCCGGCGTTCGACGATGGCGAAGAGAAGGATAGCCATTTTGTCGAGTTCTTCTCTTATAAAACTGTGCTCATTTACATTGATATGTTAAGTAGATTAATTCCATGCTTATGTTGGCTATCTTTCAGATGTTCAAAGACTTAGTTTTTGATGGGATATTATTGGAATTCGTCCAGAAATGTTGCCAATCGTACAGTTATTGGTTATTGTTATTGTAACGTACGTATACACTTAAATCTATTCAATAGTGTGATGATTTGTTTCTGGCTATTATGACGATCTCCATTCTTTTTGGCGTTGTGAAAAAAAATGATCGGATAATTCTTTGTTCATTATTGTTACATCCTTATAATTTGTTTAAGTGTCTTGGTGGAAAATTGATACCGCTTGCTTTTAACTCTAAGGCTTTGTTTGGCCAAAAGCCAAAAATTGGATTAAGCTGCAAGGTTTCACGAGAATTTTTAGAACATATTTTAAGGGGAATTTTGGATGAAAACATAATAAACTTAATAAATTTTAATAACTTTGGGGACACGACCAGTGACGATATTGCTGAACCGAATGAGAATACGGAGATACCTTCTTATGATCCTAACATTGAATTAATAGCACTGCAAGATAATGGAATTGGTACAATATCGGAAGACGTAGAATTTCATGAAAATGAATCTTTGCCGGAAACAGCTACTTTGGAAGTGGTACAGTGGTAGCTTCTTATATGTAACGTGTAAAATCCATACTCTAAATCTTGCGGCACAAACGATTCCTACATGTTTTCCACTAATAAATGCATTGATTGCTAGTACAAAGGCAGTGTTTCTAAAGTCCCCGAAACGTACTCGACTATTTCACAAACTGTGTCCTGATTTACCTGAACCACCACAGGCGATTGTTACACGTTGGGGAACATGGTTGCAGGCCGCGTTTTACTAGAACAAATATTTTGATTGAAAGATTTAAAGAAGATAGTTTTAAAATTCAATCTGACAGAAGCTGCAGCAATCAAGAAAAGCCAGGAAGTATTTCAAGATAGTCAAGTTAAAAGAAATTTACAAACTACTCGCAACAATTACTTCGGATTAGCGGAGGGAATAGAAAAATTACAAAATGTGTCGATGTTGGATTCTGTCCAAATTGCGAATGATGTTCACGCACAGTTATGCGCTGTAGAAGGCGAAAGAAATTTGTGTGTAATACGAAAATTTGAAAGTGTTTTAGAGAAAGACTCCGATTTTCTTATATTAAGACAAATTTGTGAAGGTGCGTTGAAGATGCATTAAGTTGTTTCAAAGATTATTTAAATATGCAAATATAACATCGCTAGATGTCGAACGGTCGTTTTCGGCATTAAAAAATCATTTATTCCGCACGTCGTACTCACTTGACTGAAACGGCTGTGGAAACATATCTAATGATACAAATATTTAATGGATGTTACCCAGTTTGTGATTTCACGGAGGACTTTTAAAATGGTAAGTGTTTCAGCACGTTTTATAATTTATTTGTTACCTCCTATTTTATGTGTAAACTTTTATGCGCTCGCCACGCCGCTGGCTGTTACCGCATACTTGCCCAGGTTACTTATAAATGAATCTTTACTTACCCTAGTATATGCATTTCTTTCGTCCAAGTTCGAGTAACTATATTGGGCAGAAATATATTAATGCTACCAGCAACGAAATCTACGGAATCTATGGAAGTGCGTAATTTTTTTCTTTTTTCTATGGAAAACGAACCGATACGTTAATAGTTGCTAAATTAGATGTTAACTTAGATGTTAATAACACTTTTACGTAGACAGTTTCATCTCCGTAGTTCAATTCGTTCTTACAATTTTTCTCTACAAAAACTTCATTTATTTCATTTTCCATGAATTTCTTGGAACCAAGTAAACATTTCCCTTTTTTTATTATTGACGTAAAAATATTCAAACGGGGATAAGCTTGGCTCAACACACAAAAAAAAATTCCAAGCATTCAATTTCTCCACTCCACACGCTCATTTTTCATCCTGTTCTGTCGCGTTTTGAAATATCGCCCTTCTCCATCCCATTTCGAATATGACGAATTCCATTTTCGAGTTCCGTTTGCTGTTGAAAACCGATTTCGGATCCCGTAAATTGGAAACAATACGTCGAATTTCGATTGAAATTCGCCAGTTCCCGAAAGAAAGAATTAATTTGGCAGCATGTCGATATCCATGCGGTATGTCCACAGTGGCAGGCGATATTAGTCAAACGTTATACGTGCATCCATTGCAGATGGAATCAATCGGTAAACATCAAAGTCGATACGCAATATGGTTAAATCGAAACAATAATGTAGGTATGTTTGTTTATGTTGCAAGTTTCTGGTGTTATGAGCGTTTAATGTAATAATAATAATAATAATAATAATAATAATAATAGTAGTAATAATAATAATAATCTATTTCCTGCAGGTAAAACCAAAGTAGTTATTTGTCTTTTGCTAACTAATAAGATTGCAAATTTCAGTTTAACAAGATCTACTCGTACTACAATATTCAAAATAGAATTTTTTTACAATTTGTCGTCTCATCAAGACATTACCATAGCTGTTTATCTTTTAATTTTGCATTGATCCTATTTTCGATATCTTTAGGTATACTTGGTAGCTCTTTACGGAACGCTGTCCGTGATGCCAAGTGCCACTCGGGATCGTACGTACGTCAAAACTGTCGAAACGCTTCTTTATCGAGTAAGCGAAGCAGCAGACCACAAACAATAAACATCAAAAGTAAATTCAGCTTAAAGTGGGTTTGAGGTGGCACGTCAACTCTACTTTAGTTCCATACTAGTTCAAATCCGGAAATTCATTGATAAGTTTAGTGACTTTATAGGCTAACGGTCGTTTATTCTCCTTGCGTACGTAAGACGCTGCGAAGGGTTGATGAGAAACTGTTGCAACAAATCAATAGTTTCATTCGCTGAGGTAGCCGATTCATCAGTATACCTACGTCGCGTCGTGGTCGCGGCAATCTCACATCTAACCTGACGCCGAAGCTCTCTGTGTCTGGCCTATTCATTAAGAGGCCCAACATAGTATGTCCATTCTATTCCAAGAGTCGCCACTGTCTGATTTGGATAAAAATTGCCACAATTTCTACAGGAACAAATAAGTCTTAAACTAACAATTTTGAATATACTTCTTGTTCAACGTCTCTATCACTTTTGCAGTAATATCACCAATATGTATACTTCCGCCGTCGTGAAGATATCGTATAAGAGTAGGGACGAAATGTCGGCAAAAGCTACGATAACGACGCGGTTCCAACCCGGAAACCAAGAGTATGGTAATATCTCCAATAATATGCGATAATTCTGCTACCTATCTGACGGTAGAAGAGGACTCATCGCCAATAATCATTTCTAACCTATTTAAAAGTTGAAAATTCCGACAAAACTTTGTTTCGTGCTTATTTTCTTTTAAAAATATTCTAAAGTTGTGCCTCAACGTTAATAGATTTCTGGGAAATTTCTATCGGAATTATTTAATAAATGGCAAGCAGTCTATAGATCAATTTTATTAATGCAAATTCAGCTTTTTGTAAGGTATTAGTTTTAAGTTGAGTTCAGAGGTTGAAGTAATCTAACCGCGAGTAATTTCTAAGATAAGATTTTAAGTTATACGTAAAAGTAAAAGCGTCTCCCTATGCTACCCTGGTAGTGTAGATAGAGACGACAACAGCGACTAATTGTAAGTCTGAGGGTTATTGTTTTACGTTACATTTAATTCATCCTTCACTCGAGTTTCATCGAGTCGCGAAACTTATTTGGAGCTTGGTCTATTTTTCGACTTTATTAATATTAGCTTTAGAAGAAATTTCCAATTTCCTCTCCAACTTTCTTCCCGTCTCTACTCTGCATATTTTGACGAATTTCGCGATGGAGGGCGAAAGAGAGAGAGATTAAAGTATTTATTATTTCTGTATATTTGGCGAAGTTAGCAACCGACGTTAATTGTAAAACATAACATCAGTAAAGTGAAGAGGGTCGGAATCTCGCTACTATCCTATTTTTTATTCAAGAGATGCGACCCAAATGAAATAATTTATGCGGGGCACGTTTTTGGGGAAAGTCCTGTAAATTTGAGCGGTAGACCGACGGATGTGAAAATTACCTTCATGTGCATCGTCTGGTGATAACATTAAGCGGAGGAAAAAAAGGAGAATTTTGAGACAGGTGAAATTTGCTATTTATTATACTCTGTTTTTTTTTTAATTAGGAGGACTATTTTTAAAATCGAGCAGTAACAATTTGGTTCTTCATTGGGTACACGGAGAGAAATGGTTTCTTGTATCAAGAAAATAGACATTTTGAGTGAAAAAACTGATCGTTGTAATAAATGTATTGAAGTTAGGGGAGATTATATTGACAAATAAAAGTTTATTTTTTCTGTATCAGGCCGAGAATTTATGGTACCTACCTCGTATATATTCAAATTTTTTTAGCGTTCAAAACCATGAAAAGATCTGCATTTTCCTTCTTTGCAATAATTAAAATTGCCACTCTTTCCATTTCAATCCAATTCCATTATAACGTCGAAATTTTTGACGTCTTAAACCTAACGTCTTTCATCTTTCATCTTAAGGGAGAAAAGCGGATTTAGCAATCTTCGAATTCAAAGAAACTCCTTGCTGAAGCTCCAACGATATTTGCGTTCCAAATCTTCCTTCTGCGATATCCTTTTTTTTCCCTTATAGACGACGAGTCTCTTTTTGCGTTCTAAAATTAATTTGAAAACTTTCTCTTCTTATCTGCTGTTTTCAATCCAGACAGAAGGATGACGCGGGAGAAAGGTTTTCGAGAGGGGAACTCTTGAGGAGAGCTATTAGTTCAGCTGCGAAAGCTATTGAGAATAGACGACCGTAACACCATTATCGTGGGGAATAATGAAGGGAACGATTTGTGAAGATGAAATGAATATAAGGTGTTTCCGCAGATTATATAAAAAAATGCGTGGGAAATTAATGATGGATTCAGTGGTAATCACGACCCTATTTAATAAATTGCTAAGAATTTTAACCATTTTGGGAAACACATGCCTTTAATCTTCTTCGCAGTTCTCCATTTGTTATATTGCATTCTATTTTAAGATGACTTTAAGATTGACATAAAAAACAATCAAATGGTGTGAGATCAGATAATGTTGGTGGCCATGATTAGCAATTAAGCGCTGGTTAAATGTTGTATTCATGTACTGTGTGAGCTGGTGCTGCATGCAACTAGAGGAATAAGGTTTTTCACAAGACCAGTGGAAAATCATCTAACGTTGTAATTAATTCATTAGTTCAAAAGTGAAAATTTCGTCTGGCATTCAGTTCGTCTTCATAATGATAATCAATATCGTAAAATGTTCTCTAGTCACATGTAAACAAACTCTGACAGATGTAAATGCTGGAAGGAAGCAGTTGTTTTTGTTTTCATGGCTATAGATATTTTCTTTTTTTTTTAAATAATTATCTCGAACCCTTAGCAATCTTTTTGTGGGATTTGTAGTAAAATGTTCTTATGCAACATTCATAAAATTTTATATGTACAGAAAGAAAAACATATGGTGAATTGGGAAAATTTGAAGAATATACAGATTGTCATTTAAGAAACCAAAGTTGTGTCCGTTTCCGGATTAATCGCAAATGGAAAAAAAAGCATTTGAAAATGCCGTTTGATCTCGCTTGATCTCAAATAAAAAAACAATTTAATGTTTTTTTTTTCTATCAATTTCAAGGTAATGAAATTATATCTTTCTTTGGAGGACACTGTATACCGGGTGTCCCAGGTTCACAAGCGATATCTTCCTTTAACAATTCAATGTATATGCACGTTTGACACTGTTAATAAGAAATGTTGCTCTAATCGGCATGTTAGATTGAGACCAGAGTGTAACGATTTGTAGGTCTAGTAAATGACCACGTTGGTTCTACAGATTTATATAAAGCATATTATGTCACCTTTTCTTTCAACACGAGTACTTCAGTTTAATAGTTTTCAAATCTGAACAACTCAACTCGCCCATTTTTCAGGATAGAAATTCGAAACAACATTCAACAATATATCTATTGAAATATTTTTCTTAGAGGATTTTGGGAAAATTGTTAAATTTTCTAATTTTAAAGTAAATTAACAGCTCTTAGTGGGTTCGGGAGTATCCCTGGATACCCTTTTGGCAATTTTATAACGAATTTCCAAATTAATAAAACGAAATTAACGAATTTTAAAATTATACATGTAACTAACCTTGAAATTTGAACGATGCCAATGTTATATAAACTCTCTATTTATATAACCTCTATAGGAAACTGCCTGTTCTGGAAATTTAACCCTTTTTCTCTTCAAATAAATACTTTGATTTGACAATCGAGCACTTTAAATTGGGATCGGAGTTAAGAAACACTTTGATTCAACGAAGGCCGAATAAAGATTGATGAAAAATTATGGCGTTGCTCATCTTTCTTTTATTTTAAATCGCGAAAGACCGGCGATTGTTTTATTACACATAGCCAATTTTGATAATTTAACCCAAATAAAAACTTTTACGATGAATTTCGATGAAATGAAATTATTTCTGCAAATAGCATACGAGAATGAATGCAGTGACGCAACTAGGAGGTTGTATTAAACGTAAAAATTCTCCAACAACTTATTTAAACCTTTCGGATAAAGATTTAATTGATAATATATTGCATAATATAAACCAAAAACAGAAAGTGGCTTGTATCGCGTGCGACTTAACTAAAGCCTTCGATTTAGTAAATCATAGTGTATTGTTGAGTAAGTTATATCAAAGCATTAGAGGATTAGCTTATCGTTTGTTTACCACTCAAAAATTATTGACACCTTCATTGGGGTACCTCAGGGTTCAATACTGGGACCTTTATTATTCCTTTTATATATAAATGATCTGCCAGCAACTGTATCTGGCAGCGTCACACTGTACGCCGACGACACTACAGTTGTATTAACTGGGCGCGATTATCATGAGTTAACTCTCAATATAAAAACAACGCTGCAACAATTAAACGAATGGCTGTCTCTAAATAGACTAGTTCTTAATATCGAAAAAACTAAGATATTAGTATTCGAGGGAGGGAGGGGCGACGGGATTTTACAGATGAGCAATATCGATATCGCGAGTGTGCTGGTTGCAGACTGTTGGGATTAACGTTGGATAGCGGGTTGAATTGGGACTTGCATGTTAATACAATCACCTCCAAACTAAATAAAGTTTTATACGTCCTAAGAAAAATGAAGAAGTTATACGATATAAACACATTAAAAATAATATACTATGCCCACCTTAATTCACATTTAAGTTATGGCTTGCTCTTTTGGGGCAGAAACAAACATTTAAATTCTATTCTACTGTTGCAAAAGAAAGCAATACGTATAATTAAAAATTTAAGTCCAAGGGAAACCTGTAGAGGGTCCTTTCTAGAGCTTGGGGTCCCAACGGTCTGCAATCTCTACATGCTTGAGGCTGCGTCATACGTGCATAGTAACCTTGAGAATTTCGAGACGAATGCTGGGGTACATGACTATTTTACAAAAAAACCAAACCATATTCGCTGGATGTGGCAAATTCAACAATTTTTTAAAATGTTCATTCGTCTAGGTACAAAGATATACAATTATTTACCGGCGGAGTTGAGGCAGGGTCCAGGCGATTCAGGTGCCTCTTAAAGAGTTTCTGAAAGATAAGTGTTACTCCCAATCGATGATTTTTGTTCTCCGGGCCCCCGCTTGCTACTATGAACCAGGAACATATGTTCTTTGTAGTTGTAGTTGTTGTATTGTATTGTTGTGATTATGTTGTTGTTGTTTATTGTAAATTTCACACCACTGGTAATGAATTAAAGTAAAAAAAAATATTGTTTAAAATACCCTTCAATTTACGCTCTTGCTTATTTTAGACGATTTCGACATGAATTTGGACGAATTACGTGAATAGGAAAATTAACTGACGAGTAGATTTGTCCATGATACCTCACACTCGTCGTTATCTCGACTTATATTGAATATTTAACATCAACGCCCAAGGCCAGTTGGCTGGGGGGAGATGGTAACCACGAAATTTCCATTTTTCTCCCCAAGAGGGACATTTAGTTACCAACGAGTGGCTAACCTGACATTTAGTCATTCAAAAGTGACAGCCGATTTGTCGTACATACAACGTTGAATATAACACTATGTATAGATCTATCAACTTCCACAGAGGTACGCTGATGAGCCATAAAAACGGCGAAACGCGCGCCCGTACATGATGGTTGTTGGCAGTGGTGTAATTATTAACATTTAACAAAATTCTATATGTTCTTGCTTATTTATATGCTTTATATACTTACTACATACTCGCAAATTCAAACATCGAGTTAGAGATACAAGATAAAACGTTAACGACTGATATTTTTAAAAATGAGTTATTTTTTCTACAACCGGTGTAACTTTTTAAAATTTTCGTAACAGTTCATAACAGTTGGTTTTAAACCTTCATACTAACAAGAAAACATAGGTAAGTGTATTCCATGAAAAAAATTTTGGGGTTTAGAGCCCGAATAGGTTAGAACAACATCTCGCCCAACGCCCCCCCGGGAGGAAAACACCCCGCTCAACATTTCCCCCTTTGTTGTTGATAAAATCAATTTTATCGCCCAATTTTCAATTTTCCTTTAAATGGGTAAAAATAAATTGGAAAACTTCCCAAAAAGATTGTAAGACCCCTTTTCAGGGGCCAAAAAACCCCAAAGATTTTGGAATCCGGATTATGGAAGATTTTCCCGTTCAACATTTCAAATCTTGTCCGGGGGGGTATGGATTTTGATGTTTAACCCCCCAAATTGGGAGCTGTTTAATTTTTTCCTAGTCTTATAAATCACAAAATTTTTTAAAGAAAGAAGTGGTTTTGGCAAAAAACGGGGTTCTTTAAAAATAATTTCTTTTTTGTTGCAAAAAAATTTGGGTTTTCTTTAAAAAAGGGAAAAAAAAAGCAACCACCAAAAAAATTCCTTTTAGTACAAAAAAATTTTAATAAAATTTATTAAAGAAAAAATTTAATAAAATTTGGGGGGTTTTTTTTTTCTTTGCCCTTTTCGCGTTTTCCTACAAAAAAAATTTTAATTTTAAAAAAAATTTTTCATTTAAAAAAAAATTTTTTTAAAAAAAAAAAATTTTTTTTGCCAAACACCCCTTTTAGGCCAAAAAAAAAAAAAAAGGAAAAGGCCCAAAAAAAGAGTAGCGGTAGATGTTGTTTCAACCGTAGACACTTGGTCTTCTCTTTATCTTTCAAAGATATATGAATACAACATTTACAAGAATTTTGAAAAGATAACAAGTTTATGGATAATAAATTTTGGTGCTTTGTTTATCATGTTTATCTTTAATTTATCTTCCAAACGCTTACTAGATTTCTATTGAATCCATTCAGAAAAATTAGATTTGACACACCATTTTCACAAAAATCGCTTATTGACATCATTAGCCTTACCTGTCGGACTGGGAGTCAACTCCTTCATCACGGTATGATACTGCAGATCGTGCATCTTGAACATATTCACCAATTTCCTCACCAGCAAGTTCTTCGTGGTGGTCACCGCCTTGGTATACTCCCTAGCGCCAAAACTCTTATAGGGTACCACTAGGCCGACGTACAGAGGCTTGATACCGGGCGAACTGGAGGTAGAAGGCGTATGGATGTATTCTTCAGGCGGTACTGTGGTGGTGGTCGTGGTGCTTCTGGATACCCTCCCGAAGCCGCCCAATTTCAAACCGTTACCGCGAGTTGTATTCGATACTTTACTGACATTCTGCTGGCCGATCTTCAAACCGCTACCCCTTTGCACGTTTTGGTCCTTCCAAGCGGGACCGCCACTCACTACCACCGCCACCAGCAACATCAACGAAAAGCAGACGAAGTTCATCTTGGCCATTGATGGAAATTTTCAGCCCAAAACGCGAAAAAAACAACAGTTCCCTTTCATTATTTACTTTATGTTTAATTTAATATTAACTCCTCAATGAAAGGAGCTCAAGTCTTTTCATCCGCTTGATTTAACAACGTCATAATGCCGGACGTTCCGCGATACGCAAAAAGTGGGAGTGACTGCTGTTCTTCGACTTGAGCAAGTTCGCGCGAGTTTCGACGGATTCGGGGGCGTAACGACCCCCCGT